>JAFBJQ010001122.1:279001-379001 GCA_016785345.1 Trinectes maculatus
GGGGAGGAGGGGGGGGGGGGGTTATGGGCAAAGGGGGGGGTTTATGGGCAAATCAGGATGTGGCATATGAATAAAGATCAAACCAGCGGAGTGGATCATTAACTGGGAAAGTCCAGCTCAGATAGCTGGAGACACTCAGAACCAGGGGATAAGGAGCTGTGTGCAGAGAACTGAGTCTGGTTTATGGTCCGATAAAAACCCTGACCCCTGATAAACCAGGTCCAGGTTTAAAGGTGCAGGTCAGACAATTTACAAAGACACACGTCCTGCACACGCAGAACGTGTGCGTCCATTTCTCCAGGTTCTCACACGTCTGTCCCCAAATAAGAACTGTGATGGACTGTGTGTGTGTGTGTGTGTGTGTGTGTGTGTGTGTGTGTGGGCGTCACTCAGAGGATGAATCATAACGACTTCCCTTTGGCGCCGAGCAAAACAAACAGGTCAAAGGTCTAAATTTATTCGGTTCTTTGATTTGTGCACAAATGAAAACTAATAATAAACATGGCCGTGTTTTTTTATCATCAGGTTGGAGATATTATTATTGATACGCTGATGTGATATTTGTTGCTGACAAATAAAACCCCAGCTGTGTGCATGGTGAAAGTCAGCGGCCATGTTTCTGTGTGGCTGGGATCAGCTGTCGGCTCATCACCAGCAACATGAACACAACTGTGTTTGACTTCCCCGATGTTCACAACAACAAGACTCTTTCCTCTGTGTGTGTGTGTGTGTGTGTGTGTGTGTCTCCACAGTGTTTGCACCTGGCTCACTCCTGTGGACAGGTGCTGCTCCGGGGTTTTGTCGCTCCGTTCTCCGACACTATTTGCTCAGAGATTAGGAGCCATAATTGGAGCCGATACACAACATTACTCATATCTGTGCGCACACACACACACACACACACACACACACACGCACACGCACACACACACACACACACACACATATAATGGTTTCCTCTGCCTGTAGCTTGACGTTGTGTGTTGTGTGGTTTTGTCAGGTGCTGCGAGGCCCCACACAGCTGGCAGCGGCTCTGAAAGGTGCGACGCCGCGGGGAAAGTCCAGGAAAACAAACCGGTGAGTGTCGGCGCCGCCGCCGCCGCCACCTCCGCCTTTTCACTCTCTACCCCCCTCCTCTGTTCATCTATCAGATTTCCTCCCGGAGCAGGACGCCGGCGTGTCGTGTGAAAGCACCACATCCTCAAGAATCAACACACACACACACACACACACACACACACACACACACACACACACACACACACACACACCCTCAGAGACAAAGAGGCCCTTACGTTTATAACTGTCACTGCAGTAAGACGAGCTAAATTGTTGTCGTTAATTGACTCGCACTATAACAGAGGGCGCACAGCGTGCAGCAGGTGACACTGTACGGCAACAGGCGGGTGTGTGTGTGTCACTCAAGCACAAAAGACAAATGTGCATGAAAGTGTGTGCCGGAGGCTAACATTTATGTACACGTGTGCACGGACACTTGCTTACACCCACACACACACACACACATATAATGGTTTCCTCTGCCTGTAGCTTGACGCTCTGTGTTGTGTGGTTTTGTCAGGTGCTGCGAGGCCCCACACAGCTGGCAGCGGCTCTGAAAGGTGCGACGCCGCGGGGAAAGTCCAGGAAAACAAACCGGTGAGTGTCGCCACCGCCGCCGCCGCCGCCGCCACCTCCGCCTTTTCACTCTCTACCCCCCTCCTCTGTTCATCTATCAGATTTCCTCCCGGAGCAGGACGCCGGCGTGTCGTGTGAAAGCACCACATCCTCAAGAATCAACACACACACACACACACACACACACACACACCCTCAGAGACAAAGAGGCCCTTACGTTTATAACTGTCACTGCAGTAAGACGAGCTAAATTGTTGTCGTTAATTGACTCGCACTATAACAGAGGGCGCACAGCGTGCAGCAGGTGACACTGTACGGCAACAGGCGGGTGTGTGTGTGTGTGTGTGTGTGCGTGTGTGTGTGGGTGGGGGGGGGCACTCAGCTTAACACCACACACAGTGGGATTCTTTTGGAGGATGCACCGCCACCAGGATCAGACAGGGGTTGGGGGGTCAGAGGTCAGGGCCTGCTGTGCTGCGGTGGAATGGATGCAGGTGCTCCACGCGATGGCCGATGAATCTCCTCCCCCTTTATGACGGACGAGAGGCAGAGCCCCTGAAAAGCATGAATGAGACCCATAAGCCTCCCCCACTCCCCCATTTGCATGAAACACCTCGGTGAAGTGGGAGGAGCCGATGGGTTTGGATGTTTACATCATCATCCATGTTGGACATGGTTTAATTATACTTCCTGGTGTGGGGTCAGATGAGCCAATCAGCCGTCTGAATGACTCTGACTCAGAGTTTCCTTTTGTTTTTTCCTGCAGGATCCGTCTGAGGGGGGTTCAGGTTCGCCGTCCTCGTGGATCGTAGACCCGGTCCTGCCACACGGCGCGTTCGGACCCTCCCCGCCTCCGTCCAATCACAGTACTGCATCCAGAACATTATCTTTCCTGGTTTGTGTGTGCAGCTATGACATACTGCCCCCTCTCAGCCTCCAGAGCCCATAACAACAATACTTAATCAATACAAGAGCCTGTGCTCGCCGTGAGCCTCTGATCCGCTAAAAGCCCGTTCAGTCCCTGTCCACTCGGCTTTAGAAGGAGCCATTGTCTCCTGGCTGTCAGTGCGCTGTTTGGCGTTCCCTGGCCTCCGGTACACTTAAGCCCACTAATCCTGGCTGAGGCCAGCTGGCTCGCCGTATCACCTTCACCTGTGTGGCCGCTTCACTTGTGTACATTCATGAGCGAACGTGTTCAGAGGCAGCTCTTACTGTAAAGAGCACCAGCTCTGACGGACGGCGGAGAAAGGTCAGGACCACGTGGCGGTGTGAAGCGGCTCCACTCCACCTGACCAGGTGTGTCTGGCAGGCGTCATGTTCCTGCCGGTGACTCACTTGTCCAGTATCAGTCATTGTGCCGCGGCGCTAATGGGCCGTGTTTGTGCTGCGCGGCGGAAGGATGTTACATATGCATCCATCATGGCAGAGGCTGAGACGAGGGCGAAGCTGCAGCTGAGACGTCGCCGTGTGAGACTTTAATGATTCACCTGTTTGTGTTTGATGAAATACATGGAGGGGTGGGGGGGTGGGGGGGGGGGGTGAGGGGTGGGGGGACCCATCAATCTCTCAGATGTTTAACTTTGACAGCCCCCTTTTTTAAAAATTAGGGAATGATTGATTTATTATCTTGTTAAACGTAAACGACGTACATCCATCTATTGTCGTAGGACGCGGCGTCAAACCTTCAGCTTTTACGATGCGACTTTATCAGCACCAGTGAAAACACGTCCCCCTGTTTCACAGCTCCATAACAATCAGACCAACAGCAGAAGAAGATGTCACCCGCCTGACGGCCTCTGTGTTTTGACCTTTTAGAGGCCAAATGCACGGTCACCCTCTGAGGGAGGAGGACGGGGGGGGGTCATCAGCAGGGCGTGGAGAGGTCACGCCAGAGGTCAGGCAGTCTCTAAAAGATGCCCAGTGTGTGGCATGTCTTTGTGTAGGTAGGTGAGATCTGGTTTCCCTGGAGGTGCAGTCGTTGTTAGCATTAGCCAGGCTGTAAAATACATCTCCCATAATGCACCTTTATTGGGAATCTGTTCCTTTCGTTAGAAAAACAAAACAAAGTCAGGTCCACAGAAGTTGCTGTGTGATGATGAGTAAATGTGTTTTAGTTTCATGTATAAATATATGTATTTCTTCATGTTTCTGAGGATCAGTCGAAAACGCTCGAGTGGTTTGGAGATGAAGCCGTTCATCAGCTGTGTCGCCGCTGCGGCGCCCGCTGAGGCTCACGACCAGAGCTTTGTCCGTCGCGGCTCATCAGGGATTCATGGGAAAACTAATCCCTCCCCTGGTAATGGTTTTCCTGACTGTTTCCTCGCGGCCGCGCTCCCTCGGCGTTCACCGCGGCGTTTAGCATTCAGCTGCCACTGAAGACGTCGGTGTCCGGGTGAACGCGGCCACAAAGAGCACTAATCTGAACTGACCCCGAGCGATTGTTGCAGGAAGCCCAGGAAACTACACGACAGATTAGGGCCCAGAAAGACGAGCAGAGATTAGTGGTGTCCTGAGCGAGGACGCTGTCCCCCCGCAGGACCACACACTGACACTGTAGCCATGTCCCCATTGTCTCTGAGACTGTGGACTCACTGCCCATTGTCCCCAAATCCTCCAGCATTTCCCCACAACCTGGACTCCAGCCTTTTGACTGGCACTTGTCAGCGCTGATAGAGAGGCTGACGTGTTTGGAAAGGAAAATCCCCTGCCCATGAATAATAAATTACCCCCCCCCCCCTACTGCTCCTGATGGGCCTTTCTCTCTGAGGACAGGGGAGGACAGGGGAGGACAGGGGTGTGAGGGATCTGGGTGGCATCAGTGAAAGGCCGATTGTCTCTCTGAAGCTCATCCCTTTCTCAAACACGCAAAGAAAGAGATACAAGTCCGAAGTCGCCGCTAACTGCTGCATTGGATGTTGCACCATGCGGTGGGGGGGTTAGGGGGGGGTGAACGTGTGTGTGTGTGTGTGTTTGTGGTCTTCGATGGCCTTTTCGAGATCAGTGAGGGGATTTGATCGGCCGCTCGCAGCCAAATCCAGCTATCTGGCCCGGTCAGATGCTGCGGTTGCTACGGTAACGTGCCCCGTGTTTGGACGGGCTCTTGTTTCCAGCTTGAGCTGACCAGTAATCACCGTGCATTCATGGATTAGGCCGCGTCGCGGGTTCTGACCGGAGAGGGTGGGTGGGAGGGGGTGAACATGTGTGTGTGTGTGTTTATGGTCTTCGATGGCCTTTTCGAGATCAGTGAGGGGATTTGATCGGCCGCTCGCAGCCAAATCCAGCTATCTGGCCCGGTCAGATGCTGCGGTTGCTACGGTAACGTGCCCCGTGTTTGGACGGGCTCTTGTTTCCAGCTTGAGCTGACCAGTAATCACCGTGCATTCATGGATTAGGCCGCGTCGCGGGTTCTGACCGGAGAGTTTCAAAAGGAAAAATCCAACTCCCGAACGACTGCAGTCAGATTTAAAGATTGTACCTGATGGAAACAGTCGATGAACAGTCATTTTATCATATCAGACATAATCCAGGACTCAAAGTAGATACGTTTATATGACAGACAGTCAATGTGAAACAGCTGTGGGCTGCGTCGCGTTCATGGATTTATATAAATGTATCATTTATAGATTTACATTCCATCGCTGGCGACTCGGACACCAGCTTTGTGTTGCAGATGAGAAAATGCCAGGAAATGATGATGAATTCTCATCTCCGAAGACGAATCAGTTCCTGCTCCTGTCGTTCGTCCTGGTGACATTCAGACTTGAGCGGGACACGGCGGCGGCTGATTGTGCTCAGTGTGGTGGAAGACGTCCCGTCAAATGAGACATGGCTCCATCAATCTGGGCTGCTGACCTCTGCGGGACCAATGGATCCGTGGCGGCACGGTGGGAAGGCCTGATAAATCTGCCGCCTGCCGGTTCCGGCGTCCTCCTCTGAACGAATGGAACCATCTCCAGACCTGTCACGTGTGAATTATTGTCCGTGTGCTAACAAAAGTAACACTCGTGCTTCCAAAGTCAGAGTCTGAATCTGGAGTGGAAACTGTTGTCGCTCGGGTCCTCTCTGGTGGACGTCTTTGTCTCTGTGTCTCTGTGTCTCTGTGTATTCAGAGATAATGAGGCTCTTAATTGGCCGCTCAGTGACGAGGTGCCCGGAGCTGGAGGTTCGAGGGGGAGCTCTCAGGTTCAGACGTGGCTGCTTCCACATGGACGACGTTTGTTTGTTTGTCAATGACGGAAACTTGCAAAGTGTAAAACTCAAATGTGTTTCACTGTGTGTCAGGTTGCAGCACAGATGAAGGGGGCGCCACTGAGGAGGAGTCCGGTTGTCCGGGACGGAGGGACCAGGACGAGACCTCAGATGGAGGGACGAACTCCGAGAGCCTGGAACACAGACCTGAGGAGGAGGCGAGGAGGACGGCGAGGAGGTCGAAGGCCCTGAAGCTGCTGTCCACGCTGCAGGACGACGCTCCTCGCCGCGGCGAGAACATCAGAGGCTGCTGCCACTTCCAAGACTGTGAGTTCATCAGGTCATTTCACTCTGATCTGATCTTAATCTCAATCATCCACTTTAGTCCTGCTGCATCATCACCTGTGAACATCATCACCTTCTTAAAGCAACAGGCCACCACCCTTTAGATACGGACAGATAACGACACTGAAATAAAAATGGCGGGTGTTTAACGTCCATTGTTTTCTTATTGAGCAGAATATGAAGGTGAAATCTGCTTATGTCTGACACAATGGACCTGTGGGAAACACACAAACGCACAAACACATTTAACAAACACTCGACTCTGTGAATTTCCCCTCAGTTGCAACACTTGATTTTCAGAATTGCCCTTTTTTGCAAACAGGAGTTTAGTGGAGTTCTCCAGTTTCCCTCAAGTGGCTCATTTCTGCTTCCCGGGCCTTTGTCATGACGCTGCCATAATAAACACCCCACACCTCAGGTCAAGGCTGGGGGGCGGGGCTGTGTGTGTGTGTGTGTGTGCTCTGCAGAGGTCAGGCAGGTCAGAGTTCCTCATGAATGGGACTGATTGGACAGGTTTGTTCAGACAGTAATCAGCCAGCAGCTGGTTTCACAGCTCTGCAGCAGGCTGTGTTGTGTTGTCGTTGGTGTTGTTGTTATAGGAGTATGGACTCTGGTGTGTGTGTGTGTGTATATATATACTGTACGTGTTGTTGTACTGTTGTGGTCGTCCTGTTAATCCTGTTAAAAAAGATTCATAATGAGTTTCAGCTCTTTCTTTACCTGAAACTCTGTGTGTGTGTGTGTGTGTGTGTGTGTGTGTGTGTGTGTGTGTGTGTGTGTGTGTGTGTGTGTGTGTGTGTGTGTGTGTGTGTGTCGACTGCCTCTCATTCAGACACTTGTAACTGTGGCTCCTCATTAGGCTCTGAATAGGCCTAACTGCTGATTATTGTCTCTTTTGGGGACAACGCTGACCACTTGCCAAAGAATTCCCAAAACACACACACACGCACACACACGCGCACACACACACACATCTACCTCGAACCACCCACCGTCCACTGAACTCTGTGATCCGACAGAGTGTCACAGCCGTGCGGCGCAGGTTCGTAGTGAATTCGCTCCAGTGTGTGGTGTGCGTGTGTGTAACAGTGTAACAATATGTTTTCCACAGCGGTTCATCGTTGTCATGATTCACATGATCGTGATGATGATGTCATGTAAATTACGTTAATACTGTATGTTGAGTTTGACCTCGGCGGCGACGCTGACGTGGAGGAGCTGTGGTTTCCTTTGTGTTGGCTGAGCACCGTGTCGGCGACTCAGCGGGCGCAGGTCCCTGACGAATGGCCGTGTTGATGTGGAACACCTGTCGGCCTTGAGGCCAGCCTCTCTGTGACCCCGCCCACCAGCGCCAGCGGCGTGCGTTAGCGTTGTCGTCCACCTGTGGGCGGAGATGGAACTGTTGTCAAACTCAATGACTGAGGCAAATAAAGGAGAAAGGCCTGATGGTTCAGGGAGATGGAGGGTGTTTATGAGTGTGTGTGTTTGTGTGGAGGACTGTGGTGTGCAGTGTGCAGTGTGCAGTGTGCAGTGTGCGTCTGCGTACAGTGCCTTTATGTCAGCCCTGTTTGCTCAGCCTTCAGTCCAGATAACCTCCACGTGTTTACCGCCGGCGCAGAATGACTGGGCAAACAAACAGCTCGTCTATTGATGAGCAGCAGTGTGGAATAGGTCCGTTGTGTTCACACAGAGGAAAAAAGGATGGGATGAGAGCGAGCGAGAGAGAGAGGGAGAGAGAGAGAGAGAGAGAGAGCAAAGTAAATCTGTCAAAGACTCTTTTATACGATGTCCAAACACACAGCCGCCTCCACAATGGCCTTATTAATGGCACAATGTCAAGGAGCGGCAGGGCAATAATAGCAGATGATTTTGCTTTGTGAGGTTATCTCCAGAGATCAGGCATGACACTGTGTGTGTGTGTGTGTGTGTGTGTGTGTGTGGGTGTGTGCGTGTGTGCGTGTGGAAAGAGCACGCTGTGGTTTGTGGTGAGGTCGATGGCGTGCAGCCAGAGACAGGAGTGTGGCCGCTACGTGTGCCTTTGTTTGTTTTCCTGCCAAAGCTTTAACCCCCCCGCCCCCCCAACACACACCCTCACACTCTCTCTCTCTCTCTCTCACACACACACACACACACACACACACACCTGTCAGTCTTTTTGGTGAACGTGAGGAGTTGTCATGTTTTCATGAAGGAAAACGACGCCTGCTGCTCGATGCTGCCACATGTTCATGACTGATGAACTGACGTCGGCGAGGTCGGCGAGGTCGGCGAGGTCGGCGAGGTCGGCGAGGTCGATCAGATGACTGTTGGGATTTGCTGCAGTAAAAGTAGCAGTTACATCCTCAGTGGACATTTAGCATCACTTTAGCTGCTTCACACTGATGTTGACTGACAGTTGTCAGTGTGAGTTTGGTCCGTCCCCAATGAGGAAGTATTATTATTATTATTATTATTATTATTATTATTATTATTATTATTATTATTATTATTATTGTTATTATTATTATTGTTATTATTATTATTCTTTACAGTAGCTTCAAAGTGCATTGTTAACTTATAGCATATGAAGGTGTTATATAAGAATCTATTAGTGACATAATCATCTGAATTAAATTGACAGCGTCACTGTTGATGGTTTTTTCCTTCACTCTTCATATGCTCAGTTAAATTAATGTGACATAATATTTATGGTGCATCACTGCATTAAACCAGTCAAAGGTCACGCACACACACACACACACACGCACGCACACACACGTGTTCTGCACTCTGCACAGGTGCAGCACAGTCCACAGTTTCTCCTGCAACACTACGATCAGATAAGATTTTAATCTTCACCTTTGATACGAAGCCTTTTACAAATCCAACAACAACAACTCATTCAGTGCTATTGTGAACAGAGGCGCTATGTCGGGTTCAGTGGTGTGTGTGTGTGTGTGTGTGTGTGTGTGGCCTGTGTATGTGGGGCATGTTGCACGGTGATGTTCTCCTGGTAAATAAAAAGGGGGTCACCTACTCTGCGCTGCTGAATGTGACCTTTGTTCAAGGAATTATGGGATATTTTATATACGGCGCTGATGATGAGCAGAAACAAAACGTCTGGGATTAAGCGGGAAAGAGAGCGACAAACTAGTTTTAAACACAATGGATGCCTGTGTGTGTGTGTGTGTGTGTGTGTGTGTGTGTTGACACTTTGCTTTGAGAATTACATGCAAAAATCTAGTTTTCTACTAAAACTACTTTTTGTTGTTTATATAAAACTTAAATGTTTGTGTGTACATGTTGCAGAGTTCAGCTGTGAACAGGAAGTGAACGGGGGAATGAGGGTGTGCGTTTGTCAGCTGGAGGTAAATCATACACAGACGAGTACCGGCAGTTGTCATGTGAGCAGTCGGCGGCGGCGTTTTCCATCAGTCAGCTGCAGACGTGAGGGCGACGTCCGCGGCGTGTGTGTTAAATGAGTCGTGACCCGCGAGGTGCACGAGCGGCGAGCAAAGGAGCAACACAGGAAAACAAAGCGGCTGAAAGCGTGAACCTCCCTGCTCATCATCATCATCATCATCATCATCATCATCACGGCCCCATTCTTCCTCTCTCCTCTGCCACTGCTTCGCCTGGCGCTCATCACAGATTCCAGGCCTCTCCCCTTTCTCTCGCCCCTTTCTCTCCACACAGTCGCTCTGTTGATGAACATTTTCTGCTAGGCTTCACACCAAAAGCACAACCTGTGCGCTGTAAAGGCGGCGTGCAGAAAACGCCATCAAGCGCTGGAGTGGAATCAGATAAGGCTATCAGGCAGGAGGCTTTACTGCCTCGCCTTTGTCCCGCCGCTCCACCCGGCCCGCTTCCTCCCGCAATCTCTCACTCCACTGCCCCTTTTGTGCAGCTGATTCCCCGACGGAGCTGCACTGAGCCGGGGACCCCCGACCATGTGTGTGTGTGTGTGTGTGTGTGTGTGTGTGTGGTACACTGTGGTCAGAGCTGATGTTGAGCTGTGACCCCACATCACTGTGTTCAACATGAGAAACCACATTAACTGTATCTTACTTATCATTATTATTATTATCATTATTATTATTATCATTATTATTATTATTATTATTATTGTTGTTGTTGTTGTTGTTGTTGTTGTTGTTGTTGTTAACTGACTTTAGTCACGACAGTTTGTCATCTCAGCTGCATCTTTCATTTCCACCGTCGTCTGTCTGAAATTTAAACCTCACCACACACACACACACATGCACGCACACACACGCACGCACGCACACACACGCACGCACGCACACACACGCACGCACACACACCTGTGCAGAATTAGCCATCGTGGGAAAAGGGAAAAAGGAGGAAACTCTCGGTGCTGTGTTGCTGTGCGGCTCCAGATGGTCACTGGACGTCTTCACCACGTGAGCTGCCGCTTCACTTTAACTGATTGACCAGCGCTCTGATCCGACCGTGTGTGTGTGTGCGTGCGTGTGCGTGTGTGTGCGTGTCCCTCATCTCAACACACATATTTGCAAACAGATGCGCGATGCCTGCAGATTCTGTTTTGATCAATCAAGCTTTAACAAGTCAAGTTGACTGGACGGCGACTGTGGGCGTTTGCATGTGAATGGCGAGGCCTGGTTTTGATTAGGCCTAAGCTGATAAACGCAGATTCAGACCCAAAGCCCAGAGGTCCAGGGCTTTAGATCCAGACCATATCAACTCTGCTGCTCTGCTTTCTTCTCCCAGCCCATGAATAGATGCTTTATTCTGTCGACTCATTCTCCTCTCCCAAATTGAAGTGGCAGCAGCTTAGTCCCCCCCCCCCCCCCCCCCCCCCCCCCCCGCAGCAGCTTAGTCCCCCCCCCCCCCCCGATTCTCCTGCTGGAATATTCATGGCTGCTGTTTGTGCCTCGTGTCATCAGCGTCTGTAATCACAGCATTTCTGTTTTAATGTCTGTTACAAGTGAAAGATTTTCATAAAAGATGTGATTATAATAATTATAATATATATATAATATAATGGTTTGGTTTCTAAAGTAACTGAAGTACGATATAAGTTTCACGCTCGTGTATAAACATGAATTCATTTTCTTTTTCATTCATTCATTCATTCATTCATTCATTCATTCATTCATTCATTCATTCTCTTTTGGTTCCAGTCGACTTTTTGGCGAAATACTGCATCTTCACCCGGGAGAAGCTGGACGACTATGAAAGAGCCTTTAAAGCAGTAAGTGAGAGAGAATGTGAACCATCATGTTTCAGCATTCAGTCTCATTTTGTCTCCTCAGTGTCCATGATGACGAGGCCACGAACATTTTTATTGATTAATCTCACATTTATTTTACTTTAAATGTCATTGATCTGTTCATCGTTTAGCCTGATAAATATTACATGTTAGAAGAGGTTGTGAGGGACGTCTGCATTCCATGATGATGAAGATGAAGATGAAGATGAAGATGAAGATGAAGATGAAGATGAAGATGAAGATGATGATGATGTTGATGTTGAGGGGGTCTTTCTTCGCAGGAGGACAGTGATGGTGACGGCTACATCTCCTGCCTCCAGGTTCTGCTCGCCCTGAAGCACATTGTCCCTCCTGAGCTGTTATCTGATGAAGAGGAGATCTACGTCTACAGGGTCAGAGTCTGCACCGACACACACACACACACACACACACACACACACACATCAGTTCTGGTGAGGAGCAGATCTTCTTTCAGATCCTGGAGATGGTGGACTTCAGGGTGACAGATGGACTCGTGGACCTGAGGCTTTTCTCTGTGATCGCCAGCCTGGCTGAGAAAATAGCCTGTATGGAGTAAGTATAGAGCCTCATGTCACACACACACACACACACACACACACACACACACACACACACACACACTGACCTCCCATAAAGAAGAACCAGTGTGTGTACGCGTGTTGGTTCCAGTGATTTGGATCTTCTCATCGTGTGTGGGGCTTTTTCATCCTTCTCTTCTCTGGCTTTAAAGATCTGATGAGACGTGATTGGTTGTAAATAATCACGACCGTCATTTACTGAGCAAATGTTCTCTGGTCTCCACCTCCAACATGAGGACTTGCAGATTAATTACAGAGTGATGTCTCTTCACACTCATTGGAAATGGATCCACACAATTAAAACCTTTATATATTTTCATCATTTCATCGGTGAAAACAAACTGAGGCACAAAAATAATCTGACTCCAGATTCTCAGACGTGACGATTTGATGTTTTAATTTTGATGAATTGACAATAATCCTGCGCCGACAGAAACCATCACTCGCCGTATTATTCTCCGTATGCTGCAGATTCCCACACACAGCGTTTTTTTTTTTTTTTTTTTCCTGCCCCGGGGTTTATAGCTTCCTGCAGACAGGAGTGCGTGGAGCCGAGCCTCCTCTGGAGGTCCCCGCGGGTCAAGGCCTGCTCCCGGAGCCCTGGCCCCGCAGTGAGAGCGGCCTCTCAGCGAGGCCGGGGCCGGGGTCATGGGTCCTCTGATTTACGGCCAGGCCTTTGTGCTGTGTGTTGGAGGGCGGCCTGTCGCCGGCACCGAGCCACCGCCGCCTCTGCTCTGTATAGAGGCAATTATAGTAATGATAATGAACGTCCATATGAAAGCTCCTCACAACACGCCGTGTGCAATCTGAATAATGACAGGAGAGGAGATCAGTGCTGCCTCCTAAAGAGCGAGGGAACAATAGCATCCTTCTGTCGTCTCATCCCCACTGAACTCAGCTGATCCTCTTACCTGTCTCACTTAATCCTGTCGTCTCTAATCCCCGTTTAGTAACGAGCTGCAGTAACACCACGAACATTTTTATTGATTCATCTCACATTTATTTTACTTTAAATGTCATTGATCTGTTCATCGTTTAGCCTGATAAATATTACATGTTAGAAGAGGCTGTGAGGGACATCTGCATTCCATGATGATGAAGATGAAGATGAAGATGAAGATGAAGATGAAGATGATGATGATGATGATGATGATGATGATGTTGAGGGGGTCTTTCTTCACAGGAGGACAGTGATGGTGACGGCTACATCTCCTGCCTCCAGGTTCTGCTCGCCCTGAAGCACATCGTCCCTCCTGAGCTGTTATCTGATGAAGAGGAGATCTACGTCTACAGGGTCAGAGTCTGCACCGACACACGCACACACACACACACACGCACACACACACACACACACACACACACACACACACACACACATCAGTTCTGGTGAGGATCAGATCTTCTTTCAGATCCTGGAGATGGTGGACTTCAGGGTGACAGATGGACTCGTGGACCTGAGGCTCTTCTCTGTGATCGCCAGCCTGGCTGAGAAAATAGCCTGTATGGAGTAAGTATAGAGCCTCATGTCACACACACACACACACACACACACACACACGCACACACACACACACTGACCTCCCATAAAGAAGAACCAGTGTGTGTACGCGTGTTGGTTCCAGTGATTTGGATCTTCTCATCGTGTGTGGGGCTCTTTCATCCTTCTCTTCTTCTCTGGCTTTAAAGATCTGATGAGACGTGATTGGTTGTAAATAATCACGACCGTCATTTACTGAGCAAATGAGATGTGACGATTTGATGTTTTAATTTTGATGAATTGACAATAATCCTGCGCCGACAGAAACCATCACTCGCCGTATTATTCTCCGTATGCTGCAGATTCCCACACACAGCGTTTTTTTTTTTTTTCCTGCCCCGGGGTTTATAGCTTCCTGCAGACAGGAGTGCGTGGAGCCGAGCCTCCTCTGGAGGTCCCCGCGGGTCAAGGCCTGCTCCCGGAGCCCTGGCCCCGCAGTGAGAGCGGCCTCTCAGCGAGGCCGGGGCCGGGGTCATGGGTCCTCTGATTTACGGCCAGGCCTTTGTGCTGTGTGTTGGAGGGCGGCCTGTCGCCGGCACCGAGCCACCGCCGCCTCTGCTCTGTATAGAGGCAATTATAGTAATGATAATGAACGTCCATATGAAAGCTCCTCACAACACGCCGTGTGCAATCTGAATAATGGCAGGAGAGGAGATCAGTGCTGCCTCCTAAAGAGCGAGGGAACAATAGCATCCTTCTGTCGTCTCATCCCCACTGAACTCAGCTGATCCTCTTACCTGTCTCACTTAATCCTGTCGTCTCTAATCCCCGTTTAGTAACGAGCTGCAGTAACACTAGTTACACAATCAGCCACTCTGATCTGACGAGCTGCACGCGCGCACACACACACACACACACACACACACACACACACACATATATATATATATGTATGTATGTGTATATGTGTGTGTACATCTGTTGAAACCCTGTCTCCTTTTATAACTGTTACTGTCTGTCTCTCTCTCATGTTGCCGTATCTCTCATGTTGCTGTCTCTCTCTCACGTTGCTGTCTCTCTCTCATGTTGCCGTCTCTCTTTTGTTGCTGTCTCTCTCTCATGTTGCTGTCTCTCTCTCATGTTGCCGTCTCTCTCTTGTTGCTGTCTCTCTCTCATGTTGCCGTCTCTCTCATGTTGCTGTCTCTCTCTCATGTTGCTGTATCTCTCTCACGTTGCTGTCTCTCTCTCATGTTGCCGTCTCTCTCTCATGTTGCTGTCTCTCATGTTGCCGTCTCTCTCACGTTGCTGTCTCTCTCTCATGTTGCTGTCTCTCTCTCATGTTGCCGTCTCTTTCTCACGTTGCTGTCTCTCTCTCATGTTGCCGTGTCTCTCACGTTGCTGTCTCTCTCTCATGTTGCTGTCTCTCTCTCATGTTGCTGTCTCTCTCTCTCTCGTTGCTGTCTCTCTCTCACGTTGCTGTCTCTCTCTCTCGCTGCTGTCTGGTTCCATGACTCAGTCTGTCTGTCCCAGTGCAGCATTGTGCTCGTTGACAAGTCCACCTCCCACAGCAGCACATTCCCTCAGGGCGAGTCACATGACCTGACCAGAAGTACACTGCTGTACACACACTTCTCACACAGCGGCGGCGGCGGCGGCGTCTCGGGCCTCGCCGTTGTGTTGGCTTTGTGAGGTTTACCGTCAGAGGCGATGTCACCACAGAGTCTCCTGTCTCCCTGCTCCCTCGTTTCTGTCAAATCACAACTAGGTCAGAGTGTGTGTTTCGATACCCCCCCCCCCCCCCCCCCCCCCCCCCCCCCCCCCCCCCCGCCCCCCCCCCCCCCCCCCCCCCGGCTCCCCCCTGCTGCTCTGTGTGTCGGCGCCCAACGAGGAGGCCGCCAAAACCTGCGCGTTACGTAAGTGAGAGGTCTGCTGTTGGCCACAGGGGGGTGCCAGCCCAGGCCTGACAATAGAAAATGGGTTATGCTGCTATTATCCTCTCCGCGCTCCATCACCGCTCCCCCAGCCCCTCGTTTACGCCGCCATTATCCCGCCAGTGTCCTCAGCGACCACAGCATTTGGACTCTTTTACTGCAAACCAAGTGCAATTAATGATCATTAGCTGCCCTGTCTCGCCTCATCCCCATCAAGCCCCCGCCTGCACTGTGGTTGGCAGACAAGGGCCAATCACAGCACTGGAAGCACTCAGGCGTGCGTTGCCCTCGATGGCCCGGCGCTTGGCTATTCTTCACTCCAACAGGCCAATTGAGAGCCCTGCGAGGAGGGGCTCGTTAACGCCGGGCGCTCGTTAGAGAGGGGAGGACTGTGGCTGTGCCACACGCTGGACAGCAGAGGTCTGTCCCCACACAGTCGCCCTCTCATTGTCCCACTGGACACACACTTTGTTGGTCTGCAAGTGGCCACATTGCACCAGAGTGTGTAGCTCGCTGCCTTCACTCAACCTCCACATGACATCCACTAACCCCCCCCAACACACACACACACACACACACACACACACACACACACACACACACACACACACACTCCCCAAACCAGAGCAGTTTCATCCGTTACTGTGGCGGGACGTCAGCGTGTATCCCGCCATTGTTTGGCTGTGAACAACCACAATGGGCTCAGAACACTTTACCGTCACGTCTCTGCAAACACAACGTCACAACAGAGTGGACCCGCCAAAAATCATACACACACACACACACACACACACACGCACACACACAAGAAACACAACCTGTGACAATGCGTTTCTGGACAGATTTTAAAATCACCATAAAGCTGCGTGAAAGTGAGTGTCGATAACTTTTACTGAGTTTGCATCAAGTTGTGTTCAAGGAGTTGTGTTCTGATCCATGTCTTTGTCAAGCTTTAAAATGACAAAGTTAAAATTGAATAATTGTGACCAAAGGGGCTGCTGCATTGTGGGAAATGTAGTAAAAAGTGTTTGCGTTGGTTTCTTACAGTGACTTCATGCGATCGCTCATCAGCAACATGGACTTTCACTCTCTGGAAGTGCGGCTCTTCAAAGCAAAGGTGAAGTCAGCGTTTTCACATGATGCAACACCACAGACACACACACACACACACAGATGATGGAGGTCAGAGAGGGAGAGAAGGGTGAGTTTCCCTTTTCATAGATTAGCACAGCCCTAATCTCATTAAAGTTCCCAGCAGTGAACACGCCGTCCACTCCGCCCCATCCTGTAATCAGGATCCGTCCTGTAATCAGGATCCGTCCTGTAATCAGCCCGAGACGCGGGGCTCATCTGAGATGGACCGAGCCCGGCCCACATTCACCACGCAGAGGCAACATGCAGAGGCGTGGACACGGAGCCTGCGGCCAGGTAGAGGAGGCTGTGTAATTACAGAGCTGTTAGGGACGGGGCTGTGAGCTGCAGAGGCCGGCGGGGGAACGGGCTAATGAAGTGCCAGAGGGATTATTTCCACCCCACCCCACCCCTTCCCCCAACAATTATTACCTAGACTGCATCAACGGTGCAAACAGGTGCACTCAAACAAGGCTGTGGTAATCTGAGCGCACACAAACACACACACACACACACACACACACACACAGCCTGTTCTCCTTGTTTTTCCATGTGTTGATATGTGTGTCCTGGCGACTGGAGCAGCGACTCTTCCTGTTCCTGCTGGAGGAGCAGCGAGGAGACGCTGGAGCTCGGGAGCGGGGCTTCATCAGCGCAGAGCAGCTGCTCCTGGAGCTGAAGGCCGGGGGGATTCACCTGGAGCAGGAGGCGGCCGTCAGACTGGAGCTGCAGCACCTTCCTCCTCTGGACCTGCTCGACTTCCTGGCCTACCTGCCTCTCTTCATGCTCATTCACAAGTCAGTCATCTCCAACCCTCTCGACCACTCCACTCACCTCTGACCACACCCCCGCCACACGTCTCACCTCACTGACGCTCAACATGCTTATCGTCAAGACAGGACTGTGTGTACAGGACTGAAATGTAAAGTGCTGTCTATGGTCCTGAAATGTTCTGCAGCACATGATGTATCTGAGAACTGCAGCAGTGCTGGAGACGACATGGACGTGGATGAATCAGCAGAAAGCTGCGGTGATACCGGGGACGTGTCCCTCAGCCCACTCAGGGTGTGGCTTTGATGCACAGTGGTAACACAATACAACACAACACAACACAACACAACACAACACAGGAGCAGGCGGCAGCAGCAGACACTGCTCCTCCGCCCACACTGATCCACAGTGATGAATGTTATTCAGTGAGATGTTGTTGTGACGTCCTCCGAGCAGCATCTGTCTTCACATCGATCCCAAATACACACAAGACACACAACTTTATATGGTGGTGATGATGTTACACCAGCTGTCAGCATTGTTGTGTCTTTAGACTCTGACGTGGATGAGATCGAGAATAAGTCAAAGCTTTTTTCTGTTGACGTTGTTTTTTCTACATTGAGCTGCGAGTGAACAATTTGCCATCCGTGTCATTATCTGCCCTCTGCTCTGGAAACACAGTGTGTGTGTGTGTGTGGAACAGTGTAAAGTGAGTCGTGTGTGTGGGCGTGTTGTGTGTTCTTACCTGCAGGTCTATTGACATGGACACTGGTATTGTTTTGATATAAATTTGGCCCCGTCCATCATCCCTCATGATTCATGATGCTCTGCCTGTGTCTTGTTTTTGTCTGAATGAACTGGATAAATAAAATGTGCTGATGGGAGATTGGCAGGTCGTCGTGTTTAAAGCTCAATGAAGTCACAAAATTTAATATAAATTAACATAAATATATTTTTTAAGTTCTTTTGTGTCCATATCAGTTTCCAGTTTTCATCTTTCGATCTCTTCAGGAAAACATCTGTCAGAAGAGATTCAGCAAACTTTTTTCAACAACTTAATGAATTAACTCATGAAGACGTGAAAGAAAACAACTTCAGCTCTGATGGACCCGGAGGGAGGTTTACAATTTACAACCAGGATCAGATCTTTTATTCTGTTCTTTTATCTGACAATCAGATTCTTTCTTTAAAGGGAAAAAGAAACGGGGGCAGGGGTGTGTGTGTGTGTGTGTGTGTGTGCGTGTGTGTGTGTGTGTGTTTGCCTGCCGTCCAGGTGGTGGTTGTTCTGTTCAGCGACACACGCCATCCACCACTCGACCACCACACAAACCCCATTCACTCATTCACCCAGGCACGCGCCCGGCTCCGCCCCCTTTCTACCTGTCAAACTCACTTTCTCACAAACAAAAGAGCCGCAGCAGAATGATCGCGCGCTGATGGCTGCAGTGACCCCTCCCCCCCATCCCCCCTATTTAAACCTTTAAATGTTGTTTGTTTTGTTTTACTAAAGTAACCCAGAAAAAGACGAACCTTTCAAAACAAAAGCTTCCTCCAACTTTCGTCTCTTTGTGCGCGCGAACATAGTTTGTTTGGCACTTTTGTTTTTTTTTTAACCAAAACACTTCACACACTCATTAAAGCTAAAAAGGAGCGAACAAACAATGTGGCTTTTTTTAAATTATTGTTACTTTTTCCAGGAGTTTATTTTCTCCACGGATAAAAGTTCTCATAGAGCGCGTGCTGCTGCACTTTGTTGTTTTTGTTTTCTCTCTGTATTGGAATAACTGAGTGTGTGTGTGTGTGTGTTGTGTGTGGAGTGTGTGTGTGTGTGGGGGGGGCAGATGTGGGTGAAAAGCTTGGAGGGGACACCGGGTGTGGAATTTCGAAAGAGCAGTGAGAAAATGTTTGTGCGTGAAAGTGTGGTTCCTTTTCCCCTTTTGTCCCGACATCGCAGCACATATCACATATTTCAACCCCCCCCCCCCCCCCCCCCCCCCCACACACACACACACACACACACACACACACACACACACACACTTTAAAACGAGACACGGACAGTCAGTCAGTAGCAAATTCTCTTTATTCTCAGACTATGAGCGTAGAAAACGTGTTTATACGGTTTATCCCTTTACGTGTTGACGTGAAGACGACACACCACAGAGAGGTGGCGCTCTGTTTGGACAATAGCTGCATAAGTTTTGATCAGTGTGACGTCACGACGTGATGAAATAACATGTTTTCTCTATTAAATAAGACACATCGGTGCTATAGGGTCAAAGGTCAGAGTGTCAAACTCCGTGTGGAAACCTCGGCAACACAACAACAGCCAGACAAGAATAGACTACACGTCTACACACAGGCAGGAGGTATAGAAGCGTACTTCGTAATATATAGACAAAATATATACAAAAGGCTGTGTAGAAAACATCTATAAATCTCTTACATACAAAAATATCTTAATATATTTCCAAAAAAAGGCGTTGGATATAGAATTTCATAGAATAGATCCGCAACTTGGAAGCATTGTCATTGTCTCTGTGACGGGGACCTGGCCCGCATCAGCTCAGGTGCTGCTGAGGCGCGCGGCGTCACGTGACTCACGGGGCTGGGATGGGGGACACCTGTCTGCTTTTAATCCTGTGCCGCTGGTTGCCCCCAGCTTTGAGGACTGTCTGTCTGACTGCGTGTCTGTCTGCGTGTGAGTCAGGGGGACCACGCGCGCTGGGCACCGAGCCGAGCGCGCGACAGCACCCGGTGAGTGAGTGAGTGGACCCGCATCACTGCGGGGGGGCGATGAGGCAGTTCTGATCCACACAGGTGTCGGTGAGTCACGTGATGTGGTCTGACGGGAACGCGGCTCAGAACCAGTTGGCGAAGTCCAGCAGCTCCTGCTCCTCCGGGCTCAGCGGGTCGTAGGAGCCCTCGTCGGAGGAGTAGGAGGACACGGGGGACCCGGCCATGGAGTTCATGTCGGCGGAGTAGCCCTGCGACATGCCGGGCGACAGCACGCCGGCCTGGAAGGCGGCGCTCACGGCGTCGTGTTCGTCCAGCAGCTGCTGCAGCGCGCGGATGTACTCCACCGCCGAGCGCAGCGTCTCCACCTTGCTCATCTTCTTGTTGGCGGCGCCGTTGGGCACGTGCTCGCGCAGCGTGGCGAAGCCGTTGTTGACCAGCTTCACGCGGTTGCGCTCGCGCTCGTTGCGGCGGGCCACCGCGTGCGGCTGCTGCTGCGGCAGAGAGTAGCCGAACGTGGCGAAGTTGAGTCTGCGCTTGCAGCGCAGCAGCTCCGGGGACGAGGAGCGCGGCCGCTTCGGCGGCTTGGCCGCGGTCTTGCCGCCGCTGTGGCCGCCGGCGCAGGGGCTCAGCTGGACGCTCTGCGCCGCCGCGGCGGAGAAGAAGCAGGCGGGCGGGAGGAGCTGCTGCTGGGTGACGGTCATCTCCGTCTTGGCCGTGAGGTCCATCCCGGAGCACAGCGCGCGGACAGGGCTCAGTCAGCCGGGGTGGAGGCGGTGCGTCCCGCTCGTGCCGTTCACGTGTTGTGGCCTCTTGACGCGCACTTGTTCCTCTGAGGGGGGGTTGGTGGCGGGGGGGGGGAGTCCGCTGGGCTGCGGCCTCGCGCGCTCCTCAAAGCTGCACTGACTCCTGGAGGAGACGCCACTGCTTTTCAATGAGTCTGGGTGGTGGGCTGGCCACGCCCCCCGGTCGCGTGGATCCACCTTGGGCTCCTGAGCCGGTGCGTCGCGCGCGCCGGACGCGTGCCACTCGAAGCGCTAAACAAACAGCCAGAGGCGAGTTAGTTCCTTCTCCCGGTCACAGGGTGTCAGCAGGTGTGTGTGCGTGTGCGTGTGTGTGTGTGTGTGTGTGTGTGTGTGTGTGTGTGTGTGTGTGTGTGTGTGTGTGTGTGTGTGGAGGGGGGGGGTCTGTTGTTTATATAGATATGATATTATAATTGTGGAAAAAAAACTTGAAATAAGTTGTGACTGTGATGAAACACGGGCTGTTGTCTGTCTCTGTCTGAGTGTGATGGAGGGGGTCTTCTCTTGTCACGCGCAGTCCTGCACAGACCCGCAGCAGAGACCCGCAGCAGAGACCCGCAGCAGAGACCCAGTTTGGCTTTAATGGATCAGCTTCTTCATCATGATGCTGAAGAAGCTGATGGTGAACCAGAGAGAGAAGTTAGAACATCTTGTTACATTCAGGATGTCACGTGCTGAGAGACACTCTGGTCTCTGGTCTCTGGTCTCAGGTCTCAGGTCTCTGGTCTCTGGTCTCTGGTCTCTGGTCTCAGGTCTCTGGTCTCTGGTCTCTGGTCTCTGGTCTCTGGTCTCAGGTCTCTGGTACCGAGGGGCCCAGAGCCGCAGTGTGGGCTCGGCTTTGTCCGGGGTGTGAGCCACTCTGTGCGGTTACAGTGGCGCGGACGCTGCGTCTACTCCCTCACCGTCACACTGCAAAGCGGACAATGATACAACACGTCTTTCAACGCGGGACAAAACAGGGACCAAACTGTGTGTGTGTGTGCGTGTGTGTGTGTGTGTGTGTGTGTGTGTGTGTGTGTGTGTGTGTGTGTGCAGAAACACGCGCAGACGAGAACCAAACTCCGGTTTCGTTTGTGCGCATGTTTTCACTCTGTTTGCGCCTGTTGCGCGTGTTGACACTGTTACAGCGCTGTTTTCATGTTTGTGCGCCAGCTCTTAAGTTTCTTGCGCACTGTTTGTCTTCGCTGCTTGGGTGCACGTTTGCCTCTGTGTGTGCGCGCGCGCGTGTGTGTGTGTGTGTGCAAATAACGCCCCCCCTCTTTTTCTTTATTGCTGTGCGCGTCACCAGGCGCACGCGCGTCCTGAAGAGGGGAGTGTAATAAATTGTGCAATTTTTCTGCGCTGGCAGTGGCATTCAGAATCAGGTTTGCAGCCCCCCCCTCCCTCCCCTCTTTCTTTTCTTTCCCTCCCCCCTCCCTTTTAGAAAAGAAAAAGAAGCGGGGGTTCTATTCAGCCTCCCCCTCCTCCCCCCGCGCCATCGCCAGCCTTTCTGAAACCTATCCAGGGCCTGTCAGTGCTTCCAGAGTCCAATTAGCGCTTTGTGAGGACTCTCTCTCTCTCTCCCTCTCTCTCTCTCTCTCTCTCTCTCTCTCTCTCTCCCTTTACTTGAGGGGTTTTCCAGTCGTAGCTGACTGTAATAATTAATATGACATCTGTGCGCCTTTGTTCCAGTCCAGTCACTTTCTGAGTTTGGTGTTTGGTGTCTTTTCTCTGAGGAGAGATGATAGAGTTTAAAAAAACAACAACAACAACAACAAACTGTCGTTGATGATCGTTGAAAATGTAAAAAAAAGTTTTTTTCAGTCTCGGTTAAGATGTGCGTTTTTGTAGACTCGGACTTTTGACTGTAGATCAGTTTGTTGTTAGTCTGAAACACACAATGCATGTTATATGAACATTTCAGTTTACAGTTATGAAAACTCCATAACACGACTTTAAAAACTTTCTCTTTTGTTTTTTTTTTAATTTTTTGATGTTTCAGCCATTGACAGAGATATGGTACAAACATCAGTATCCTGTCTGTTTAAAATGTAAGAGAGTCAAAGAAAACACATGAGAATAAAAATGAAATCACATAGGTATAATGTCTCAATGGCATTTTTAAACCGATGGTGTATGGAATGGACTTTGTGTATGAACATCTCCCTTCGCCTCTGGTGTCTAATCTGAAAAGTTGTGATAGAGCAGCGCCCCCCAGAGGACCAAACACACACAGTCTGTACCAACTTTTATTTCTCCAAATGCTTCATGGTGTAACATAGATGGGGAAAAGTTTGGAATAATGTAGATATTCTATGATGATAAACATTTTATCACACATGGGTAAATGACACAAGCTTCTGTGATGATGGATAAGAACTCGCAGCTGTTTTCATTCTCATCAGCATCAGGACCTCTGAGGAGCTGAACATCATTGGAGTCAGTCTTTGATCACATGAAGAGACAATGGGAAGTTTTTCAATATGCTTGGAGCAGTATTTTAAATGATGATCACCGATAATATAAAAATAAAATAATAAAAGCAATTTAAATTTGCATTTAATGTAAAAACTTTTCCCACTATCTACTCGTTTTACAAATAATATATTCGCATGTAAATTAGCTTTTGTTTACTTTACTATTATTACTATTGTTATTATTATTTTCATGTTGACAGTTTTTACAGTTTTAAAGGCTTTGTAATCGTTAACGGAAGTTGTCCTGACTGATGTTCCGTAGATTCAGGTCACGTGGTTTTATTTACAACGAGAAACCGTGTGCATGTTAACTGACCTAGCACGTGCAGGTTTATTGATTTAGTGTTGTTTTTCTGTTGTAATTCGACAAATACGTAGTTTGTAAATTGATAGTTTTCACTAATTCTTGTTTCCTACGCCCTTTTCAGAGCTAAGTAGTAGCTAAGCTAGCTGTCAGCGGCTGAGCTAGCCTCTGTTAGCTGACTGTAAATGGTGACCAGGGAGCTTGAGCAGTATAAACAGCAGCGGTAGCTATGAGGTCTTTAAACTACGTCCAGCGGGTGAGTCTGGATTTCACAGGGACGCTGTTTCCTCACGCCATTTGTCTTGGTGACGCGGACAACGACTCGGTAATGACGCTAATGTTGGTTATGTTCATCCTCAGCTTGTGATTCACATGGAAACAACAGTCACTCACACACAGAGCTGCGTTTAAACACGATCTGAATGTCAGTGTTAAACAGACACGCTGGTCAGACATGTAGCTAAAGGTGTGTGTGTGTTTGTTTGTTTGTATTTGTGACGTTTCACTGCTATAATATGTGCGTGTATCCCGTTACCCACAGTATATGGCCTCTAGTGGTTGATGTGTGATATTACGAATTTTACGAATTGACTCATTAATAAACCTGTCACCAGAAAATAAATGTGCTTAATTTTCCAGTTTATGTTTTGTTCCAGCTGTGACGGACGAGATGTTTGTCTCTTTTCTCTGCAGTTGAATGAGCTGGTTGTGGGAGACACCAGTGGGAAGCTGCTTGTGTATAAGAACGATGACTCTAAACCCTGGATCACCAGGACCTGCGTGGGCATGGTCGGTACAGTGACCAGTGACTGAGGTCAAAGGTGATGGTTTCATAGAGTTAAAATGAATCTCTTACATCTTCGTTGTGCTGTGGTTTTCCAGCTGACCTGTGTTGCAGTGGGAGACGTCTGTAACAAAGGAAAGGTACGGTACGGAAACAATGATTAAAAGCACATCATGAAGATTTCGTTTGTGATGTTTTGTTCTGTTTATCAGAACCTGGTTGTGGCTGTTGGAGCAGAGGGCTGGTTTCACCTCTTTGACCTGACAGCCGTTGCTGCAAACAAAGCGGATTCATCCAGTCAGCATGAGATCCTGTCCTCTGACGACCAGAGGCCTTTCTTCACCCAGCACATTCCCGCCAACACCAAAGTCATTCTCATCAGTGATATCGGTAAACGTTGGCTCTGTGGTCTCACATGTGCCCCCCTTGTATTGTGCGTTTTAATTGTACTGCAATGTGTGTATGTGTGCATGTGTGAGTAGACGGTGATGGACGTTGCGAGCTAGTGGTAGGTTACACAGACCGGGTGGTGCGAGCTTTCCGCTGGGAGGAGCCGTCGGACAGTTCAGACCTTGGATGTGGTCAGCTGGTTCTGCTGAAGAAATGGCTTCTGGAGGGGCAGGTGCAACACAGTTTAATTCAACTCAAGTCATTTATGATCACGCGTGTCAGTCATGGGTTCCTTTTATGATCTATATCTTTGATTAGAGCTATTTTTTAAAATCTTTTTTCTGCATCTTTGCATAAAAGTTTATTAAAACACTATAGAACATAAATGTGTTTCTGTTGCAGGTGGACAGTCTGTCAGTGAACCCAGGTCCAGAGGGTTTACCGGAGCTGATGGTATCTCAGCCAGGCTGCGGTTACGCCATCCTGCTGTGCTCCTGGACGCAGCAAGACTCTGGCTCTGGAGATGAGGCCCCTGCCACGCCGGGGAGGTTCGACCCAGTCGCGTAACTCATGTTAAATATAGGGTTCGGCTATCGTAACTTCATTCTTTAATTTCTCTCTTACAGTGAGGGGCCTTCAAGAGACGTGGTTCTTCATCTGACCACCGGGCGGATACACAACAAGAACGTTTCCACTCATCTAATTGGCAGCATAAGCAAAGGTGCTTAACAGTCAGGTGGTTTTCATCTGCCGCGTATCACACTCATAACTCAAATGTTCTATGTGATGAAATACTGGTGTACCTACCTTGATTTGAATAATTTTTGTTTTAATCAGGTTCAAAAGAGGAATCTTCTACGTGTGGGCTCTTTGCCCTCTGCACTTTAGATGGTAAGTCATGAATTTAATGCAAATATATCTAAGAAACTGTTTTCCTGATAAACGACATACTCATTTAGTATACTCATTCAGACATACCACTGTTGTTACTGTTGAATTCTTTTCTGTTTTTCAAGATTATGTTACAAAAAGTAACAAAATAATAACATTTAAAGAAGTAAAATTTTCCATACAATTTGTTTTTGCCTGTCCCTTTTTTTACCCTCATATGTTAAAGGTACCCTGAAGCTGATGGACAGCTCAGAGCAGCTGCTGTGGTCCGTCCAGGTGGATCATCAGCTCTTCGCCCTGCAGAAGCTCGACGTCACTGTACGTTTGTGTCTTAATGCCGAGCTCTGAGTGAAAGGTCCCGCTGAGTTTAAGATTGACTCCCAGCGTGCACATGCGTTTCTTGTCCTCCAGGGTGACGGCAGGGAGGAAGTGGTTGCGTGTGCCTGGGACGGTCAAACTTACATCATCGACCACAATCGCTCAGTGGTGCGGTTCCAGTTCGATGAGAACGTTAACGCTTTCTGTGCCGGTGAGACAAATATATATCAGATTAAATCTTTACTAATGTATGGGCAGAGGTTCCTCATCAAGATCATGTTCACATGCCTGAAATCCTGTGACACCAGTAGGTGGCAGCAGAGAGCTGCAGACGTACCCAGTCTTTAGCTCTTCCTCCTGCTTCCTCTCTCTGTGTTTTCAAACCTTTGTTGCAGTGTCACAGTTGATGTGAGAAAACTAATGGGACGTGCAGTGTAGGAAATGGATTAAAGACCAGAGATGTATAAAAACCTAAAAACCTTCTCCCTGCTCTGCCTCTGTTTGATCGGTGTCATCATTAAGACGTATTATTCTGTTTTATGTGGGCGCTGCCTCCTGCACTCAGGTGCATATTAGTAGCCAGACAGCAGAGTACTGCTGATGTGCTCATCAGGATTCACATGCGATGCTGGATCACGTCACTCCTCAACACATCCTGAGCACAAACTGCACAGATAACCACAGATTGAGTGTGTGTTAATGTTTGTGTGTGTGCTTGCAGGTCAGTATACATGTAAGGAGGGTAAAAACAGCCCCTGCCTCATCTACGTGAGCTTCAGTAACAAAATCTACATCTACTGGAAGGTGGAGTTGGAGCATATGGAGTCCACCAACCTGCTGCGGGTCCTGGAGGAAAAACCTGCATTTAAAAGCCACTTGAAGGTGTTGGGAATCGGTGAGTACAGCGAAAACTCAGATCAGAGCAGCCTCCATTAAACTGACACTGTCACTGTTTGGAGTCAGCTCGTCTGCCATTCACCTGTAGCTCAGACTCTGATCTGATCTGAATTTTAATGGAGGGAAGAGGGCAATTATCCTGACAAGACAGATTTTACTGTAAACAAGATCCTGTCCAGTGCCAAGTCAAATGAGCCACGTGTTACAGAGAAGGTTGTATGGATGGAGTCACATATAATATTGTCTCTCTGGTCCAAGCACTTTGCAGACTCTGTCCTCCTGACAAACACACTGTTTGTCCCTCAATTGGCTTAATGATTTATTGATTGTAGCTGCAAACAATGGTTATTTATTTCTTTCCACTGTGGAACATTAATCTCACCTCTGTCCTAGTGTGTTTCTAGTCTCCGTATATGTAATATATATTAGTCAGTAATGTTTTACAGAAGAGGTAAAGGCTGATTAAGTAACTGATGACCGACCGGTCCACCACACACTTCAGAAGCACCGTGTGTGAAATGAAAAGAGACGACGACACTGAAATGCCTGATTAGCAGAATTTCACTGGAGCTTAACGTTTGCTGATGAAAATGCAGATTCCAGCAGTTTTCACATTTATTCCGAAGCAGGGTGGCGGTGTTAGCGTAGCTTCCTGCTGCCTGCGTTAATAATTCAAAGTCTGGGCCTGTTGTGTTCCTTACGACTATGATTTCACAGGCGTGTTATCTAAGCCACTGTGGAAAATGTCTGATGCCGCTGCCTGGGGACACGGAAATAGACGGGGGAGAGACAACCAAGGACAGATAATAGTCAGGAGAGTGTGTGTGTGTGTGTGTGTGGGGGGGGGTGATATTTGGTTTGGAGAACACACGTGTTCTCTATCTAAACATGTTCACAGAAATGCAAATGTAACTAAAATACATGAGGAGGGAATGGAAGCTGTGTGATATGAATTTAAAATGTCAGCCGCTCTTCATGCAGTAATCACCAGTTAGGCTCAGAGGATTATGAAGAGTCTTTGATGTGATTGTGGAATCGCTTAAAAAAAAAAAGGAAATTGTGATTGAGGAGGTCAATCATCATCCAGCTTTGTCTGTTGCCGTCAGCGTGTTGAGCAATGTTCTGTTACACTGGTGGTAAACAAGCTGGTGCAGATAGAGTAGATGTTTAGCCATTTCACATTTCAGCAAGGACAAAATATAAATCACTGATTAATAACAGGAGTTCACTCAGATTGTCTGCAGCTGATTGACAGTAAATGTTCCCAGTGGTACAGGAGGTCGAATCCATTATCGCACATACTGCACCGTCATCACTGTCCATGGAGGGTTTTTTTCCTATTACTTTTCTGTAGGGGAAAATACTCATTTCACATGTGACGAGTGAATTAAATGCAAAAAAATAATGTTAACAATTAGGTGAATATGAAAGAAATGCCGTTTCCACAGCAGCTGCTGAAGCTGCTGAATGATGACAGATATACCATGAACAATGTGACTGTTTGAGTAAAGGTCAGAGGGGTCCCCACAGTACAGTATATCTGGAAAATAACAAAAACATGTGCACAATCGTTTCCTGTGTGTGTGAATGTAAAGGTTGTATAAAGGTTGTCACGTTCGTGTCAGAGGTCATTGCTGCGTTTGTGTCCCATTCCCTCTGCAGATGCTGAGGACCCGGCAGCAGTGAGGTCTCTGGTGACAGAGATTCTCTATAAGGACTCACAGACGTAGCACAGTGACACATCAACACACACACACACACACACACACACACACACACACACACACACACACACACACTCCTGACTGTAAATACTGTGTGAATAAACGCTGGGCGTCTGCCTCCACTCGTCGTTTGTCTTCCCTGCAGCTTTGGACGTGTCGGGTTCAGGTTTGTAATCACAGCTCTGTCAACCCAGGTCACTTTGAACCGACGCGTCACACGCGGCGCTGGAGAACGTCTCCGCTGGTTAACGCATAGTGATTAATCAGCAGAGGCGTTATTTAGCTGTCAGTCAGCGCTGACAAGCTAATTCCCATTGTGCTCTTTCCCATCCAACCCCTGCAGTCATCACAAATCCCATGTATCTCCGAGATACAGCGCTGTAAATACAGTGTTTAACCGGCAGCAGGCAGAGCGGGGGAGAACCTGCAGGGTGTGACGGCTGGAGGTGAGGGGGGAATCACCCACTGCTCGCAATGGGAGGATCCTATAACCACCTATGTAGATCGCCTCTCTTTTTCCATGCAATATGAATGAGTGAGGTGTGTGTGTGTGTGTGGGATCAGGTTCTGCTGTGTCTCTGCCCTTTACGGAAACACAGAGGAGGTCTTCGCCTATAGGACCTGGCAGTATCTGAGCGCAGAGGGTTAAAGATCAGCTGGTCCCGTTGTGATTTGTTTGACTTGTTCTCTCATTTCTTACCATGAACCTCACAGAGGTTATGGACTCATATTAGTCCCATTTGTGTTTTGTGTTTGTCTCTCTTGGATTCAGTGCGTTTACACATTAGATTCATTATGAGCATCCTAACTGATTGTTTACACTGGTGAATGAGTCATGATTGCGTGAACTCAGTGGATTTTATATAATCACAGCAGCTGCAACGCGGCCTGTGTTTATAAGTGGACAGAGGGTTTTTTTTGCTGTGACCTCACACCGATGCACGTTCATGACCATCAATGGTCAAGCTGGAGCCGATGTGGTGCTTTGTTGCTCTTGTGAATTCTGGGCACATGTGTGGATGTAGGGCGGCGGGTTTGGACTTGGTCGACGTCCAGCTCGTCTTTTCTGTCCTGATTTCCCAGAGAAAACGTCACAGTTACTATTCAAAGTCCCGCTGGTCTCCACTGATGAATCCTGTGTGACCGTGACTTTTGCATCGATATTTTCCCAGGCAGCTCTCAACATAAAACATGACTCGGACGTCTGACCCGGGGACATGACCTTGTCATCGTCTAACCAACCTTTACTGTGTACATGAGCTGGTGCCTCCGGAGATGTTGTTGTTGTACAGTATTTCAAGTAGGAAAATGGCAACCACTGTTTCCAGGGATCATATTTTTGGGCCTGAGTTCTGGGAATCGTTTCAGAAATAATGGTTTTATCGCTTTTTCAAGCTGCACTTTAATTTTAAATAGTCTTTTTGTAAACACTGACTTCACATTTGGATCTGAGCATCAGAACATGAATGTTTTGTGGAAGCAGCTGAAGTATAATTCCTATTGAATTTAGATTTTTGTGAGTTTTTCATTTGTAGGTCTGAGGTCACAGGGGTCATTCGTTTGTATTTATCAAGTATGTTTCACTCTTAGACATTTCCATCTTAGCTTTACCAGTAAAAGTGATGATTTGTAGTCAAAGATCAGTTTCTGACATTTACTCGGACATATAGATTTGTTTATAGAGGCCACACACTGGACGTCTGTGTCATGGTTTATTGTCAGTAACAGACCACTGCTGTCAATAGGTAATAATCCCCATCTACACAACATCAGGCTGAAATATCTGCAGCTGCTACATGTGATTGCATAAAATCCAGGTTGAACCAGGCTAATGTGGCTGGTGACTCATCCACATTGTACACAACGCTGGTGAATCACAAATGGCTGTGTTATGTGTGAATACAGGATGATAATGATGCGAGAGCTTTGTGAGAACATGAAGCAGGTTCTTTAGATGACGCTCGTCTTCGGACCTGTTAATGTGGCAGGACGTGGGAGAGTGGACAATAACACGATGATGGGTAAGTTTTGTTTTCTTAATAAACGCCTGCTTCACTGGTCTTTATTCAAATTTAATGAATGTCCACTACATTGATGTCATGTCTCTACTTTTGATTATGTTTTTTTCAGGGGAGATTGATTATTGATGAAGGTCGTGACACGAGCGCCATCACCTTCTGTCCACATCTCGAGCTGCGGATTAACAGACCAGAATCTGCAGACCAGCATCAGTCGTCATGTTTTCATAAAGTAAAAGCTGCCTCACCGCACAGGCCCCGGTCAGATCAGTACCCCCCACCCACCACCACCACCACCACCACCACATCCATACGTCACTCGCCACGGTTACGACATTGTGGGTCATTTCCACTGAGTGAATGCCCAGCAGGGCCGCTTTGTGTGTGTGTGTGTCTGTGTGTGTGTTTAACAGATGGGGAGGGAGTGATACAGAGAAGCTGGAGATGCTACTGATAGAAATGAACACAGAGCGAGAGAGAGAGAGAGAGGAGTCTATTTGTGTCACAGGCAGAGTAAACCGGTTCTCGTGGTCCGATGCAGACAGCGTCGGTGTCGGTGTGTGGGAGTGGACACGCCGCCCTGTGGCTCTGGCTGCAGGAGTGGACCATGTGCTCCTGACAGAGGTGTGTAACACAGGTAAAGTCCTCCTGCCCACACACTGACATGCAAAAACACACCACACATAAATCTGATATATCACAGGAAGAAAGATCTGCTCATACACCTGATGAGTTCCAGTGATTTTATATCATTATAATTAAGTATTAATCAATTAATGATTAATTAATGTCCGTCTGTGGCGGCGTCTCCTCAGGTTTCACCCTCTGGACAAGAGGAGCCTGCGTATGAACATCGTACGAGCAGACGAGACCTGTTGCTCCACACAGAGCCTGCACCAGAGCACAGACGCGTAGAACAACAGACGGCGGTTACACTCAGCTTCAGGTCAGAGAGTCAGTCGTATGTAACGGTTGTGACGAGCGTGGTCTTCGCTGTGGTTTGAGACCACGTGGATTCATGTGAAGTCGCTGAGGCAGAGTGAAAACAGCACCTTTGTGATGTCGGTGAGAAAAGCTGTTACCTGCTGCTGCAGCGTCGACAGGATGTGGTGGGCAGAGTGAAACAACACGGGGGGCTGATTGAGGGAAGGATCTTCTCATGCGAGCTGTGCTGTCATTCACTGTTCCTGTGAAGTTCTTCCTCAGGCTCAGTCTGAATCTGTGCTCATAGGCTTCAGCTCAGTTATTAGTAACTGTTCAGTCTCACTTTCAAAAACATCAAATAACAATTCAGACAAATAACAGACTTTGACTCGGTTGTAAAAATGAAAACTACAGTGTTGACACGAAACTGCAGGTCTGAGGTCACAGGGGTCAAACGCCTGGTGAAGCAGGCTGCACCACTGCCTGAACTGACCACGGGGGTCAATGTGAGTCGTCAGACAGATGGTCATTCGCTTTCGCTCAGTGCTGCTCTGAAGCAGAGCCGTGCCAGCTACCCTTAAAACCAAAGTAACAAGCAAACAGATGTAGCCAGAATACGTATTTTATTAGGCAGAGAAAATACTATCCAGGAGGAAAACACCAAAAATAGATTTCTGTCACACACTGATTCCTCTTACAGGTGGTAGGAGGGTCACGAGTACACCAGAGAGAGAGAGAGACACACACACACACATGGACGACCTGTGTGAGGAGGTCGGCGGTCAGATGACAAGATGGGAGAAAGTGGGAGGAGTCTTGGCACAGGGGTCAGACCACCTGATAGAGCCAGAGAGGGAAGGGTTAGGCTTCCACCCACCCTGACCCCTGACCCGCCACCCCACATCAGTTCACACCAAAGCCATAACAAGGCTGAAAAATCCCTGCTTTGACTCCTAACACACACACACACACACACACACATGCACACGGAAACACACACCAGGGCCCTTCAGACTGTCGACACGCACAAACATGCAGAAGTGTACAAAGTCATGCAGAGGGAGCGTTTGATATTTCTGTCACTGACTCAAACTGTCCCGACGTCTGTTATTAGACAAAGAGTTATAGGGAACAAATGAAACTGTGAGTGTGAGTGTGTCAGCAACATCAGTCTGTGCAACAGGAACAGCAGTGACACACACACACACACACACACACACACACACACATACACATGAATGAACGTCCCAAAATATAAAACAAGCATCTAATCTGGATCATGTAGGTTTACAAATAACTGTTTAATCATTAAGGTCACGTAAAGTTTCAATTTAAAGCCAAATCACAAATGTCGAATAACTAATACTGATTTTCCCTGTTTCCCTGCATCAGTGCACCTGAGCTCTTCAGAGGAATCAGTGGAAATATAGATGATCATTAGAACTCATGATTAGATTTGCAGATCAAATCATCTTAGAACCATATAACCAGCCTTCATCCGCTCTGCAAACTAAACTAATCCAATAACAGAGACGATCATGGCGACTGTCAGAATTCTACAAACACAACGATGTAAACTGAGGATCGACGGCAGCGAGCGCTCGTCCAGGTCCTGTCAGCGTGAGACACTGTCGTCAGATGGTCCAGACACAAACGGCATCGCGCCACAGTGGTCAGGGTTGGAGAAGGTGGTGTCCTCCACCGGGCTCCTCTCACAGGTTCTCGTTGGTGTCGTGTTGGCAGTGGCTGTCGGCTGACAGGTTCAGGAAGGGAAGGTCCTCGCCGCTTCCCTGCAGCTTCAGGACCTGACTGCTCAGGTCCAGGCAGCACTGTGAGGGGAGTCGCACAATTCACTCGTCACCAAGTGGAACATTTCACATTGATCAGCATTAACGTGTGGATCATGGAGAAGAGCGGTGGAGTGTTTTGCATCAGCTTGTGCCTCTATCCTTCACAAATTAAAATGTTTACACTCCCCTTTATCTTCATTTTCATTCCTCTTCCCTCTCACAGGAACCAGGAGCAAAGCCAATGAGGAACTTACTTTGAGGTCCAGCAGAGTCTGCAGACCCAGGCACAGCTCAAACGTCTCGTCCTCTGGAGGACAGAGGGACAAACAGGTTATGAGTCCAGTTCTTTGGCTCAGGAGAAAGACGTGTGTCTGTCATGGTGTGATGACGCTGTGTGATGTTACCTCTGACGTAGGCCGAACACCGCAGCGTATTTGTGCCCAGCTGCAGCTTCAGGCCCGTCACCGCGCCGCTCACACCACACGCTGAGGTGTCCTGAACCAGTCTAATCACACACACACACACACACACACACACACACACACACACACACACACGTGATACACACAGTCACAAATACAACAACAACCTCAATAGATCAGGTACTTTTGTATCTGTAAAAAATGTCTTTTAAAATGAGTCATAGTTAAACTCTTCTCTATTTGAGTTTAGTGCTTATGCTCTAATTGATTGATTGATTGATTGATTGATTGATTGATTGATTGACTGTCTAAACACTGTGCAGTGTGACGTGGTGTGTGTCTCTTTACCCGAGCCTCTGGCAGCAGGAGGTGGAGATGTGGTTGTGTTGGCTGCCTGTGTTGATGGACGCCTTGACTTCAGTGTCACAGCACTGTGGTGTGGAGAGAGACAGAGGGGGCGGGGTTAATGTCACCATGTCACATGTGAGGAAACAATCGGTCACAGTCATCATTACGTAATCACACACTGTGTGTGTGTGTTTGAACAGTTAATAAGCAGTGTTGCTGATCTGTTTATTCTTTCTTGACCTTACTGACCTGAAACGCACCATTAGAGCATGAAACCTGAGTCACACTGAAGAGAAACACTCATGTGATCTGGGTCACAGGTCACATGAGTCGCTTAATGCACTGAACACTGACAATGTGCCCAGTGTGATTAATCATATCTTTCAAGTGGATTTAATCATTTTTTATATTTGGAAATACTCAGGGTTGAGGTAGAACTGAATAATAACACGTTTGCACCATTTAAGGGCTATAAAACCTTATCTTTTTATGTTTTTAAGTTTTAAAAGTGTTAAAGTGTTAAACAGATATTTGATTACAGGCAGATTATCTGCCAGCCTTTGTTGTCTTTATGTAAAGATAACTGTCTCAAGCTACTTTCCCCCATAATCTTGGTAAAATGTGATTTTTTTTAAATAAATTGTTTATATAACCATCTGATTGTAGGTGGGGCAGCACGCTGGTTAGCGCTCGTGCCTCACAGCAAGAAGGTCGCTGGTTCAAATCTCGGTTGGGGGATCTTTCTGTGTGGAGTTTGAATGTTCTCTCCGTGTCTGCGTGGGTTCTCTCTGGGTTCTCCCTCTTCCTCTCACCGCCCAAAAACATGCACTATGGAGGTTAGGTTGATTGGCCACTCTAAACTGTCCATAGGTGTGAATGTGAGTGTGAATGGTTGTTTGTTTGTATATGTATTCTGTGTTGGCCCTGCGAGAGGCTGGCAACCTGCCCAGGGTGTAACCTGCCTCTCGCCCGGTGTCAGCTGGGATCGGCTCCAGCTCCCCCCACGACCCTTAACAGGATTAAGTGGTAGAAAATGAATGAATGAATGAATGAATGAATGAATGATTCTAGCTGTAAGATGCACTTTTCCACTGACGTGTGTCTGTTTGTCTCCTGCGTCTCTGCAGACGACTGTGGTGCCTTATGGAAGACGGTGGTCTGTTCTTCATCCCTCATGGCCAGTGGAGACCAGGTGAGGTAAGAGTGAGCAAGGTTCTCTGAACATATGGCAGCTCTGCATGGATGTGACAGAAACAACCCCTCACTGATAACTGATAATCAGATCAGTTACACTCCTACATCTACTGCCCTCTTTCACTGCTATTTAACTACAGCGGCCTGCAACATCAACGTTTGAACATTTTGTCAAGTATTAATACGTTTTTGGGGGGACATTTATGTGTGTGTGTGTGTGTATGTGTGTGCATTATATAATTATAATAAATTGATTATAGTATTGTAGGATGCAGGTTTCAGACGCCCATATGAAAATATTTTTAGTTTAGTTTCATTATTTATCTAAAGTTGGCCTTTTTTTTAGGGTTTGGACAAAGTATGGGATGAAAATGCATCATCACAGGTTCTGGTAGTTTAATACGTCATAAAACTCATCATAATCCGTCTCTCTCTCTCTCTCTCTCTCTTTCTCCCCCTCGTCTTCTCTCCTTTGTAAATCAATACCTGACTAACTTGTCCCGGAGATAAATTTTCCGCTGTTGGAAATCAACATGTTGAGTTTCCATGAGCCCGGGAGCTGGGGCCTTTGTCCTCAGCGGCACACTGGCTTATCAGCAGGCTCCCAGACCTGATCCTTTGTTTCTGTCCCAGCTGTGCGAAAAAAACCAAAATCTCTCGCTCTCACTTATGTGTAAAAATAGTAAAAGACTGAGTAACCAAGGACTCGTCAGCGTGTCGATAAGAAAACGCAGCAGAGAGAAATGAGTCACAGTGGGAAACGTTGACTTTACTAGAAAATAGAGTATTTGATTAAACCCCTCATGTTCATACAGTCAGTGTTGCGTCTTTTAAACACCGGGGGCATTTCACCTTGATGTATTGGAAATCTACCTTTAATTCTTGTGTCCAGGTTGGATGTATAGGTTGAACTGAGGAGGGCTGCAGACTGAACATGGTGCGTTACCTTGCACTGAACAACCAGAGCTGTGAGGAGGGTCGAGGCCTCCGTGACCTCTGCCCTCTGCCTGGCTCCGGCCTCGCTGCTGTCGTCCTCCTCGTCCGAGCGCAGGCTCCTTTCGCTTTCCTCCAGAGACTCCCTCTCCTCTGTGGAGTCGTCCGCCGTGCTCTCGCTCCGCTCCTCGCCGTCGCCGCCAACGTCCTTGGTGTCGGCTAGTGGGGATCGAACTCTGGCACTGCTGTCTCGCGCCTCCCCACGGAGCCGCGTGATGTTTCCCTCCAGCAGGCGGCGTTGCACGATGCTGTGAGGTTGCTGGATGTAAGATGGATGCCAGAAGGAAGAGGACGAGGAAAAGTCAGGTGAAATTAGAAATTCAGCGAGGAAGAAAAACAAATGATTCTAGGTGAATGTGAACCTGTGACAATAACATTAGATATATGGACAAAAAAGGTTTTCATATCAGGTCTGTTTGGTTTTGTTCATCTGCGTTAAGAAGCTAATTAAAAGCCAAACGTTATCTGACTGCAGCGAGTGCGGAACATTTTCACAGCGTGACGCTGCCCGTGACATTATTATTATTATCTGTTTACCCGCAACCCAAAATAACTCTCAAGTGCCAGGTCTGAGCTGCAGTGTAACGAGCTCCAGTGTAACGAGCTGCAGTGTAACGAGCTGCAGTGAAGGTCACATTATCACGTCACGCAGCCAGCGAGCAGCTTCAGGAAACGACCATCAGCAGCCAGAAGCATCCTCTGCTCTGTGGTTATACAGTGTGTGGTTAGAGGCGATGCTTTGCACTCGACGGTGCATTGGGCTGTGTGCACGGTGCATTTCATAAAGACGCTGATTGGACACGTTCTCTTGCTTCAGACAGTATTGATTGGAACATGGTCTCAGTGTGTTCAGCACGGTGCAGGTCTTTAATAACTGTGTGTTTGATGTTCCACAGTTTCCACCTTTCAAAACAACATGTGGTCAGTGGCCTGCCGGTGTTTTTCCTGCTCCATTTAAAAGAGGTAATTATATAATTATATTTGAGACATCTGTTCCTCCATAATCACATTGTTGCTTTGCCGCCACGAGGTCGCCGCCATCACCGAAACACAGAGCGGCTGCTTCTCTCTCTGTGTTTCTCTGAAGCTGCAACCATCATGTACCATCACTGTACACGTCGCTACTGATGGCCCTGTGTGTGTGTGTGTGTGTGTGTGTGTGTCTATAAACACAGCAGCTAACATCGTTATGCTCATTATATAAGACGCTTATCCGCCTTTCGAACTTTACTTATTCATGTTAGTGCAGCAGAGAATAATTTAATAACTCTAATGTTCTTTTGTGTCACATGTGTATGAATCCACTGCTGTTTTTCTTCCCTCATCATCATCTTACAGCAGACGCAGAGATCCTGCAGCAACCTATGACCTCTGACCCTCCCCTGGCCTCACCTTCCTGATCTTCACACTCCTCTGGGAGAAGGGACAGATCACACAGGAGGTTGGTTTCGTTCTGTTGTTGGGATTTTTTTGGATCCAGAGTGATGGTGATGGTGTGATGCTGATGTTGTTGATGTGACCCCCTGATGCTGATCCAGTTCAGACCAGTTCACTGCAGCTGTGTTTGTGTGTGACGCCGGCGCTCCTCCTCCTCCTCCCTCTCCTCCTCCTCCTCCTCCTCCTCTCTGTGGTTTTCCTCCCTCGGGGAGTCAGATTAGAGGTTAATTGCCACGTGGACTAATTATCTGACTGCAGCAGAGTCGTCTCTGTCGTCCAGCAGGTCACATGAGCCACGTAATTCTCTCTCTCTCATTCTGAAGTCGGGTTTCTGCCGGCTGACTTCCTGTCTCACCCGCCGTGAGGCTGCGGCAGCTTCACATCTGCAGCCCGACACTTCCACTCACACATCTTCACATCTCTGTTTTACTTCTTCTCTTTTCGTCCTTCATCTTCTGTCTCCTGATCAGATCCTAAACTCCTCCAGGAAACAACGACACGCAGGTGAAAGTCTGGTTGCTCTTTCCATAAAACAACAGATGGCGCCACCAACAGCGCTGAGAGCAGATCCGACCATTTCATCTCACTATATCCAGTTTATTTATCACCAACAAACTCATTTCATTACTTTCCATGATATTAGCTCACTGAAATCAGTTTCAGTGAGCTGTTTAGTTTGCCTATTTTATTTTTCTTTTTTATTAATTTTTAAAATGTTTTTGTTTTGTTATTAAAACAGTGAGTCAGCGATTACACTGTTTCCTGTGGCCTTGATGTCGTGGCGTTATTTTCTTTGACTTTGATGTTTGATGACGTCAAACTATACATCTTAAGAATGTCTAGTGTAATATAGAGTATATTATATTCTACTGTTATCTGACAGTGGCAGTTGAAATGTGATCCTGAGTGACCGTTTGGTGGTGGTGCACCTAAAACCTCGCCAACTACCAAAAAAACCCCAAAATGAGCTGAGTCGGCGACGGTGTCAGCAGACGACATCCACCTTCACCGGGGCTGCAGAGGTCACAGTCGACTGGAAACAAGGAGTTCGACATTAGTTGGATGTTTCACAGTCAGAATGAGGGGAAAGGTAAAGGCGAACATGATTGTGGTCCGGCTGATCACAGTGGAAACGTTCCGTCCGGTGATCCGACCCGTCCTGGCGAGTCTGACGCAGGAACAGTGGATGCTAATACAACCATCGCGGAGAGATTTTCGCTGTGCGTCGGCCAACTCTCCTTCCTGTCCGAGAGGCTCGTTCACGTTACCTTTGGGGACACCCTCGTTCAGAGTTTTGCTGATGTTCTCGGTGTTCGGGACAAAGCGTCCTGTGTCTTTGAAGGACTCACAAACATGATGGGGAAGGAGGTCGCAAATATTCTCACAGTTTCCACCCTCACTCAGCAGCCTGACTCCTTCCCCACCCTGCCGTGCACCATCACCCCCACCGAACTCTACAAAATGGTTACTGCCGTCTCTGACACGTTAAGATACTTTGCAGCCAGGAGGACGGCTTTGTCCAGTCCTCGACAGAGCCGGACCACGTCCAACGACAGCCTGGACCAAACGGGTCTCCAGAGAGTCATTGGACAGGAGGTGACTCTTCTCACAGACCCTCTCCTGGACGACGTGTCGGACTATGAGTACGAGTTGATACAGTGGGAAACGTTTCTGGACATAAAAGAAGCGACAGTGGACGTTAATGGTCTCATGTCGGAGCTGGGGAGCGTTCACAAAATGAACATACAGAAGTGCTTCGTCAAGAGGTTGGCCAAAGCATGGATTCACCGCACGCTGGCACAGCTCAGGAGAAAATACCTCAGGGACACAGCGGTGGAAAGTAGTTTGGCACTCAAGACCTTCATGAGCAGCGCTGACTCTCTGCTGCAGCAGAGTGCAGGACCGAAGTTCAGGAAGAACCTCAGTGACCTCATCTACGATCACCTCAGTCTTAACCACCCCGACGCATCAGGTCTTCCGTCGCCTCAAAACCTGTACGCCGACATCTGGACCAGAGTGACTTATTTACAGCTGCTGATAGAATGGTGGGTGAAGTCGCATTCCAGTCTTCACATTATAAGAACTCTGCAGAATATGGAGGCGGGGCAGGCCGAAGACGCGAAGAGACGAAGCATCGAGCTGATCGTGACGGACGTCGTCCTGATGCTTCTGGACGTGGCGGAAACGGAGAAGATAAAGAAGGAGGCTGACTCCATCGTTCAGCATCTAGCTGACGTAACGTGGAGTCAACTCAAAGACATCAACATCCCTCTGAGTGAGCAAAGAACTGACCTGTGTGAGGCGCTGTTCAAGTATCTGTGTACCAAGTATGGTTCTGCAGACCAGCTGTTGTTCTCCTTACTGGAGAAGGACGTCAATCTTGACAAAACGTTTGTCTCCTCTTTTAAAGAGCAGCTAACAAAACAGGAGTGGACCTTCTCTCGGTTCATCTGCTTCAACTCCAGGTGGTTCAGATGTTTGAACCACACAGGTGTTTAACATCCACCTGACAGAGGCCTGAGGCTCCGTCACACGCCGGTTCCTCACTGCTCCACTGGCCTGAGGCGAAGATGGATACAATATGACCGCTATGTAATGTGACGTAACTGAACCTAGTTTCAACCATATGATCTGCAGACACTTTCTGCTCCACTTGTCCAGTGTCTCCTTCAGCTGCTTGTTGTTGTTGTTGTTGTTGTTGTTGTTGTTGTTGTTGTTGTTGTTGTTGTTGTTGTTGTTCCACCAACCCAACAATAATATTGCATTACATTACAACGCAGCACATCACATTTAATCAGACACGACCACTCGCCCGCGTCCCCTCTCCTCTGGTGTTGGGGTTGTTTGCAGTTGTCGGGTATTTTTAGCTTCCTGTCATCCCACACAGCTCTGAGGCAGCAGCTGAGGGAGCGCCGCCGCCCATCCATGACAGAGAGAGAGAGAGAGAGAGAGAGAGAGAGAGACAGGACCATGCCAACCTGTCTGTAACATGGTCCGTTCTGAAAGGAAGAGGCGTCTTCCCGCGAGGCTGACGACGACTCTCTCTCATTGTCTTGTTTGAAGTGCTACTTTGCCTTCGGGGTAAAATAAAGACTCGAGTTAGGCGAGAGAATATGAATATGGCTGCATCGGAAAAAAAAACAAACAAAACTGTTCCAGGATGAGACCGACTTGTTGAGTGACTCTCTGAGAGGGCAGAAGATAAAGTCCAGATCGTCCAGGTTCTCTGTTGATGTTGTTAATGATGTTTTCACTAAAGCTGGAGATAACGCACAGTCATCCAGACAATGCAAACAGCAAATTTAATCACACTCAACCCGGACACGAGTGGATTTTAGTTGAAGGCTCATGTTTTTCTGAATGATTCCTTGAGTCATGGAGACCTTGAGAAGCTACTTTAGTAAAAAAATAGATACTTGTTGCATTCTAATGTTGTGTTCATGTCTGAGATGAGCGTTGAGTGTGCGCAGGAGGAAACAGAGGTCAGATGGTGGTTATTGGGCCGTGCTGGGCTCAGGTGTTTCTGTCAGTGGGCTCTGATGGATCCAGCTGAATCCTCCAACACACACACACACACACACACACACACACACGCATATATTCTGTCTTTCACAGCCAGGACTCGACTCAGGGCCCCTCGCTCTGTTATATAAGACAATGCATCCACCCTGACCTCATCTCCCTCCATCTCTCTCCTTCCCCTCCATCTCTCTCCTTCCCCTCCATCTCTCTCCTTCCCCTCCATCTCTCTCCTTCCCCTCCATCTCTCTCCTTCCCCTCCATCTCTCTCGCACTCGAGCTGTGGGTTTTGTTCTTTTCATGCTCACTGCTTCTCTCACTCCGCAGCACAACATGGCCGGAGCGATGCTGCTGCTGCTCAGGGTGACGAGACCTCGGGCTAAAGAGCAGCAAAACAATTCACTCTTACGTAATGAATCTCTGCTCCACAAACAAACACAGCGCAGGTCGGGGTTCAAGAGGCACGATGCTGTGCATGTGTGTGTATGTGTCTTTCTTTACCACATTCACAACAACAAAGACTATGCGTGCACCATTTTACTGATTTTAAGAGCAGGTTGTAACAACAGACTGCTAATTTGAATATTTAAAGTGACAGCTCAGCATTTTGGGAAACAAACGTGCTACAGTTGATTTATTGTCATGAACGAGTGTGAAAGATTGGAATTTGTAATATGAATTTAGCTCATTAGCAGGGCCACAAAACTCCATTTGAAATATGGAATACTGTAGTTTTAAGTTTAATGTTTCCCAATGTCTATCATTAGATTAGAGAGGTGAAGGGGGGGGGGGGGGGTGAATATTTTTCCGGCAGTAAGTGTTAGTTCTTATCATCTGGCAGATATAAAAGCATCAGGCTGCAGCTGCTGTGTTGACGATCTGTCAGAGCCCTCGGGAATGTGGGCAGTCGCCATCAATCCAGAGCTGTGAGTAATAAATCATGAGGGTTATTACGGGGTGGGGGTGGGGGGGGGGGGGGGGGGGGGTTCCTCCACAGTCTATAGTGGAGTGGAGCGGTTGGACATGTGAACAAGTGAATTGTGACCAGTGGGATAAACGTATATTGATTATGATAACATTATGATACTATTATCAGAAATGGCTTTTAGATCAGGTGACCATATGGTGCATTGTGGGTAATGTAGGCATCAGGAAGAGGAATGTGTGGAATTAAAAGACGACGCCTCTGATATGAAACTGTGGATCTTGAGTGGGTAAGTGGTTTTTAAGTGCAGCGGTGAATGGATGCAATAGCCCTTTAAACACCACAGAACTATTTCCATCATGGGTTTGTGGTATTTAAAGGACTATTCCAGCCGTTCTCCCGTATCAGCGGTTGACATGCTACTGGAAGCTGAGCAGCTTTAACTTCCTAACAGCCGAGAACAGAGACAGACAACAGCATCTCCAGTCAACTCATCACACGTCCACTCACCAGGTCTTTGGACGTCCCCAGTCTCTTCAGCCCGTCCAGGGGCAGGAGGTCAGCTGAGTCCTTGTGTGTGAACTGGGTGGCCTGCTTCAGGCGGCGCTGCTGGTGGAGGATGGCTTTATCCCGGAGGACCAGCTCGCCTTTCTTCGCCTCGCTCATGGTCTCAGACTCCAGAGTCTGTACGTGTGCACAGGAGCAGCAGCAGCAGCAGGAGGAGCAGCAGCAGCAGGAGCAGCAGCAGGAGCAGGGACCAGGTGATTATCTCCGCTCTCAGGTCTGTTCCACTGTCTTTACCATAGATCTGCAGGTCCTGCCTCTCTGTCCTCTCTGTCCTCTGTCCTCTCTGAGACGCTGCTCTGCTGTCCTTCCCTCTGTCTGACTGTAATCCTCCACACGTATATATCTGTCTCAGCAGCTCCTGGATGCTCCTCTCCTGTAGACGCACATCTTCCCCGACTGAGTCTGAGGCTGTGTGAGATAGGTGTGACAGAGCGAGTGTGTTTTCTCCTCCCCTCAGCGCTGGCTGTCCTTCGATCCTTTTCTCTCTCTCTCGCTCTCTCGCTCTCTCACTCACCCCCCCTCCTCCTATGAGCCCTCCTCTCTCTGTCACTCTGAATACAGATCACATTTCTTCATTTGACTCTTGGAGGAAGAAAACAAAAAGCACACACACACACACACACAGAGTTTTGGAGATGATTCCCCTGAGTTCCCAGTGTTTGGCCTCAGCTCTGGACCACAGAGATGGAGGTGAGATCTCTGTGGTCTGACCCCACACACAGGATCAATTGGATCCACTGACGACAACAATTGATCTCATTTGCCTCCCTCACGAGAGCCTCTGTCAGTAATAAAAAAAACCCTCCATCCATACATCCATACATCCATATATACTGTATATGTGTGTGTGTGTGTGTGTGAGAGAGAGAGAGATTTAAAGGTTCTTGTGAAGGTGAATTGGAAAACGAGTTATTCCTGCTGGAAAATTGAATATTTAAAGAGCACATGCTGCCCCCTGGTGGTCACCCCCCTCGTTGACATTAGAGCCTCACATGTATTTCAGTATTTAACCTATGACATGTCAGCTGCGAAAGTTACAGGTTGCCCACAGGGTCGACGTGGCTCCAGTGTTCCTGGTCTCATGGGTCAATAACAGGATGGATTCTGTGTTATCCATGTTACTACACAACAGCATGTCTTCACAGGAGACTTGGAAATTTCAATAAGACTAAAACTGCAGTATAATCATGTGTTGTAGTGAGTTCAAAAAGGACGTGTAAACAGACCCCGAACATCATTTTTATTGTCATGACAAGTTTGCAAACTGTCACACAGATATTAGTACTGCAGAGAAAAGCTGAAATCCAAAACCAAACACTTTAAGTGCGACCTTTATTTCAAACTTAAGCATTTTGGAAATAAATGTTGTTTTTAATCTGCACAAACCCGTTATTTCATCAAGGAACAGAGAAATATCTCAGTGCAAACAAAAGTCAAATTCAACACAGCAGTTTTGGTCAGTTGCTGGAAATGTAACAAAGTCTTGCATTCTGTGCTTTTTCTTTATCAAGTTTGTATTAACTGAGGTTTGCAGAAGGCACATGTGCATTGTTGATTCCATGGAATTGCCCTTTTAAGCTTTGCTCCGTGTACCTCTGGAATATAAGACAACCGTGCAGTTATACATACATACATACATACATACATACAACACATAAAGCTTCCTCTGAGCAGTGTCACAACCCCAAAAAGTCACTTTTTCACAGGATCTTCCACTTCCTTTAAAACTGGCAGTGTAAAACCAAAGCCATTTTATATGATTATCTGCTATGTACAGTACATACAGACAAGAAAGGTGTTTCTTATTCTGAGATATGTTAAAGTTTGTAGTGAATTATGGAGAAAAGTGTTTTTTGGAGTGTAAACATCAACTTTTTGTACCTCTCACGTATTAGTATGACATTAAAGTCACCATCTGCTTTTCTGTAAAACAAATTACTCATCACCATGATCTGAACAAAACTTTACAGCTAATACTGAATGTGAGAGGCACAAACCAGGTGTATATTTAAGGATCCTGTTGACATATGGGTCATGGCGCTTTGTCGCTTTCATACTTAACATTGTAGCCTTTGTATTTGCGTCCTCAGCAGTGATGTACAATGTAGTGCTTTTCTTTCTTTTTTTCAGGCACATTGCTCAGAAGGCGTTTAACCTGGCAACCAGACGCTGTTCCCACTGATGCCAGAGCTCCACTAAATGCAGAAACACACAAGCCACACACTGGCTAATATTAATACTGCAGAGGCTGCTGTCTCTGTTAGTGTTTACAAAGTCTTTCCCATCATCTCCGTCAATCAGAGCATGTTAGGGAGGTAAAGCGAACACAGCAGCATGTTCTGACCCAGAGCCGGGAAGCGTCTGAAGGCCTCCCAGGCGTCGGAGAAGATGTTGTATTTAAGAAAGACGCGGTGCTCCAGGCTGGTGGGCAGACTGACGTCCCTGCTCATGATGTAGATGCCGTCGTTGTGCAGCGTGCACGTCAGGTTCAGGCCCGATTTGGACGTGTTCTCCTTCAGCTGGATCCACTCCCCTGTGGTGACGTTGTAGCACTGTACCGTCAGTATGTCCTCCGTCTGGCTGGGGCGTCGCCTCCGACCTGCCTCCAGCTCGTGGGTGTAACCGCCCACCAAGTAGATGGTGTCCTCCACTGAAAGCATCTGCTGCTTACGGATATGTACCGGACAGGACCGAGACACCGTCCAGGTGTCAGAGGTGGGACAGTAGCGCAGCACGTTTGTGTTCCTGTCTATTAGAAAAACAGGAAGAACATTCAAAGAAAAACACAGCGACAGGACTGTTTTCACAAATAACCTGTGAGTGGCTTTGTCTATAACGAGACAGATAACAGGAAGAAGGTTTGAAAAGAATAGTTCACAGTTACTCACAATCTCCCACACACACAGACAGACCGACTGACTCATACTGACCTCGTGCAGTGTAACCCCCCATGACGTAGATCATTCCCTGGCATTCACAGGCAGAAAACTCAGCCAGGGGGTCGGGCATGGAGGACACGCAGGTCCACCAGTCCTGCTCCGGGCTGTAACTCTCCACCGTGCCCAGACACTGGCCTCCGACAGCAAACAGCTTCCCCTGTACGGCCAGCAGCTTAAAGTTGGACCTGAAGAGGAGGACACAGTGGGTGATGGGGTAAAATGAGCACTCTTTCAATACAATTTTAAATTTAAAAAAAAACAATGTTCATGTTGTTGAATTAAAAAGTGTGTTCTGTCCTCTCTGTCTTCTCAGACTCTGGTGTTCACAGCACAGCTCTGCAGAGGCCAGACCAGCCTTTAACATCTGAAGTGCCTACAGTGCGGTGTACGTAGACCAACCGTTTCTGGTTGAGCGGAGCCACCTGGTTCCACTCATTGCGACTGGGGTTGTAGCAGTGCACGGCGGAGATCTCCTGACTCGTCATCCTGTAGCCACCAACAATGAACAGGTAGTTGTCCAGGACAGCTGAGCCGTATCCTCGGACGTTGATCATGTCCGGTGGCAGGTTGTTGGCCAGTGGCTTCCAACGCTGCTCCACCTCTCCGTACCTCAGCATGGACCAGGGTTCATCCTGATCTGGCACGTCCAGGGACAAACAGGTGAAGTCTCCGATGGCGATCAGGGTGGCGCTGCCCTTCATCCGCATCTCCCTGACCTGGTCTCTGACAGCAGAGGGCAGGCTCCTGAACTCAGGCCTCCTCAGCATGGGGTGATAGTAGCAGCTCATGTATTTGAGGCAGGCGTGGTGCAGGTCGTGGGTCCCGTAGACCTCTGACAAGCTGTACAGCTCCACGCAGTTGTCCAGCCGGATCTCCGAGGTCAGGAGCTTGAGGATGGAGGTGACCTGCAAGAAGGAGGCGGTCTCGATCAGGTCCTCCAGAGTCTCGTTCACCACCTGGACCTTGGAGGTGTTGATGAACTCCAGGACCAGCTCCAGGCCGGGGACGCTGAGCCCCTGCAGCTGCACCGAGTCCTCGGTGGACTCCCTCATACCGGAGCTGTACAGAGCTCGGAAATAGTCGCTCTTCTCGATCAGCTTCTTTTTGTTCACCTCGTAGATTCTGTCATCCATGACGATGGCGATGTTTTGGTCAGCTGACATGGCGAAGCTAGCAGGCTCTGTGTCTTTTTGCTTTTCCTTCAGGATGAGTTTTTTTTTTTTTTTAACTCGTCCTCTGTGGAACTCTCCCGAGCGAGTCGCCGTTTACATTTCACCGGCGACGGAGCTCCGTGCTCGGACCAAATATGGTCATGATCAGCCCAGAGATTGCTGTGGACCAACTCTCGCTAGCCGGGAGGCTAACCGGCTAGCCGCAGGAGAGCGGCTGCAGCTGCGGGATGAAGTGGCCAAACGTGGCTTTTCATTCCACGACAGGTCGCTATAACTGGACGCCTCGTCTCGATAGTGTTGTTTATTTCTGACGGTGGCAGCAGCTTGTGTCAATCAATTTTATAAACCTTTATAGAGACGTTGCCATACTGTCAGATTTCAACTGTTTTGATTCTGCGCTCAGGTCATATCCGGGCTGTACACTTCTTCACGAGTCTGCTTCGTTGTTGTAACAGCTGCTGCCACCTGCCGGCAAGATTTGATGTCAAGATTTAAGACACTGTCATTGAAAATAAATGTGTTGGGAAAATGTTTTTGTCAATCAGGGGCGGTCTCTCAAACTGACATGACTTAACATGCTGAAACCTTATGCCCCCCTCATAGTTAAACATATTAGAATATAACTATTAAATCATCATACGTCAATAATTCCTTCTGCCTTTTTCATAAATCACTGAAACAACTTCCGACGTGCTCAAAAATACCAAACATTCAAGTCTTTTTATGATTCTAACCCTTTAAATCCCAGTTTAATAATTCAAAGTATCCGAGCACAGGTACCCCCGGTGTTGGTTTTTCAAAATAAGGCTATTTGCAACGTGGAGTCACATTTCATGACATTCAAATTATAATTATAATTAAATATAATTATAATAATATGATTATAATTATATATATATATCATGATCGAAAAACTAAACTTAATTCTCTGCATTTTTGGTTCACAGTGTTATGATTAAGTTGTGTTTTAATTTGAAGGTTAATTCCCATGCTGTGTTCCGTCAACTTTACGGCTGCCTGCCCACTTTTTGAGAGGTTTGAGCGAGAGGAAGCGGCGCGTGACGACTGGACCTGTGGGAGTTGTAGTTTTACGGGCGGTTTAGCCACCGGCTAACTATCAACTTCCCAGCGTTTGTCCCTGACAACTGTCGCCTACAGCCTCATAATGCTAACCGGGGTTTGTGTAGATGGCGGAGAGCAATGACTGAGGAGCTCGATGAAGATGTGGTATTTGAGGTTTGTGTCTTTGACGCTCTTCTCTGTCGAAACTCGGTTGTGCTTCGTCATGCCGCTAATTATCTGAAGTGAAGATACAACGCCGGGTTCGTTTGCTCGGCGGCTAGCTGAGTTAGCTAACAGGCAGGCTAGCTTCACACAAGCTTGTTGTCATTGCGAAACAAATCCACATATTTGGCTCAGAGCTTCTCTGACAAGTAGCTTTACGGTCATGAGGGCAGCTCAGCCCGGCCACAGTGCCCGCTGTTGTCGGCGTTTCATCGGTTCGGTAGTGGGGTGGGGTCGGGTCGGGGTTAGCAGGTCCAATGCGTCGGTTCTGGAAACACACACACACACACACACATAGAGAGAGAGAGCTCCATCTGGACGGCGACTATGCATGTGAGTATCATATCAGTGCTGTGTGAGTGTTTGGGTCTCACAGGTGATCAGAGTCATTTCATCCTGCTTTTCTCTGCTGTGTTTGTGTTTATTGTGTTTATTACTCCCACAATAACACGTGTTTACGTCCAGTGTCCAGTGTCCATGCAGGAGAGGGGGATAAATGGGAATCTTGGCTCTGTGTGCTGTGTGAGATGATTCCCAGCATTCATCAGGAATAAGAACATCATCTGCGTGGAGCTCGGTTTCAGTGATAGCCTGAGCCTGATGAGCCAATCTCCACATGCTCTCTCTTTTGGCACCGTTTCACCCATCTCCATCTGCCCTGTCTCTCTGACTGTCTCTCTCTCTCTTTGCAGAACTCTCCTCTTTTCCAGTACCTGCATGATCTAGGGCACACAGACTTCGAGGCATGTCCGACGGCGTCGCAGGAGGAGGACTACGGTGGGCGAGAGGGAGACCTCCACTCTCCAGACGGAGAGACACACAAAACTTCAGTAAGTTTCAAACATGCTGCTGGCACCAGCTCTGCTGTTCACCCTGGATGAACTCGCAGTTGTGTTCAACACAGAACGCGATGCGACGGGAAACGACGGTTGTGATTTCCTCAATCAGGAACTTTCCGCACGCGTCACGCTTCCACTCTGGTACACTGTTATTCTAAGGAGTTGAGGAGGATGAGAGATTGGGATGAGACAGGAGAGCTTTGGGACGTCCCACTGTGACCCGTCTCCTGGAGCCCAGAGAAAGTCAAACAGCAGACACTGAGAGACGGCAGTTTATTTGTCATGGCCAGAGTCAGACCTGACATGTGCTTATATTTTAGTTTGAGTTACATTACACAACAGAGACATTGTTCTGGCATTACTAACTGGAGTGAGAGTACAGGTGTGTGTGTGTTTTGATCTTTAGAAGGTATTTGGTCTTATCAGATGGGATGTGTGTGTGTGAGAGTGTGTGCGTGTGCACGTCACTATTAAAGACTGAGTCTTAACATACAAACATCCGGTAAACGGGAGCCATTGTTTAAACAAAGAATTTCTTGAAGCAGATTAGTCGATGGTCGATCCGATTCACGGTGACGCTTTTACACAGTTGGAAGAAAAACACGCGGCCGTTTGAAAAGCTTGAGGTCTCATTGAAAACATAAAACTCTCTGGTGATTGGCTGCCTCAGACTATTTACACTGGGAATACAAAGGAATGAAAGAAGCAACAACTGAAACAAAAGTGTGTTTCTGCGTCGTGTCTCTTGGGGAAAAAGAGTTTCTGGGAGCGAGCAGTGGCGTTTTGTCGATGCTGAAAATGTAAACACAGTTATAATTCAGCAGAGGTGAAGCGGTGATGTGGTCATGAGACCCTGCAGTGAGTGTTTGACAAACACACATTGCTCTTATTGTTGTGTCCTGAAAGAGTTTGTCTCCTGGGATACTCCTTTTGACCGTGAGCGTGTGTGTGCGCATGCATGCTCACACTCTTGTTAATGGGTGTGTGTGTGTGTGATTACTGTGAAATGCTCTCAGGTCTAGAGGGAGCGCCTGTAAGCCTTACAGATGTCTCATGTCATATGTTACTGTGGGATATCATTGCAGCTGACTGATCCAGTGGGGCTGTGTTAGGGCAGGAGATAAATGAAGGTGCTGCGTTGAAGGGCAGTGGAGCACGTTCTTATCTGACTGCATGATGACCGTTCCCTGTGTGATTTGCAGGGAGGTTGGTTATGGAGGTTGGCTGAGGCCGTGTGGAGATGGAGCCCGGTTCACCAGGCAGCTGCATCTCATCAGCTGGAGCAGCAGCTGGTAGGTGGGACGAATGCTCCACTACAACACTCACCTGCTCTGTTGTATTTTAAACAGCACATGTTATTTTCTCCTTCCATCACGCAGGACCGTGTGTTCGGCCAGTACTCGGTGAGGTGCATCCTGGACCAGGATGTGCTGCTGCAGGAGGACGTGGAGCTGATCGAGCTGTTAGACCCGAGCTTGCTCAGCCTCACCTCCTCCCCCTCTGCCTCACCCTGCCGGCCGAGCACCTTGCCCAGACCAGGCCTCATCGCCAGGCCGTCCCTGTGGTACGATGTCCTAACACACATTATGAACCAGTGGATGGGTATCGTTTGTGCAGGTCAGAGTTCCCACCCGCTTTTCTCTCTCTCAGGGACATGGCGGCGTTGGTTGGACTGGCTGCCGTGCTGATGGGTCTTTGCTCCGTATCTGACGGCCTCTGGTCTCTGGCCGCAGCCCCATGGGGCCTGGCTCTGCTGGGCTGGCTGGGGGTGAGGGGGGTGGCGCTGTGGAGACTGGGCCATATGCAGAGGGCCGTCCATGCCAGGGCCACACAGCTCCAGACCCTGGTCCACAACAGCAAGACTCTGACGGGCCTGTCCCGTAAGGCACTGCGCCTGGTGCAGGAGACGGAGGTCATCTCCAGAGGGTTCACCCTGTAAGTGTGCTCGTCTCATGTCCACCTGCAAATCACCTGATCATATCCTCTCACTGCTTCACCCACGCTCCATCAGCCGAATCCCTCTGGTGGCGGCAGTGTGTTAATGAACCTAAGTCCTCAGGTCGTGTTTCTTGAGGTGTTTGATTTGTTGTGTGTGTTCGTGCATAGCTCAGCATAAAGCATGTTAAATAGACTGTGTGAAATTCCTGTGTGCTCTTTGTGTCTGTGTTGTCTCAGCGTGTCGTCCTGTGTCGTCTCTTGCGATGTGTCGTTCAGTGTTGTGTGTAACCCCCCTGCCTCTCTGGGACGTCTCCACAGTTGTATCACATTTCACTTGTCAAGTTTGCTCGACAGGGTGAGTGCGGCCAGCTCCTTTAGCAGGGCGGGGCCGGGGGCGGTGCCACGCGGCCAGCAGCTGATTGGACTGAGGAAGGTCCTGTACCGGGCACTCCGCACGTCCTTTAGAGCCTCACGAAGGGCCACCTGTCACATGCTCAAGGCATATCCTTTACTGGGAGGGATAAGAAACAATGCTGTTAAATGACACCTTCCTCTTTAGATGCAGATTGTGTTCACATAGCGTGACGTGTGTCCTTAACGCCATCCAACGTTTCCTCTGAACTCTGAGATCGATAATGTGACCAACTATGTGTCTGCGGTGCCTCTGAAGGAGCTCGGGCTGGGTCTGGGAGTTGAGCACCTGGGGGATGAGCAGGCCCAGGAGCTGACAGACGACTACAGCCTGCCTGCCCTGAAGATGCTGTTCCAGCTGTGGGTGGCACAGAGCTCTGAATGTTTCCGCCGACTCACCCTTCTCCTCTCCCCGTGTCAGATCGACAAGCCAGAAGAGGCTCCGCTCAAAGGAGAAACCTCTGCTCACCCCTCACCTCCTCTGCACCAGGCCATCGCCGCGGTGACCGAGCCGCTGCATCACGCTCTGGCTAGCTGCCTCCGCGAGGTGCAGCGCAGCTACGACTTCCACAGACACTTCGAAACCCAGCCGAGGATGGCGGGCTCTGACACGACCAGACGAGTCAGGGAGAAATGTCGAGAGCTCAACACCCTGCACGCGTCCATACGAAGCCTGCAGCTGCATCTCAAAGCCCTGCTCAGCGAGTGAGACACGCACACACACACACACATACACACACACACACTCACTGAGAAAACCCTGACTGACCTCATTCCACACTTCCACTTAGATAAAATAAGACTTCTCCAACCAGTGAAAGTGGAACACTGCAACAGCAGCACTGCAGGAGCACACATGGCTTATAAAAATAAAATATAAAATAATAGGATATAGGAAAACCAGTTTCAGTCAAAAACATGATGAAATCATGATGATGCGTTCTGACCTCATCAGGATGATCATTCTGGAGGACGACCTGGAGAAACTGATGGTGTCCAAGGAGCCGGCAGCGCTGACGTGTGAGGGCTACCAGGACCTGAGTGACCGGCTGCACCAGCTGCAGCCGCACATGCAGGCCAGCTCCGGCTGCTGGGAGGACACCGTCAGCCAGGTGGAGCGCATGCTGAGACGGGCCAACGCCTGTACAGGTGGGTTTCACAGTAATCGTATCAAAAATCCACTGTCACAAATTCTACATGAGTCACTTTAGCAGTGAATAAAGTAATAACACAACTTTTTTTACAGCACTGATAACAGTTACAATTAAATTTAAAAACACTCTGCGACTTGTTCCTGTGTTTGTGTTTTGCGTTGTGACCATAGCTCCTGTTATGTAAGTCTGCATCATGTCTACAGGTAATGAGGAGGGTGTGGAGCAATGTGGTACTCCTGTCTCCGAGATTCCTGCTCCTCCTCCATCATACCCACTGATCCTGGACAGAGACCCTGTGCCAGAGGAGCTGGTGAGATCAAATGTCTGACATCTTGCTTCGTGTCCATGTTCCCCTCAGTGACACTCGCTCATTTCAGAGGCCTGTTGTACTGCTCTGTTCGATCAGGAGTGGGAGGCCTACGTGTCAGACTCAGACTCCGACGGTGACGGCAGAGAGTCCTGGTCTGATATGTTGTCACCAGAGGAACGGGAACGTCAGCGGCAGGAGAGGGAGGAGTCTCGCCGCGTCCTGTCTGAGCTGAAAGCTGTTCTGGGTTTCCGTGCGTCGGAGGGGGAGAGGATGAAGAGGAAGCAGCTGCTCTTCAGTGACCAAGGTCTGCGCTGGTGCTGCTGGTCGATCTAGTCAGAATGATAAAACACACTGTCTCCTTCTTGTCTTCTCAGTGTTCTTTCTTTTTATGAAAGGGGAAATTTGAACGTTTTATTATCGATTCGTAATGTGAATTATTTCGGTCAATCAGATGTCTAAAAAGTTCTCTCCTTCTCGCAGCTGCTATGATGCCTTCAGCTCCTGGACAAAGTCTAGGTCCTGACACCAGACCATTAGATGCAGTGACTTCTGCCGACTCAGTAGAAAGCGACGATGAAGAGGGAAATTACCTGTCAGGGCACACTGCAGGAAACGAAGGGGGAGGAGGAGGAGGAGGAGATGGCAGGGTGGAGCCTGACCCCTACATGGAGCCAGTGATGGAGTTCAGCTGTGGTTTGGAGATGGAGGAAGGGGAGCTGGGAAAGAGTTTGGTCTGTAACAGAGGAGGAGGAGGAGCTTCTGAGCTGCACCAGTACGACGGGGTCCTGGAGGAGGTCCAGAACGGCCTGGACTGCTTCCTCAAGCCCAAAGTCACAGCTGTCTCCGTGATGGACAGACTGACGGAGATCCACGGCTCGGAGGCGCTCAGCTTCAGCTCTGCCCTCGCCGCTCAGGTGGTAGCACGCTCACACTCGCTCATCAACATGGAGGAACAGACGTTTGGAGATGATGAAGAGGAGGATGACGCGGTGGAGATGGACGGACAAACCATGGAGAAGAAGTAAACTTCAACTTTGCTGCTTTATCTGAACACTGAGCAGAAACTGCATTTATGTCTTGGAGTGTTTTATTGATGAGTCTGCTGTGTTAACTCTGTCTGGTGATGAGATATTTAAAATTCACTCCTCATAACTCATCCGTCCATGTTGCTGTACATTACCCACAATTCTCACTGCTCTCCTCCTGTTAAAACTCAGGTACCAGAACCACAAAAACAAAACAGGACTGTACCATGCTGAGGTCAGAGACATCCCCTGAGTGTGTGGTGTTCACTGTCACTCAGCAGAAAGCAAACATAAACTCAGTGGAGCAAACACACAGATGTGTCTGTGCAAGTTCACAACAATGTTATGTAAGAAAAAAACAACAATGTATGCGTAAGTTACATAACTTATTGTTGGTAAAGTTACTCAAGTGAAGTGATGTAGAGTGGAATCAGCATAAAGTCAAGATACTCGTAAATGCAGTATTTGAGTATCGGGGGGTGGGGTATGGTAAGGTCAACACATGACCCAACATTCATCTGCATTCATTTGCTGTTTTAATGATCTGAAGAACAATTCACTGACGACTGAAACAACCTCAGTGTCTGTTTACAGGGGCATGTTCAGCAGATAATGTCAGGAAGCCTTGTTGTTGATGCTGTTGATACAGCGTACCAGCGTGGAGGTAACTTCAATGTTTCTCACAAACATGCTGTAAGAGTGTGACCAGCTTGCTGTATGATGATATGTGCCCCCACCTTCCCGGTCTGTCCTGTCTGTATGTCTGCTCGTCCGCTCCCCTCCCTCAGGGTGAGGTCTACTGCGCCTGCATTTTCCAAGGTGAAATAAAATACTGTCCTGGAAGTGTCCAATGTATCCTGAGGTCTTTTGTGGTATTTGACAGTGCTCAGGTTTCAGAGACTCTGATGGCTGAGGGTTAAGAAACAGGTTTGGTGGGCTATTTGATATGTTTGGTGGGATTTTGCATTTGTTTGACCCACAGCAGCTGCTGCCTCCTCTGAGGCCCGTTGGAGGCGCAAACACAGACCTGCTCGTACTCAAGTACAAGCTTAAAGCACTTGCGCTATATGTGAGTATTTTCACTGCATCCGACTTTATCACATTTTAGTTTGTTACACAGTAAAAAACATTGTTTATAAAAATCCATTATTTGATATGGAATAAACTTCTTACACCAAACCTGAATAATTAGATCATGCAAATATTAATGCGTGTTTTTTTTCTATAATGTGCCATGAAAACAACAAGATGTGCATCCAAGTGCCTAAATATAATTATAGAACTGTATAACTGAATCTATTTATTGTTATTGCTTTGCTACCTTGTGGTCATTTCTGTTACTGCCACAGTTGGTTTGTTAGCTCTTCATTGGGATAACTGAACCTTTAGTATAAACATACAATGTATATTATTAATATGGGTTAGGAGGTTAAAGGGAAATATCAATCCTATCAATCCTATACAGTCATTTGTTTCCTGAAATGTGTTATTCATCTTAATTATCCATTCTTCTGAATGTAATATCATCTGATTTAGTTTTATTTACATCTTTTATATTTTTGGAACTTTACTTTACTAATGTTCTTTGATTACATCACAGGATTTTTTTCCTCACTGGAACCATCAGGATTTACGATGAATTTCAGCTGATGCAGCATGTTATGATTTCTGATGCCTTCACGTGTTCCGCATGGGTACCGCTTTCTGATAACTCGTATTCAAGAGGCCGCTTTGTATAGTGGTAATTAACAGTTTTATATTAAATGATTTGCTGCGTTTTTTTTCAAGTAAAAGAGTCAACTCAACAACAAAACGTTTTGAACTCAAATTCTTATTTACACACTTAAGTAAAATTACAGAGGAATTAGAAAAACGTCATAGATGTATCAAAAGTGTGTACGTACCTGGGCGGCAGGAAATATGATTACTGGTTAATTAACGTATTAACATATTGTTAGTTTAGTTTTGTTAAAATAAAAAAAACGATAATAGTGACATGACAATAACATTAAAAAGTCGGACTGTCCTTGAATCTATCTTCCCATACAGCACTCCCACAATCCTTTGCGCTTCCTCTTCCAGCAGCGCCTGTGATCCAGTGGTGGTAAACTCGGTTCATTTCATGGACTCGGGTTACTCTAAGTCACTCAATAAAGTGATTCGGTTCACTTGACTCAGTGTTGTTGGACACCCCAATAATAATAATAATAATACAATTATAAATTTTGTGTGAGCGCGATGCTACTGCTATCACAACGCAAGATGATGTCGTCATACAGGGGTGACGTCATCAGTAGTGTGCTTTGCTGTGTGTGCACATCAGGGCCACTGATAATAATATTATAACTATACAGTAGTTTGTCTGATTACATCATATTACATGACATTACACTGCAATCATTTAGTGATTAACCACTTTAACCACTTGTAATGTAATAATTTAAATATTTAACTTGTTACTGAGATTTACTGACTGGATGAAGTCAGTGAACCGAATCTTTTGAGTCCCCTCAGTCGCCTGGTGTACTTCGCAGCAGCCAGAGGATTCACAGGATCCGGGTTCATAGAGACCTCGGACTCGTGATACATGATTCGGTACGAATATTCGAGTCATTAACTCGGGTGATTCAGGAGTTGACCAGCTCTACTGTGATCATGGCGGACGTAGTCGCGGAGCAGGTAGTGGACCTGAAGCCGGACCGGGACCGGGAGCTAAACGGGGAGGTGGAGGACCGAGAAGAAGCCGATCCGGTGGATGAGACCGCGAAGAAGAAGAAGAAAAAGAAGAAGAAGCAGAATAAATCTGCGGTGACAGGTAAGGATGTGCCGAGCGGGCTATGCTAACAGGCTAACTGAGCTGTGTCAAACTACCGACGAACAAACCGGAAACCACTGGACGCCTCTTTCAAAAATAAAAGTCCACAACTTTGTCGAGTATTAAAAATGTCTGCGTTTCCGCGACAGTTGTTAACCTAAAGCGTTGTCATCATGACCATTGAGCTTTAATATTTGCACTGCATTAAACATGGGTCGTATTACTGAGACCTTGTTAAAAAGTTGTCATAAAAATGTTTCTGAATGTGTAATTTTTAGTGCGATAATGGGATGTGTGTGATTAAGATCATATGTTGGGACTCATGAATCCTTCAGAGAAACTTCTAGTTGGCATTTATCAGATACTAGTTCCACAGCAAACTCCGAATCGGTTATTATACACGACAATGTAGCAATGGAGCGTTAACGTGGCTTTGTTGTGAAAGTCGTACCGGAAGCGCTGCTGTGTCGCGTCTGACGTGACGCAGCTTATCTTTAGCCATGCGGGTTGATCGGTGTGGACGATCAGGCCTCAGGAAACACGCCGGACACAGTGACATGTCACGCGGACTTTACCGTCTGATGCCACAGGAAACACAACAACCGCGTCTTTAAATACAACCAGACGTTAAAGCTGCCTCATGTCACAGGTTTTATTTGGCGACTGTCACGAGCCCCAGCCAAGTTTTCCTGTTTTCGTCATTCTCTCTCTGTTGTTACGGAAGAAACGTGCACACACTTCAAAGTCACACGAGATCTGCCATGTGATCATGATGTATTTGACCCACAGCTGCAGACTTTACATTCACACGTGGAATGAAGTAGAAGTGGTGAATCAGCACTAATCAGAAATACACTGTGCAGTGTCACACGTGTTGGTGTGCATTCACAGTGTATAGTCTGTACACTGTGCTACAGACTATACACTGTTAATGCAGTATGAACACATGCAGCGTCCGTCACAGCTTTAACATGTCATCAAATAATCAATTATTTGGGTTTCACGTCCCTGACGGACACAACCGGTCGACTCGTTAGATCCATATCAGGGCGTCAGTCATAAACAGACATGCATGCAAACATTTGTTATTGAAGCACATGATGTGTTTGTGGCTGCAGCGGCGGAGGCAGAGGCAGACGGAGCAGCTGAGGTCATCAAGCAGCTGGAGAAGCAGGCCATAGACGACAAAGAGAAGGAGGAGGACGGCGAGGAAGGTGACTGTTGAAACGCCTGGTAACACATCACCTGTAAACGTGACACTCGCTTGTCGATGTAACAGTATCGCCTCTTGTACAGATGGAGATGATGGAGAAAACTCAGCAGGGAAGAAGAAGAAGAAGAAGAAGAAGAGGAAAGGGCGTAAGTTGTTGTGTATGTTTTCCCTGTGGCCATGTGAGATTTCAGGTTTGTGAATTTGAGTGTTTCTGTCTCCGTCTCAGCCAAGTCTCAGACTGATCCCCCGTCAGTGCCCATCTGTGAGTTATACCCCAGCGGGACGTTCCCCATCGGACAGGAGTGTGAATATCCAGTGTTACAGGATGGGTAAGACCAAATTAAACACACACGCGTGACACACACACCTGACGCCTCGCCCTCTAAGAGCTGATTTTCATCATTCATGTTTGTGCTCGGTGTTCAAATATTGAAATGAGCACATTATTGTGAGGGAATGAGCTCCTCCACCATGATCAGGTGATAAGACCTGACGATTAAAGTTGTAATGTTGAAAATCAACTTCTCCGCTGACCTTTGGCCTTTTTGTCTGCAGTAAAGCAGGCTTCTTACCTTGAGGCTCATGATAACAATGGAGGCCACTGTTGTGTTTCTCTCCCAGTCGCAGTGCGGTGTGGCGTATGACCAGAGACGAGAGGCGGGTGCTGGACAAAGCCAACGAGGAGGTGTGGAACGACTTCAGACAGGCAGCCGAGGCCCACAGACAGGTCCGCCAACACGTCCGCAGCTTCCTCAAACCCGGCATGACCATGATCGAAATCTGGTGAGAGAGCTGTCATTTACTGATTTAATTACGCTGAGTGAAACGAGAGGTTGTTCGACTTTCTTTTGTTCCTATCTCCTCCCTCTGGTTTCCCCAGCGAGCGGCTGGAGAATTGTTCCCGGAAGCTGATCAAGGAGAACGGGCTGAACGCCGGCCTGGCCTTCCCCACTGGCTGCTCCCTCAACCATTGTGCTGCCCACTACACTCCCAACGCCGGAGACACCACCGTCCTGCAGTACGATGACGTCTGCAAGATCGACTTCGGCACGCACATCAACGGTACCAATCAAATGAAGTGCTGATGTTAACAGTCGATATACTCTGACAGATTGACAGTAATTAAAGTCCAACATTAGCTGATGAGTCTCCATAATCCACGAACTGTTTTCCCTTTGAGTCCTCAGTCAGAGTTACAGTGACCAATGATCCGTTTGCTGCTTTAAGCTGTGATGACATCATCAGAAATCGACCCTGTCGATTCTTCTCTTCTCCACAGGGCGAATCATTGACTGTGCCTTCACCGTTACATTCAACCCAAAGTACGACAAGCTGCTGGAGGCCGTGAGCGACGCCACCAACACAGGAATCAAGGTCAGAGGCAAACACACACACACGCGCAAATATGACTCATGTGTCTGGTCTCAGCCTGTAGCTGATGTTGTGTGTGTGTGTTTTTACAGAACGCTGGAATCGATGTGCGTCTGTGTGATGTCGGAGAGGCCATTCAGGAGGTGATGGAGTCCTATGAGGTCGAGCTCGATGGCAAAACATATCAAGGTGTGTTCCCACCTGAAAAGTCTGCAGAGCCGGGATTACAGCAGGAACCTCCACCTCATGCAGGCTTATCACGCCACATTCCTCGCATCATGATATTTACAAATACAACAACTTTTGTTGAACTGTAGCGGAATTGAATTTAGACACTTTACGTAAACAAAATGTCACATGATCCATAAAGCAGGATACCGTGGTAAACCTGTTTAAATGTAGAGCTTTCAGTTGACAGTAGATAAAAACACAGTTGACGTATGCATTGATGCCAATTCTCAAAGTATCTGTAATAAAAATAACGCATGTTTTTTTTTGCAGTGAAGCCAATCAGAAACCTGAACGGCCATTCAATCGGTCAGTACAGAATACACGCTGGAAAGACTGTGCCCATTGTCAAAGGAGGAGAAGCAACAAGAATGGAGGCGAGTCGCATAACTCTTTCTCATAAGGTCACTGTTGACATGAATGTGTTACTGACTGTGTGTTTCCACTCTGCTCTGCAGGAGGGAGAGGTTTATGCTATAGAGACGTTTGGCAGCACAGGTAAAGGTGTGGTCCACGATGACATGGAGTGCTCTCACTACATGAAAAACTTTGACGTTGGCCACGTCCCAATCAGGTAAACGTCATTCTACTCAACAGAAATCCGCCTCAGTCTTACAGACGTGTGTTGTTGATTCCTGCTTTTATTTTTTCTAAAACTCCAGGCTCCCCAGAGCAAAGCACCTGCTGAACGTGATCAACGAGAACTTCGGCACGCTGGCCTTCTGCCGCCGCTGGCTGGACCGCCTCGGCGAGAGCAAGTACCTGATGGCGCTGAAGAACCTGTGTGACCTGGGCATCGTGGACCCCTACCCTCCGCTCTGCGACACCAAGGGCTGCTACACCGCTCAGTTCGAGCACACCATCCTGCTCAGGCCCACCTGCAAGGAGGTGGTGAGCCGGGGAGACGACTACTGATGCTGACACCACCAACTCTGCAACGCCGCCACCACCACCACACCCCTGCCCCCCACCACTATCACCACCACTCAGCACCTCCAGACCCTGCCAACATCTCCTCCCTGAGAGAGGCAGCAGTGAAGAGCAGGAGAGCGTTTGAGCAGCAGTGCAGGAAGCCGTACTCCACCATGCTGCACCTGAATCCACCAATCGCAGTGTGAGAAAACAGGGCGTGGCTTCCTGCGTTTTCCGTCAATGACCACACCTGAAGCAGATGTAAACCCAACATGCCAACATGTATTGGTTGGAGGAAGAATCGTAAACCTTGTTTTTCAAAGAAACAAAGTTAACTGTTAAACAGTTAACCTAAGTATCCAAACAGATGTTGAGGCTGGAAACCCCTGTATTACCCCCCCCTTTTTTTCTACTGCTCCACTCTGAACCTCCAGTACCTTTTAGTGCTTGTGTCACATTAAGCGCAGAATCTACTGACGGGGTGTAAGACGTGATCAGGCTGATGCATGGCCAAATATCTCTGCTACCAGACAGTTCCTTCAAAATAAAAGCTGCTGTCGTTATAACCTCCATCTTCATGCAGACACCGCACACTGCAGCTGTATGTATGTTCTCCTCGCAACCAGGTGGGGGAGGGGAGCTCTGCACTCAGGCCCTCTGGTCAGTGTTTCTTTGATATTTGCAAAATATCTGAAATGGGCTGTTGCCACTGTATGTTCCCAGTTTAAAAGCTTCATTTTCAGCTCCTTGATGTTTTTGTAAGAAAAAACTTAAGATGATTAAAATAATTTTGCTCATGACAGGCCGCCCTCTCCTGACGTCTGCAATCACACAACAAGAAATGTATAAACAGTACGGAGTCCCGAGCTGTTGAGTTTGATTTTGGCCTGATATAAATTAATCTTACTTCACTAGCTTCCTGTATGAAATCAGGAAAAAAAACACACACACACACAAACTGGCATTTTTTTGTAGAAAAATGGAAAAATATTCTCATTTATTGAGGTAATTTTCTCTAGAAAAAAATTGAGGTAAAATTTTGCATAGTATATCTTCCATAAAATTACATACACACACATACGCCACACACGTCCGTGGAGAAGTAATCAAAATGCCAACATTATGCAGGAAATACAACATGAAGTGTGCTTTGAATTCCACTCTGATGGATAAATCCTGAGGGAACGTGACTGAGGTGGATATTTTTTCTCCAGTATGGAGATAAATATAGATCTGTGCACACTGCAGTACTCATGGTAAATAAAACTGACGCGTGCACGTACAGGACACAAACTGAACAGTAAAATCTGTCATATCTGCTGGTGGGGGAAAATCAGCGGTTGTATAAAACAGTCAGTGGCCTCTTTTCTGGAGCCTCTGAGAAGGATTGTATAAAGATACATTCATTTTCTAATGCTGGTTGGCGTGGGAGTTACAGCTGTGCAGAATCTCCTGTACTGACTTGATATGAATTATAAACATATCTGCTTTTCAGCAAAAGGCCACTTCTTAAAGACGTGAGTTCATCTGGTTGGCTCTGACTCTGGGGGTGTTTACATTCTGTAGTGGAGAGGTGGCAGAATGACGCCAGAAATGATCCGTTTGGAAACGGTCAGAAAACAGTGAAAAAAAGGTGAAACCAATTTGGAAATGCTGAGAGCTTTTTCCAAATTCCCCTCAGTTCTTTCCTGACAGACCCAGGACTCAAGACTACTTCAGAGTGAAAAATAAGCCTCCATCCTGCTTGTGTAATGATTTTAACTATGAACCAAAGAGGGTTGAGTCAAAACCATTATAGTGGAAATAGGAAAATGGATAAATATATCTGTTCACGTCAAACTTTCCTGCCTAGAAAACAGGGAGACCATTTCTACTGAGTGAACGACAGTATTCAACCTTACATCCAGTTCTGCGCTGACTAAAGTGACTGAGAAACATTTCACTCGATTTAAACAAACAGCATTTACAATCAACAGGCCACCAACACAGGTTGACAGGACTGAGTCTGCTGGCGACTGTGACTTATCTCAGCTGATACTCTCTTATTTATAATAAAAAAAACTTCAACTGTACACAAAACACATCACCATCTTTGTTTTTTTAAATACCTACATATAAACATCATATACAGGAAGTTCACAAAGCAGAACCAGGTTTTAAAAGGAGTCCTTCCTCTCTTTTTTCCCTTTAGAAAAATAGAGTAAAAGACCCGTCCTCCCGGGATATGAAATGCCCAGAGAAAGAGAGGGAAGAGAGAAAGAGTGAGGGCTGGGGCTGTGCTGATATCGTCAGGCCGCAGTGGAGGAGGAGGAGGAGGGGTTCAGAGGATCGTGGTCCTATAGCGACCGGTCTTTGTCCTGAGTTACTCGCTGTGTGTAGAAGAGGATGTAGGCCTGAGCTCGGCAGACCTCCTCCACCGAACACACATTCATCTTAGAGTCATTACAGTGAACCCAGAAGCCTGTGAGAGGAGCAGAGGGCAAAACCATTTCATGTGACAGGAAATGGATCCGAGAATCATCCTCAGCGTGAACTGAAAGACAGCCCTCAAAATCATTCTCTTCACTCACCTCCTTCTGTGTTGTAGCAGTAGGCGGTGTAGTGGCCAGAGCCGAAGCCCTTCCCATGATGCATCACCACAGCGGAGAGTTCGTAGAGGAAGTGCTTGGGACGCGGCGAGCCTGGCGAGCTGGGGCTGCTGGGACTGGTGCAGGAATAGGGCTCCATGTTGAGGAGCTGGTCGAAGCTGACGTGGACTCCGATCTTCTCCCTGTGGTTCCGCCCAGACCACCTGACAAATCATCACAGGACAGACATTTTAAAAGGTATTATCATTGTTTCTGCTGACTTGGCTGATTCTTGTTGCAGGGACGAACACACAAATGCAGACGCTGACTGCCGGGTCGCCATCGTACCTGAAGCGTTTGAGGTGAAGCCGCAGGACCTGAGGCAGTTTGTGCACCATCAGTTGTTTTCGTGCTTCGGTCAGGATGACTGGTCTGGAGGAGGTCCTCCGTCGAACAGCTGCACACAGGAGGAGTGAGTTAGCACGCAACACAAACATCAGTACACAGTAGCAGTGTGTGGCTAAAATACACATGTCATAAAACAACGCACACGTGTATATTTACATTGTTAAACTCACAATTACACTGGTCACAGGCATAGATGTCTCCCTCCAGCGCTTCAGTCTCTGTGAACTTGGCCAACATTTCTGTTAGATGGCAGGAAGCCTGTGCAGCCGACTCTCTGCTGTTACTGTGATAGCGCTCGGGGAACTCCAGGGACAGATCCCAGAATGGCTCCACTGTGTTGGAGCAGTGGTCACACGCCAGGCACGTCACCTGCACGCCACAGTGAGAGGTAACAGGGGAAAACACCGTGAATCACTGGAGCAGCTAACAGCCACGACTCAGATACACCAACACACTGGCAAACACACAACCCCACACTGTTCAGCATGAGCAGGTGTCACTGTGTGTGAGTGTGTGTGTGTCAGCGTCTACAAGTCGCCTCTAATCTCATGTCCTCACACCAACTCTTCCCCCTCCCACAGCCTCTGCTGTCACTTGTATGAAAAGATGCTAAACATTGACTGAACCTCAGATTAAACAGACGTTATCATCTCAGCCAGCTGATCCAGGGTCTGTGAGAACCGACTCAGTGGTTGTTACAGTAAAGCTGATTACAGGTGTGTGTAGGGGATGGTACCTGGCTGAGGAGCTGCCCGTGGAAGATGGTGTTGACCACGCTGAGCACCTGCTTGATGAGTCGTTTCTGTGGGACCCCCGTCGTAGTCGTGTGTTGGCCCGTGCTCTCCAGCTCGTGCTGCACCTTGTCCAGCAGCTCGCACAGGAACTCCTGCGCGTCCTGCTGGGCGTAGCCCCTGAACGCTGGGATCAGCTGCCACACCGAGTGGAGCATGGCAAACGGCGACACCAGCGCCCACTTGCCCGACCACATGACCTGGAACAGGGTGTGCAGCTCGTGGCAAAGAGAAATGTGCTTCGAGCTCGGCTCTTTGGGTTGTATCAGTTCCATGCTGCGGGCCCGTGAAGCCCCACCGCTTAGTCCTGCCCCAGAGCCGGAGCTGGTCTGAAGCCCCTTCCTCTGGGACAGGGGCGAGTGGGACAAGGCCCTCCCCGCCAGTTGGCCGTGGACGGCGGTAGCCAGTAGCTCCAGTGCCTGGGTCAGGTCCAGGCGCAGGAAGCACTCCCTGAAGACATGCAGGTGACTCAGCACCTGCAGGATGGAGTTCATGTAACAGGTGTTGCCCAGATTCCTCAGGCCTGTCACTCCGGGAGTGACTGTGGGACGACGTTTAAATGGCGAGCCGGCCTGTTTGGTACTCTGCTTGCGGCGGACAGGTGTGTGGTCAGAACGAGGACTCACTGAGGACCTTTTGAGTTTGGATTTGGTGCCGGAACGGCCCCGGAGCTTTGGATTTGGTTGGGGTTTTTTTGTCCGTCTAGCTTTTTTGGGGGCAGCAGTAGCAGGGCTTTGAGTCCGTGGCCTGCGGGTAAGAGATGAGGGAACGGGGGGTTTCGCTGTGTTGCTTGGCCTCCGAGATGATGTCGTGACTGAGGCGCCTGCTGCTCTCTGGCTCTTCCAACGCAAGCGGCGACTCTTCCTCACGGGAGCGTTCTCCAGCTCCTCCTGCAGCTGTCTCTTTAGAGCTCGTTTCCTCTCCCTGGCTTCCCTCTTCTCTTCCTCCTCCTCCTCCCTCTGCCTCTCTTCCTCTTGCCTCTTCTGTCCACACTCAGTCAGTCCAAACCAGGAGCGGAAAACACGTCCCATTAGCGCCCGGCGGCGGTGCCATAGGGCAGTAAACATCCTATCCTCATCCCTCAGCTGCAGCTCGCGGGCACCAGAAGGCATGAGGGCATCAGGAGCAGCACTAGCAGAACGCAACGTGCGCCCGCTGCGGGTGGTGACCTCATAGCGCTGACTCTGGATGGCACTGAGCGTACTGCGCAGCAGCTTGAGGTCCCCAGTGGCGTTGTCATTCAGAACATAGTCGTCACACAAGTAACAAAAAACATAAAGTTCATTAACCTCCATGGCCAACGGGTGCCTCTGCTGCTGGAAGTGCTGCAGAGCATGTTCCTCGATGTAGCGCCCGCACGCCACGTGAGCGCAGCCCAGACAGGCCCATACAGACTCTGTGGTGTTGCAGTCGACGCAGTGCCACTTCTGAGGGTTGAGGATGGAGTGGTCCGGGGCCAGCCGCAGCCGCCCCACATGCTTACACCTGTCCATTACACACGCCTGCCTGCCTGCTGGCTGGCTGCGTCAGTCAGTGTGTGAGTCTGTGCCTGTGTCAGCGTTTCACACCGACTTCATATCACCATGGTGACCACGGTGAGCTGAGAAATGGGTCCCTCCCAGGACATGGTGGTGTCTAGGAGAGGGGACACGTGGTCTGGTTAATCAAGGTAAACAAAGTGCGTTTTACTCTATATTTCAATAAAGCTTAAAGAACTCAAAGACACATGGGACACTGAGCACAGAGGGGACAGATGTGTGGATTAATAAAGTCTTCTTCTTCTAAATAAACCTGTTGTTGTCATGGATCCATGACAGACCCTGCTCAGCTGATAAACAACCACGTGTCTGACTACAGTCTAAAACACCAATGTCAGCAAAACGTTGTTTAATCTGTCTGTCATGTCACGACAGTTTATCTCGCGCGCTTTGCTGGTTTGTCCTTGTGACTGCCGGAGCTGAGGAGTCCGGACCCCGCACAGCTGCCCGGTGACGCCGGCTGATTAACCGGCAGCTGGACACCCGGAGCCGCGCAGCAGCTCAGCACACTACCCGGCGAAACGCGACGCGAGGTTTGTCCAAAACACTCTGCTGTCAATTCCCATAATGGCTAAAGGCTAACTAGCCGAAGGTAACGTGTTACTGATAACAGCTTTAAGCAATTGCGATGACAAAATACTGAAATTAGACACAAAGAAAATGGAAAGCGGCGTTAAAAAGTCCCGTCACATTAATGTCTATTGTTGCGTGTTAAACGAACAAAGCGCACAAAAACAGGCGCCGGTAGCGTTTGCTGTGTTGTTTTTATGCGACTTATTAAAAAAGATTAGAAAACCCTAGCTATCATTAGACTAGCATGCTATTTAGCATTAGCCAGCCAGGCTAACAGCCATAATCCCAACAAGTTCGTGTTAGCCGGAGGTCAGCTCCCGGACCCGGACTTGGCTCGCGGAGAGAGCCGGTCTGCCGGGTGTGTTCTACCCAGAACTAACGTCCCGACACACACACGGTTACACCGGTGTTAGTGAAGCGTCCGCTCAGACAGAAAACACCGTACCTAGCCTCTCCTTCACGGCAGAAACTCCTGTGTTTGTAAAATGACCGCCATCTTGTCAGTCTGTCGCGTGGTGTCGGCTCGAGCGCGTCCTCGATACGTGACGTAGTTGTTGTTGTTGTTACATATCAGGAAAATTATGTTTACTAATGTTTTTTTAAATTACAATTTAATAAACGAAATTATTTGATGAGAGGCGCTGTGATATGTTTTAACACCAGTATAACTGTAAACTGTGGGATTTGTATTTACCACATACACTGTCCTATTTATTATTTATTAAGAAAGCAGCTTTCATTAAAATTATAAAACATGAATACAAATAATATCGTCATTATGGTAAAGTTAATAATGTTGTGAAAATGATTTTATGAAAATGATCAACAAGTCAGGGAAACTGAACAAAATCACTATTTTGCTCTGATAATACGTAATGTAATTTTATACCGCTAGAGGGGACTGCTGTACAATTTACGCTCAAGTGTTGCGTTTCTTGTCCCAATGAAAAAAAAAGATCCATAACAGTTGATTTATTAAACTCTTAGGCTATTTGGTGTCATTGTTTACATTCTGAACGAAAGATAAATACTGCCCATAATCAATCAGTAAATCAATAAATCATCAATACAATCAAGTCAGGATGGTTGTGTTGACACCATTTACCTGCCATTGCCCTGTCACAGATAATGATGCATACAGTGTATCGTTCCAGGTTAGTCCTGTTAGCCTATTTAAATATAGCAACACAAATAGTCTCACAAATCATTCCAATAGTTGGAATGTCTTCAGTAGTGTAGATACAACTCTATGCTAAGTCTTTAAAATACACACACACACACACACACACACATATATATTTATATATTTGAGTAATTCCAGTGTTACAGTGAAACTGCATCACCTCTAATTCTTGTGATATTTCCATTACAGTTGCTCGTGTTTGCTGCCTGCGTCTCTCTCCGTCTGCAGCTGTCTGTTTCAGGTAATGTGATCATGCAATGATTTCAGTTTTCTTCTCAACTTCGAGCTGGTTATGTTCCATCTTTATGGATCAGTAACGTGTGTGTGTGTGTGTGTGTGTGTGTTACGTGTTGCCCTATGCCCCTGAGGTTGAGGGACCAGGTATTTTAAAGTGTTGCGTGCTGATGTGGAACAGAAGTGTAGCGCTTCATGCTGGTTAATGGGGGCCAGAGGCACTCTGTGTAGATGCTATCAGCGTACGCTGGTGTTATTATAAGAAAACAAGGCTTCACTGTCTCCTGTGTGGAGCAACACCTTCAAACATAACAGGTAAAAATCTAAATGTAAACAGATAGTTAGCAATAGAAAATGTAAGTGTTGATAAAGTGTTGCCACGGCAACAAGTCATCAGTCGGTATGTAAACACGAGCGGTCATTTAACGGTGTTTTAAAGTAAACATCTCAGAAAGAGAAGGAATGGAGGAGGAGACTTTCATTCATGAATCGGTGCCTGAAGGAGGATGTTTCATCTCGCTCTGCGTGTGAAGAGTCCCTCTCATGTACTGATTAGTGGCCAACTGATCCATACAAGCCTTTTTAAACCTCGGCTGAATGGCAGCAAGTGTGTTAATAGGTGTTTTTTTAATGCGCGTGTGTTTATGACAACAGACCAGAGGCTTGTGTGAGACAGATTAAGGGGGCATTTGTGAGTGACTTAGAGAAAGAGGTATGTGTTGATGTGCCATGCGATGCCTGTGAATCACCTCTAATGTTTTTCTCCCTCCATGTCCTCGGGCCTTTCCACGCTTCATGTCCACACACGCTAACCCTCCTCTCATCTGCACGCTTTCCCTCTCACTCGCACATTCTTCTCTTACTGTACTACGACTTCATCGAACGCCCCCGGGTTCCTTTTTTTTTTTACTTTCTTTGATTTGGTTTCATGACAAATTTACTTCAGTTTCAAATCTCAAATTTTATTTCAGGCAAGAATGTGTATAGTCATGTTTATAGTTGCAATGTCACAATTCGCCTTACAGGGCTTAACAAGCTGCATAGTGTGTGCAGTGCTTCTGTGTTCTGTATTCTTGCACAATTGAAGGCACCATCAGTACAACACAACAATGTTTCGACAAACGGCCCTGAACTTTTCCATTGTGTTTACGAGTGCCCAAGTGCCCTCAGTTTATTCTGATACACAAAATTCCAAACTGTTCCTTTAACATCTGCCAGCGTAAACAGCGAGTGTCTGGTTCCTCTGCTGGCAGCCAGTCTTATGTTTAGGCCAGCTTGAATACATTTTGCATGTCCCAACTAGACACACAAATTCATCAACAACAGCATCTGATCACAAAGATGGACGTTTACCTGGAAGGTACAGAGAAGTGAAGAGGCTTTTACACAGAGGTCCAATCTGCATCTGAACCTTAAGAAACAAAGACCTAAAGTTCTTCTCCAGAGGAATCTTTCTTTATTTTTCACTGGAGCCAGACGAAGGCAACAGACACAGAGAGGAGAGGCTTTAAGTTGCTGTTGCTGTGGAAACGGGGAATAATTCCTGTGAGAGGAAGCGGCTGTGATGGTTTCATGGTGGCGTTAAGGCAGCTGGATACGCTGCTGGCTTTGTGGCAGGTGAAAACACAGGTGCTGGTGAAGCCAGAGGAAATGCTCCACAGCCTATAAACAAACACATCACCTGTAATTTCTCACGGCTGAATGTTAACGTTGGCCACCTGACAGCCTCTGTTGGTTAATCTGTTTTGCGAGGAGCGTCCCGACTTGTCATGATGGTCTGTTTTCCCGCCGCCTGTCATCAGGCTGATGTGTGGGTTTGGTCTTAATGACTCCATGACATCAGGTCCTTGTTTGCATGGCTGTATAATAATCAGCCGCAGCATCTGAGTCGCTCCCTGTTCTGTTCTGGCTTGCTCTGATACTGCGCAGGTAGACAAACATTTCTCATGCGCGTCTGCCTGTGTGTGTGTGTGCGTGTGTATGTGTGTGTTTTCATGTGTAATTAAGGGAAACGGAGCGTGTGGACGGTTTCTGAGGAGAGAGATGGATATTTAGAGTCAAAGCACTTCCTGTGCCTCAGTCCTCACAGCTGACGGGATAATACTGACCACATGATTCACTTATCCGCTCTAATGGTGATGCCGCGGTGAATCTTGTTTCAGTAGCTGATTATTGATTGGTTTTGATCGCTGATAAAAAACTACACAGGTTTCCTGGCAACTGCTCTGCACACGTTTGCACAGGTTTATTAGGTGCGGCATCATTTATGAACTGTAATTAATGGTTGTACTGTTGAATAAACATGATCAGGGCTGTTTGCTGCAGCAAAGTGGTACCAACCTATTCACATTTTTCTGTTTATTTTCAAATATAATCATGGTTTCGTGAGTGGGTGGTAAACCCAGCCCAGGACCGCTGGGTGCAGGGTGGGGGGTGGGGGGTGCGGGCTGCGGGGTGACACCCATAGCGGAGTGGTTTTGGTGCGTCTGTCTCCGGGTGATGGGTGCTGCCATAGAGGCGCATTGTGACTCCCACTGAGAAGAGGGGAGGGTGGGGGCGTTATTGTCCCAGAGCCCGCGGGAGCTGCCACACACTCTGAGGCCGGTGGCAAAACAAGAATGCTGATAGGACAAAGGCCATAACTCTATTCTATAGCAACACAAGCGGGTCATTGTGTTCATACAGGCACGCACCGACACTCATACACACACACGCAATGACTAAAAATGACATGCACACGTAACCATAGCAAACTGTGCATCTGTGTGAGCACGCACAACACTCATTCATCAACCAGGTTCCCACAGCATGCACCCCCCCCCCCCCCACAGAACATCTCCACCCCAGGCTGAGAGAGACCACCGACACCACCAAACACCATGTGATTGTCGCTCTGTGTTGCTGCTACACTTCATGGCCAGTTCCCACCATGTCAAACACCTGTGTCCCCACCTGACCTGCAGGTCTGTGCCGGGCTGGGCTGAAGAATCATTCATCAACCAGGTTCCCACAGCATGCACCCCCCCCCCCCCCCCAGAACATCTCCCACAGAACATCTCCACCCCAGGCTGAGAGAGACCACCGACACCACCAAACACCATGTGATTGTCGCTCTGTGTTGCTGCTACACTTCATGGCCAGTTCCCACCATGTCAAACACCTGTGTCCCCACCTGACCTGCAGGTCTGTGCCGGGCTGGGCTGAAGAAATAGCAACACATCCTGTGCACCAGAAGAAACGTGTGTCAAAGTGTGGTAATGAATAAATGCTGACGTGGATTTGCATCATCTCCAACCAGCAGATTGATATTTAACTGTGTTTTTTGTAAATTAATATGCAGTGAAGTACTTGATAGCACAAATGGAAATACTCAAGTAAAGTATAAGTAGAGTACTTCAGTAAAAGTAAAGATGCATTCCTTCCAGTCACATTCCTCTGCCCGTGTGCACTCGCTCACCCCGTCTCACAGCTCGGCTGAAACGAGGGGGCGCCGCGACCTCTGCGCCACAAATCTGTGAATGGGCCGCGAATGAGGAAACGTGGGTACGAGAGGCCATCCGGTCGCGGCCGTGAGAACACATCCACCCTTGCTCACTTCGCCTCTGCCCGGGTCGGGCCAGCAGACAGGTGAGTGACCTCTGACCCTGCCTGCAGCGGAGCCATGCTCCGTGTGCCAGGAATGTGTCCACACCTCTCGGCCAACCACGTCACGGCGAGAGGGCGAGGAGGAGGTGAAGGACACACACTCTGCCTTAACCTTAACACCTTAACAACGACAACGACAACAGAATGATTTATATGAATAAGTGAAGAGAGTTGGTGTCAGATTTGAACAGGTTGCAGATAAACACACCTTTAACCTGTCTCTGGGGTTTCTGTGTGAAGATACTTTGGCAACACCCTGCAGATTGTTGAAATACGGAGTTTTTCTTTGAGTACGCCGCTTCAACATGTGGAGAAACAGTAAAACGCGCTGCGATTGGACGATCGCTGTTTGGCTGAGGGGTTTAACTGAGCAACTAATTACGCCTGAGTACAAAGTTATTATATATAATAACAGAACAAACCTTGAGGTCATCACAAATCTCTGCGTGATCTCAGACAGCTCACTGCCTGGACTTGTATAAGAATAAAAGAACATTATAACCGTATTTGACCAAACCTTCAGAAGTATGACTCAGGTTTGTAATAAAGAAGAATTGTCCTTTAATATTTATATGGATATGTACAAATAACACTGTACAAGCACAAAGGGAGGAATAATAATAATAATAATATTAATAATAATAATATGCTTCCAAAGTCAGCAGTGTAATATGAGATGAATGAAATACACAGTATGTCGTGAATCATACGGGAGAAATTCAAGAGCTGGACTCAATCTGGACTGTGCTCATTCAAACACACACACAGACGCGCACACACACACACGCACACACACATTTTAAAACCACTCAGACAAATACATTCACGTTTAGGGTAAAACCCACTCACTCCGATTTCAACACAGGCACACCTGGACTGGCTAAGGTTGAACCACCTGTAGTGGCTTGTATGGCTTGTTCAGCGTCTCTCTGGGTGCTTTGCACATCATGATTTGTGATTGTGTGTCGAATCATCTTCTCTTTGTGTCCACGTCCCATCCGTCTCTGTCTCACAGTAAAGTGCTGCAGAGAGGAGACAATCCCGTTTCTTATGTAAATGACCGGGCGTGTAAGACAGAAATACGTCCTGTGTTCGTCTGCCTAGTGCAGTCCACCACTGGCTTCATGTCCAGTCCCCTCCAGTCCCATACGAGTCAATATTCCACATTTGGAAGACGTCTCATCGGTCCGCATGTCCCTCTGTCCTCTGGGGTCTTTACTGTCCTCCTACCAGTTGCAGTCTTTGTTGAGGAGCGTCAGGACCTTGCGGCCCAGGCTGCTGTTCCAGGGCTTGACAAAGCTCTTCATGTTGACCAGCAGGCGTCCCTGTTTACGGTCCGAGTGTCCTGCCACCAGGTACTCCCGCCCTGAGAGAGAAGGTCAAGGACACCCTGAGTGTATGTCACCCGAACGGGACGTCTTTGTATTATGGTTTCTTGGAGTCAGACCACTCTGGATTGTGTTGATTGTGAGTTGTTGTGGTGTGTGTTTGTGAATGTGTGTCTGACCTGGGTTGAGGATGGGGCAGGTGCAGCCCCGTGCAGTCCAGGACTCGGGGTAAAGGGTGACTCGACCTCGCTGTATCTTCACCTTGGTGTTCTGACTCAGCACCTTCTGAACTTTGACCTCGACCTCAGCGTGGGAGCCCTTATCGTGCGCCGACAGCACTTTCACCTTCAGCACTAAGAGTCAGGAGAACAGTTTGTATTTGTAGCTTGTGTGTATTTGTAGCTTGTGTGTATTTGTAGCTTGTGTGTATTTGTAGCTTGTGTGTGTTTGTAGCTTGTGTGTATTTGTAGCTTGTGTGTATTTGTAGTTTGTTTGTATTTGTAGCTTGTGTGTATTTGGAGAGAAGTTGAGGAATCATAGTTTTCATGAGTTTTTCTTACCATAGGCATAATTCATGGTGCAGAAGAGTTTACTGTTGGTCAGCGCTTGCTCTTTGCACTCACACTTCTCTGCAGGGGACACACATGGACACACGTTTAATATTGGCAACATAATGTGTGTGTGTGTGTGTGTGTGTGTGTGTGTGTCCAAGTGTCCCATCTCTTAGACCCCCCACCACCATGTAACTCCACCTTTCATAGGCACATTCCTCACTGGACACACACACGCTGTTCTCACATTCTTAGGACGCCACGTACATTATCTGAGACCACGCGCGCACGCACACACGCACACGCACACACGCACACACACGTCGCTACCTTTTGTTCCTGTCCTTCTAAGGTCCCATCAAGACTTTCATTACTTCACCATTAATGCTTGGTCACTGGACTGTGGAGGAAAATGAATAACGCACACACAGAGACACAGACACACACACACACACACACACACACGCAGCGTCTGTCTCACCTGAGTAGTGGAGCGCAGAGAAGAGTTCGTCTGCTCTGAAGATCCTGACTGGATCAGTGGAGTTTCCCTCTGGGTTGTACAGGTCCAGATCAGAGCTGCTCGAATAAAGGACACACAGTATGTACACAATATGTACACAATATGTACACAGTATGTACACAATATGTACACAATATGTACACAATATGTACACAATATGTACAAATCACATTCCCAGTGTTTCTGATTCTGTGGCTGAGTGAGGAGACATGAGTATAATAATATAATAATACGCTGTTTCATAGTAGAATATATGAGTAACAACCTCAGGGCTTGAAGGCCATGATGTATGAATGTATGATGTGTTATTAATTATTGTGTCTCTGCTGTGGACGTGTTTGTGTCTGAAATCGTTCTGAACTCACCCCGTCACACAGTCTCCTGTAAAAGGATCACAGTCTCCTGCGCAGTCACACGGGCGGCAGCCATATTCATGAAACCCCCAGTATCCCACCATGCACCTGTCGCAGCGTGCTCCGCCCACTCCAGGCTTACAGACGCAGTTTCCGCTGGACGGGTCGCAGGGTGAGCGGCCGGCCGAGTGGAAGGCCATGGAGCCCATGGGGTGACAGTTGCATGCTGGGAAAGAGAATGAGTTGGAGGTCATTTAGTCTTTAGAGGTCAGACAGCGTGACATCAAGAGGGAAACTATTTCCACGACGATTCATCTGTTTCTTATCACCTCTCTCTCTCTCTCTGTCTCTCTCTCATGTCCCCTCTGAGTCTGCACTGATAGTGTGTTCTCTAAACAATACACTACACACACACACAGCACATAACACACACACCATGTTTCCACCAACAGTCTGAGAAAACCCTCCCCCGTCAATCTGTCCCCTCTCTGGGCAGACAGGGAGGGACAGGGAGGGACAGGGAGGGGGACGTGGTGAAGGACAGGCAGAAGACGAGCAGAGCAGTCATTTCTCTTCTGTTTAACCATGCTGAGTTACAGTGTAAACGACTGTAACTACTGACTGTACAGCACAGGCCTGTCTCTGCCCTCTGGACGCTGAAGAGCACGTCCCTTTACTTCTGGACGTTTTACAGACTCACACAGATGATTATCTGTCTTCTAATCTGAGATTTGTCGACGGTGGGAATAAAGCTGACGCAGCCCCGTTTTGCTGAAGTGTTGTTGTGTTGTGCGAATCTGCCGCAGCTGTAAAGATAAGACGACAACTTAACTCGACACAATGGTGCAATGGCAGTAAATCCATAAAGGAGTCACATTCACATACGTAACACAAACGAGACACAAACATCAAAAAACCAAATGGTCACTGACTATTAAGAGTGTGTGTGTGTGTGTGTGTGTGTGTGCGTGTGTGTGTGTGTGTTAATCATTAGCAGAGATTACGGCGCCACCTCACTTCTACACAAAACCACAACATGTGTGATGATGTTTATTGAGCATGTGTGTGTTTACATATCTGTGTGTGAGCCATCACAAGAAAACTGTCAGCCTCAGACACTGAAAACGTTCTTAGCGTGTGCTGAGACATGACAGGACAGCTGCCTGAACACCCCCCCACCCCCCCACCAACACACACAGTAACATACAGTACCAGGTCTCATCCCGGGCCCCTCGGACCCTGGTATGATAAATATGTTCCTCGCGACAGAGGGGAAATTCCTCCATCGTCAGCACAAGGCTACAATGAGATTTCACAACCTGCACCTTCGTCTCAAGGTTTCTCCAACACGCCGCCACCGCCGCCGTGTTTTTCTCTGTGGGAGCATTTGGCCTTCAGCCTCTGGAGCTGCCCCACGATGTAAACACATGTACGCTAATCGCACATGGCTGGACGCCAACTCAGACTCTGAGGAGAACGCTGAAAGGCAACAGCGTTCCCATTGTAGAACGTAAATGCAAATGCGTTTTATCGCCTATATAATTCTGCTGTGGACTTTGAGCTGAGTGGTGGTGGCCCATAAGAGATAATGATTTATATAAAGCTGTCAACGTTACAGTTCAACCTGAGGTGAACGGGAACGTTTGCTCCAGTTTCTGGGACAGTTGGTTTAGTGATTGTTGACGTGCCCCCCCCCCCCCCCCCCCCCCCCCCCCCCCACTCCCTCCACCCCCCACAAACACAACGACGGCCTTCGTCAGGAAAAGTCACATGACGTTTGGATTCATCCTCTGTGAATGTCAGTACCAAATTCTACAGTGAGCCACCGTGAATGGCAGACAGATGATGATGATGATGATGATGATGATGATGATGATTCTCTCTTGACATCTTCATTCATCACTCTCTGATCGTGTCTCTGTTGTAAACAAGCTCTCGACGTGAGGAAAGAAAACAACGTTTTCAAGACGTGAAAACACCTCGACTTGGGCCGATGCCAGGATATTCACCCCCCCGGCGTGTTTCTGAACGGTCTGCTGCAGGTTGACAGTTTTGAGTTTAATGAGATGTTAGAGAGTCTTCACGAACGCACAGACACACACACAGACACACACACACAGACACACACACAGTCATGTGCGAGTCCGTCGTACCTGCAGGACTACAGATAATCTGAGGGAGAATGTAGCCGCTGTCATGTTTATGGATGAATATCTCATGTTTACTTTAGACTCGCCTGATTACAGACGGACAACACTCGACCATCCCACACACACACACACACACACACACACACACACACACAGTGATGCTCCGGAAGACACTCGAGCTCTGAGTCATGTATGAAAACAAGCTCAGATGGACAAGCAGCGGTTGTGTGTGGATGTTTGAGTCAAGACGAAGGAATGCCGCCGCCATCCGATGATTAACTACGGTGTAAACCTCGGATGGTGTGTGCTGTTACACACACACACACACACACACACACACACACACACACAGAGCCAGGTGCCCATCAGGAATCAGCTTTATCCAGCACGTCCCGGCTTGTGATCTCAGTCCTCAGCATTCCTCGGGATAATGAGAACACAGTGCCAGTGTGCTGCTTCTGTTCACATTGTGATTCACACCAGCTACAGTTTGTCAACACTGGTGTGTTATTGTATTCAGCATTGTACAGCGTGTTCCACATTTCAGTGTGACACTCACAGTGTGAGGTTTATGTAAATGATGGATTATATGCAGCTCATTTCTAACACACATCCTTCAGGGCCTGATGTTAAGTCTTAATGACACTGAGTCTTTGTGAGTCTTAAGAAGTGACCAGAAGTTGCGTTGTGTTTGTGCATCTTACGTTTGCAGGAGTCGGCGGCGGTCTGTGGCCGCTGTGCGTCTCTGTAGAAACCCGCCTTGCATCTCTGACACTGGCGCCCGTCGGTGTTGTGCAGACAGTCGCAGACGCCGCCGGCGCGCTGTCCGGACTCGCGCCACGCCGACCAATCAAAATGGCAGCTGTGCGCGTGTCCGTTGCACTTACACTCTGAGGCAAGAGAAACACCACGTGAGTCACGACTGAAATGACACAACAGTGGATTTTGACTTAAACCGATGTCAGTTGAGTCAGCGGTTGGTTTTTATTGACGCTTGTGTTGGACTCAGACGGTCGACTGTAGCAGGTCATGTTGTTTGTTGGACTCACTGCGACACTCATGCGGGGCCCCTGTCAGTCCGTCAGCCGGCTGCCAGGGCCGGTCGTTGTAGAGAGGCGCACAACGCTCACAGTGATCACCTGCAGTGTTGTGTCTGCACACACACTTCCCATGCACCTGAGAGAGAGAGAGAGATCATTAGTGACAGGAAGTGTGACAGACAAATATATAAAAGATGGAAAGAACAAAGAGGACAGTGTCCCTCATGAGGACACGCTCATAGGGAGTGAAGACTTAACTGTTCCTCCTCTTTCTCCTCCTTTTCTTTTTTTTATCTCCTTCTCCTCCTCCCTCGCTTGAAATTAGTGAGAAATTAGTGAGCGACTGATTGTTTGGCTTCATCACTGGAAACTAAATGGGCCTCTGCCCTGAGAAACCAGCGTGTGTGTGTGTGTGTGTGTGTGTGCGCACGTCTGTGTGTGTGTGTGTGTGTGAGAGAGAGAGAGCAGAGTGCAAGTATGCAGTGCTGAGAGCACAATAACAATCTCCTTGTCATTCCTCTGAGTTGGAATGTCATGCATGCTGGATAATGATTGAAGGGGGGGCACAGTTATACAATGATTACAGAGGTACACACACACACACACACACACACACACACACACACAAAATTCTTCTAATTGATTTGCACATTACATTCAATTCTCCTGTTTGTTTCCCACAGTGTGGGATGTGTCACCAGCTTGTGAATGGCTCTGATACACACACACACACACACACACACACACACAGCATTATAGAGTTAAACACATCCACATGCTACAGGAATACGAACGTGTCCTCTGCCTGAACTGACCCTGGATCAGTTGTGAGACACACACACACACACACACACACACACACACACACACCACTCATCTGGCTCAGTTGTTATTTCAGCCCATTTCATATGTTAACAATAACGTGATACGGGACAGTTAACACATGTACACACTGAGAGCTGCACACATGCAATCATGTGAAGTCAGTCATACGAGGGACGCAGCATGAGGACTCACATGAGACACATGGTAGCTGATGGTTAATTCCAGTTTCATGGTGACCTGGAATTTTTTTTTCCAGGTCTGAATATGTGAACCAATTTTACAACAAGTCGTTACATAGTCATCATGTAACTACCTCTCCACGGTGCACACACACACACACACACACACACACACACATACACATACACATAGGGGAACCTTCCTGGTGGATTGTGTTGATAGTTTTTCTACTGTTGACCTCATTGTGGCTAAAGATAAAATCCTCTATGTGATTGTTGCCATAACGACCAGCAGCAGCAGCCTCCTGCACTGCAGACTGAATCCCTGCAAGCTACGAACATCGCAACATCTTAACAACAAGTGTGAGTCAGTATGGGACAAAAGCACAAAGACATCAGGGACATAAGTGAAACCCATGGAAATGGATAGAAAAACAACACAAATACACACAAACACACATCCTGGACCAGTTAATTGCTGTAAATGCTCCAGTAGCTGGCCCTGCATATTCTTTCTTGTGTGTGTGTGTGTGTGTGTGTGTGTGTGTGTGTGTGTGTGTGTGTGTGTGTGTGTGTTGGCTTTGTGGCTAACTAACAGACAGTGTAATCACCCTCAACCGCAAGGCCCATGTGGGAGACCAGCAGCAAAAACGACAACAATAAACAAACCAGCCCCTTCATCCCTGTTCGCTGTCTGGACACTAATGACTCAATGACTTTCACCACTGATTACTGCACGCACACACACACACACACACACACACACACACCCTGCGTAGACAAAACACTGCAGGCGTAACCACACAAACCTCACACACATTGCAGACACACTGCACAGGAGTAAATATTATAATAGAATAATCCTGCAGTGTGTGTGTTTAGAGTAACGAAAACCAGCTTTGTTGGGTCACATGTTTATAAAAAAATAACTGAAAAAGCCTCAGCGCACACACACACAGACACACACACACACACACAGACACACACGCCCTTCCTTTCCCCTCAGAGATGACTTATCTCTGCCCTCATCTCCCGTCTTGTGCTGCTCTGCTTGTTTGGGTTTTGCCAGAAAACAGTAGGTCGACACAGACACAAAACAAGCTGCTGACAGGCTCTTATATAACGCCAGTGTGTTTACTCCCTGCACCAACAGGGCACACAACACAACACAACACAACACAGCACAGCACAACACAGCACAGCACAGCACAGTGCAGCTCGCTCCCGTGACCTGAGGTCATGTCGTCCTCAGGACAGCAAACAAGGATTGAGTGTTCAACCTTGAGGCCTCGGGTGCAGAGCAGGACGAAGTGAACAGCAGCCACATGCAGTGAGCATTAAGACGACTTAGTATTATTGTTATTGCTCTTATCCTGGCGTGCAGAGAGGAGGAACACAGGCCGGCGGTTTAAATACTCATTCGCAGGATTTTCTACCCTCAAAAGAAGGAAATCCTCATGAAAACTTCCTGTAGAGCCGCTCGGAATTCCTTGGCACAAAAACAGTGAGATTTAAAGACTCAAAGACTGCGTTCAATAAAGAGTCTATCAGCAGCCGCGTTACAAAAACACTGCACTCGGCAAAAGAAAACACACGCGGGAAGCGCCTCGTTCCTTCATGTGAAATACCGAACATTTTCCCTGCGTCATGTCAGTGTAACGCACAGCGAGACGATTCCACACGCCACACTTTTTATTGTCTCATGCACCAGATGACTGGTCGAACAACAAACCTCATAATAATAAGAATACTAATAATTAGAATCACTACAGGTCACAAATGTTCATTTTTTTGAGAGTTATTTTCATTCTAATAAAAAACTGGTATCAGCCCTGAATAATAGATGGAACTAAACTACACGTTTGTCCGAATGTCTTTGTTTATATGCAGTAAATTGCTGATTGCAGGCGTCAGAGTCCTGCAGCGTGTCTGTTTGTGGAGATGCTGCAATAGGAGCCCGCTCTGTTCACACCTTTATCAACACACACACATCAACAACATCATTAATCCCCAGCTCAATCAATATCTCCATCTCTCTGGTTTGTTATCAGCGGAAAAGAAGCTGTTTATCTGAGCAGGCCAGGAGAGCAGAGGGAGCCAGAGCCCCCCACCCCCACCCCATCCACCCCACCCACCCCGCGTCCATCCCCCCACCCATCCTGGTGAGTGCCAACACAAAGTGATGTTGACTGTGTGGTGTAACATGGTGTTGTAGATGAACAGCAGTGAAGTGTGTGTGCATTGGAAACATAAACAGTGATAAGACGTCCTCATTATAATTTAAAAGAACTGAGATGCATTTTAAAGTGTGTCATACAGTTTCTGACCACTGGAGGCACTTTGGAGCAGTGTTTTGATGCGTGGACGAGTGTAAAGAGCTCTGTTTTCTTACCACATGGTTGGTCCGGTCTCGGATTGGCTGGTATCCCGGTGCAGGGACACACTGCTCCGCGTGTCCGTTACAGAAGCAGCTTCCCTTCACTATCAGGTCGTAGATGGCAAAGTGTTGGGTCGGGAGAGCTTCTCGTGCCGAGGCGAGGTCTTTGGCCTGGCAGGGACACGGCTGGTGCTTCAGCAGCCGGACGCGGACGTTGGTCACCCTCAGCTGCTGCTGACCCTCCATTCCGAACGGATCCAGGGATTCCCACTTTGGGAGTGTCCGGTAGATCACCTGTTGTCACAGAGAGTGAGTTTTCCAGGACAATATCGGAGAATATTTGGACATAAACTTAGTCTTTACAGTGCAGGGTCCAATATTTCATATATTTATTTATATACTTTAATATTTAATGTTAATAGCTCAGTGACCTTCTTTCACTGCTGGGTGTCCTTAAATCAGTCTGCCCCCCTCCCCTCCCCTCCCCTCCCACACTCTCTTTACCCTGTCTGGTCCCTGGACATCCTTCAAATTGAGGATCCCTTTGTGGGCCGCCATCGCCATGGCGACTGCTGCCATGAGCAACCAGCACCGCTGCTGTTGCCAGGGTGAGAAAAGTTGGTGTCTGCTCCATCTCTTGCTGGGAGAGAACTGTGTGTGTTTGCAGTGTCTCTTCACAGAGTGCGTGTTGTCATCATCACTGATATCGCTGGCTGAATAGTGTGTATGTGTGTGTTTCCTTTGGTTGAGATGCAACCAAAGCCCCCACGCTGCTCCCTGATTGGCTGGATGACTGTCAGAGAGCTTGATGGGAGGAGCACTATTAATTTCCCTGTTGTTGGAAAAGGTCACGGGGTCACAGCATTGTGGTTCGCAATTAAGAGAACACGACAAATAGGACAAGGGGCGCCGGTCCGCGGGGGAGCACAGAGAGCAGGGCTGGACAAAGACGGGGACGGAGATGCAGCTTCACATAACTCAGGGACGCACAAAAGGCCTGCGACAGCCCGGCGACACCAGAGTAACGCCAGCGCTCACACGCAACCTCACTGGCATGCACACACGCAAACAAACACACCGACACCGTGTCGGCGTACATTCCATAAGATGCAGCTTTCATCACGCGGCCGTGTCTCACGTGTTTCCTTTGGATGTAGAGACTAAATATCAGTGTGTTGTAAATATGCAGATGACGCCTGTGTTTACACTGATCTGTGTCCTGACCAGACATAAGACTGGGCACCAGAGTCTTTAAAGGTTTTGAAGAACAGTTGAACCTACAGAGGAATTAGTCTTTGTTTATTTTGAATTAAGGTTATCATGTCGTATGACATCAGATGTGACATTTGACCTTTCAAACACTGATGCATATCATGCACAGATGGTGAATGTTTGTTAGCGAATGTGGATATGTATGTGAGCGTGGAGGATAATAATCACTATTATCATTTTAAAAACAGGCCACATGTACATGTGTACATATATATTATATATGATGCGTTAAAAGCACATGCTGCAGCGGAAGGTTTTATTTTCCCACCAGGGTTTAGGGCCAATAAGCCGTTTGTTTTGTCCCTGTGAGGCAGCGGGGTCACTGTGAGCCATGAGACCTCTGATACTCTTTCTTCCTGTTTCAGGCCAAAAAATAAAGTAAGTCTGGCTTTCACAGGCCTAATTCCATCAAAGCACTGTGGACTGTAATCTGGTAAACAGGCACAATGGGCATTGATGGCAGGAGAAAGGCCGAGAGGGAAACGGAGAGGGGGGTTGGGTGTCTGGCCAACAGAACCAGCATCCATCAGAGCAACGGCACTTCCTCCCCAGCCAACAGACGGAGAGCTGACTGTATGTGTGTTTATCTGAGTGTGTGTGTGTGTGTGTTGGCTGGTATTCCTCACACTCTTCCCTAAGGAGGCCAGTCTCTACAGCAAACACACACATTCTTCCCGTCCAGCTGACCTCATAAATGAGACGAGAACACACACACACACACACAGACACACACAGATCACCTTTCCCCCACACTACAGGTGAACCAGCCGTTAGCACAGGAGACGACTGTTGTCATCTCGTCAAGTTGTATAATTTGAAAGTTAAATCATTATTTGCTCTGACCTGACACAGATTCATGTCAGTGTTTATCGCGACTCCACTCATGTTGTCATGTTGTCATGTTGTCATGTTGTCATGTTGTCGTCACTCGCCACAGGCCACAGACTGTTATTCACAGTTACTACAGGTCACATTCAGTTACAGCAGAAACACGCAGGTGCAGGGAGAGTGTGAACAGCTGAATAGCAGCAGCAGCTGTTCCGTGACAGAGCACCACTTGACCTCCTTTAACCTCTGGGTTAGCTGAGGGGTTAGAGGGCAAAGGTCACGCTCCTTGCACAGGAGCTAACATGAGAAACAAAAGTCAAAAAGATTCAGAGGAAAAGGCTTCGTGCGTTGTGTAAGCATGTAGGTGTTAAAATAGCTCGAAGGCTGAAGTCATTTCTTCTGCAAAAAAAAAAGAAAATGGCTGTTTTCGTTTCTGTGGCTCACGCAGCAGCAAACGCCGAACACACACGAGAGCATGCAGAGGAGGATTTATGATCCTGCAGCCGAACGAGTCTGTATCAGCTGGCAGGGCGTAAACACACGCATCGCACATGGCAGCGCTGCAGGGAGCAGCAACACACACGGCATGTGCCTCTGCACACATCTGCAGCTCCTGACACACACACACACACACACACAAACACAGTGCCTCCATGAAGACATGACCGCGTTCTGACCGGTTGAGATGAACCGGAATCGGAATCAGCACATTGAACTGGTGATTGTATGGTGGTGATGTACAGACTCAGATCCTCCCCCTCACCTCTCCACGGCTGCAGGGAAAAGCCCCCGAGTATTTGGATGTACACGTGGCTCCGTCCCGGCCGCCCCCTGCCTTCCCCTCCTCCAACCCGAAGGTGGCGCTGCAGTTTTTGGCGTAGTACTGCAGCATCCTCCACGTTCGCCCAAAGTCCTGCGAGCGCTCCAGGGTCATGGCGGCAGGCCTTGGCGAGCGAAACACAATGATGAGATGTGTGAAGTAGAACTCGGTCTCCAGGTCCAGCTGCACTGTCTCAGACTCCGCCCCCTCAGCTGACTGCCACCAGGTGTTGGGATGACGGAAGGAGGAGTCCGACATGGACCCGGACAGGTGTGACAGCAGCGGCAGGCCGGCGTTGCACTTGGCACACTTGGCCATGCTACAGGCCAGGTTGGCGTCGGGGTCCGAGTATGAGCAGTAGAGCTCGGTTCCATTGTTGCCGCAGACGGTCTGCGTCAGGACCCGGCGACCAAGGGCCAAGTTACCCATGCGGGGGTTACAGGCCCGGCTCTCGCAGCGAGGGGCCACACCTGCACGAAACACCTCCGACATCAGACCTGGACGAATGGAGACAAAAACACGTTTACACAAGTGCTCAGGGAACCGGGAGGGAAGCGACAGATTTCACCGTCATCACTTTCATAACCCAGTAAAAAAGAAAGAGGAGGAAAAATACATTTATAAATAATCTGCAACACCAGATGCCTGGAGAGAGAAGTGGGTGCAGTAACGTTATCATTCCACCACAACGGGTGAAAAAGAAACCAAAAATGAAAACAGATGCGTTAACTTTTGTTCTCACAGCTCATAATTTTGTGAGTTGTGTCTAATAATTTACCACATTAACCGATAAAATTGTCTCATTAGGCTGAATTCAGTGATAAACACCCACCCAGGGATCCAATTAGTCTTCTGGGCCTGTAGTGTGTGTGTGTGTGTGCATGTGTGTGCGTGTGTGTGTGTGTGAGTGTGAGATTCACCTGGATGGGAAACGTTATGCAGACAGGGATAATGGAGTCATTGTGCACCTGCCCGCTGCAGAGAGCAGCCGGTGTGGACTCTGACACAGATACAGTGTCTGGCAGCTCAGGGAGGATGAGCAGCTCTCAGACGCCTTCCAGACGCTCTGCGGCCCCCAGGGGCCAAAGTGTCATGTGTGGATTTATGATCTGAAACCTGGAGCTCTCTCTGTTTTTCTTCTGTCAGAGACCTCACAGGTCGATTTATATTAAACCTCCGAGACGGAATTAATTTTTAAGGAACCATTTCAAAGGAGTTTTTTAATCCATTGTGAATTACATAACCGCCTGTGGGTGAGGAGGTTGTAAACACAATAATTATTATATAGGAGAGGATAGTTTGTGTAATCAAACTAAATTTTTATTATTCAGGAACTTAAGGCCACAAACCTGGAAACTACTCACTTGGATGGAAATATAAACACAGCTGCATTTTCTTAAACCAAACCTCCATTGAACTCTGTCAAATTTAATAGCAATACGACTCGAATACACCTGCTACAGTTCTGCTCTTCCAGCAGGTTAATATGGCAAATAGTTTCTATTAATTTAGTCAGTTACTCTAAAAGAAGCTCTAATCTTCTCATATATGTGAGTGAATGGGGTCAGAAACGCGCAGGAGCGCCTCCAGCGGTCCGACGTTAAATCGAGTAAAACTCTAGGCGACCTCTGCATCGGTGCACTGACCTGAACGTGACAGCAGGAGCAGACTGACCACTGACCACACCGACACCGACACCGACACCGACATGGCTCCGAGCGGCGGCGATAATCCGCGGCGATAATACATACAATCCTCGATGATAGTCACAGAAAGAAGAAGAAGAAGAAGAAATAAGATGTTCACATCCGGTGCGTTGGTTCCATTGAAAGCCGGTGTGCGGGGTGATGATGATGGTGGTGATGATGCAGGATGCGGGACAGTGCGGGACGTCCCGGTCTGTGCGGCTCTGGACCAGCAGTGTGTTTCATTTCCTCACGGTGACCGCCCGCCGCTCGCAGCCGCACTTCTATTTCTAACGCGGCGGCGGCGGTGTGGTGACAGCGGCCCCGCCCCTCCTCCGCATTTTTCCCCGACTTAAAGGAACATTCCAGTTTGTGATCCTCACACCGGGAGGGGTGGGCTCCAACATGAGGCTCCCGGGCCCCAGCAGGGGCCCTCTGAGTCCACACAGTCACCTATTTGACTATTATATTTTTACGTAAGGAAATGCTTAATACTTTTATTATAGGCCAGCACAGCATAATGTATCTAAAATATCAAAGTAAAAGTATTTGTCTTGTTTGTGTTGTTGGTAAAGTTCAATCTCATATATAACATCAATAAAGGACTGTTATTATTGCCAGTTATTGTAAGCTATTAACTTTATCAACCATAACTTAAAAGCAGATACAGCTGCTTATAGATGTGATGGTGTAAATGTGAAAAATAAAATGTTCAAATCATGAAATAAACTCCACCTCCACCTTTTCCACCTCAATGTCATCCGATGTTTATATGTAATATATAAATATATATTTCAGTAAGTCTACAAATAAAAAAACTTTCACTGCGACAAAATGATAAAAAAACAAATATTCTCTGAAGATGACATGGAGTAGAAATATAAAGCAGCACAAATTATAAATATAATATAGTTTCAGTACAGCAGTGTCAGTATATAAGTAGTTTTCTGTGTGTGTTTGTGACAGGATGAGGTTTAGACCTCTGTCCAGACCATGTGGAGTCAATTTTAAACTACCACACCTCAGGTGATGGTCCTGTTTGTTTCCTAGCCTGTGTGATCAGTATGAGATGAGAGTGAGCATAGCGCCACCCCATGTTCAGATATAGTACAGAGACACAGGTCAGGCTTCAGTGGACACAGCTCACTCACTGTTGACATTTTGCATCTGTTAATGGTCATGTTGCATGTCTTTATGGTCGTGTTGTGTCTCTCTGTGCTCATGATGCATGTGTTTGTGTTTGATAAGATATACGATAAGATAAGATATACCTTTATTCGTCCCACATTGGGGAAATTTCGGCGTTACAGCAGCCACAGGGATAGCAGTGTGTATCATCAGCAGATGATAGAAAAAAGTAGTAAAAAATAAAAATAAAAAATAAAGAAATTGCAATAAAAACACTAGACATCTCAGAAAAAAAAACTAAATATATCTCCTATATACATATATAACAATGTGCAACAATGCAGTAATGTACACACTACAAAAAAATACAGTGCAACAGGTTAGCAGCATTTGGTTTGTATGTTGTGGTCTACTAGGAGAACTGTTGGTTGTAGAGTCTGACTGCTGCTGGAAGAAAGGACCTGCGGTGACGTTCCTTCACACATTTTGGGTGAAGGAGTCTGTCACTGAAGGAGCTCCGCAGTGCTGCCACAGTGTCCTGCAGGGGGTGGGAGTCGTTGTCCCGTGTCTCTCTGTGGTCACCCCGCTGTTGCACCTCTGGCCCCCTGATCTCAACTCCGACTCACACACGCGTGTCATCATTATGCCATAACTGATACACAGGCTGACTGACTGAGTGATTGGTTAATTACATGAGAGGCGACACGAAAGGAGAATGAAGAAAAATAGGCTAAATGATGTCAGGAGCCAGGTATTTCAGAAATGCCAAGAAAGTGCCGGTGCAATTTCAGAGGAATTCAGTGAGGAACCCAGCCCTTTACTGTAGGAAGTCAAACGTTAGCTTTCTTCAAAGTGTCAGGTTTGAACTTGTCCAGTGCTTCAGCAGGTGAAATCTGCAGACAGATAGTGCCTGAGAGAAACATCTGTCCAGACAGAGTCAGTGCAACCCAGATATGACAGATATGTCATTTTACTTCAGCTCACTTTTCAACACGCAGAGCCTTTAATCCCTGATGATTCATTATTAGTCATGTAATACATATAGATTTTAATATATATGTATGTTTTAATGTATATAGTACACATTCGTTCATTTTCTTTTACTGATTTAGGTAAACATTTGAACAAACGCTTGTTTAGGCTTACCATGTAGCCTATAATATGTACAAAGTTATAAACACACACATACGCTCTTTTGGGTTTACTTGTATTGTCTTATTTTACAGTATTTTTCAGTGTTGGGGAACTTTAAATCACTTATTAATGTGACCGCTAGGTGGCGGTGTGTAGAAACAGGAACACTCCTCGGGGGTCATAGATCTACTTCCTGCGCGGCGGTAAAGCGTGCTCTGTGCTACGGAGCGCTAACGTTTGTCTTACGAAGAAAAACATAAATAGCTTCATCGAAATCTTACGCATCTCTTCGTATTGCACTAAATAACGATGGTGAGTTTGTCTTAATCCTGTTTACTACCAGTGCCTTTACTATACAGCGGGGTTGACTTTGTTATCAAGGCGCTTTGATAGCAGCCTGTTAGCTAGTTCGCGTTAGCTGTTTTAGCTTCTCATTCAAAAGTTCAGATGAATGAATGAAATCGTGACATTTTCGCCCACGCACAACGCAGTATGTTACATCTGTGTATTTACGTAGACGACGAGATGTGTATTTGTATCACATTTTTGTACCTGTGAACTTATGGCGCGTGTTGGAAGTTGGGGACAGATACAAAGCCACACCAAACTCCACTATAAAAGCGGCTGATTTTGCGATCACACATCTATCGGCCATCAGCTCACTGTATGTTCCGTGTTGTTTGCTCTGTGTAAACAACTTGATACGTATTGTGACGTGTGAATATACAGCTACCTGTTTGGTTTACATGACTTGGATGTTGCCTTAAACTGAATATAAAAACGAACCGAAATTAGACGCACTCTCAGGTGTTTTGTGATTGGCGCTAATATACGTACAATAAGATATGTATCCGGGTACAAAACAAGCGAATCACAGGAAATAATCAAATATTGGTTTGTTTAACTTTGTTTTAGAAAAAAGATAATGTAATACACGAGCTTGTATACTGACTTCATGTTATGACTGTTTTTCTGCACAGAGTTTACCCCTCAACCCAAAGCCTTTCCTGAACGGCCTGACAGGCAAACCGGTGATGGTGAAGCTGAAATGGGGTATGGAGTACAAGGGTTACCTGGTGTCTGTGGATGGATACATGAACATGCAGGTAAGTGCAGTCAGTGTGAAGCAGGAGACATTAGACCTACGTCGGTATGAAGGATATTTATTTTTGCCATCATGCGTTTACATTGATTTTTGAATATTTTGTCAGGCTGGTACAGTTAATAAAGTTTAGTTAAACAGTCTTTCTTAGCTGTGCTGCTAATGACATTAGCAGCACAGCTGAAACGAGTCGTTGACTTAAGTCGATTCTACACAAATTACAAAAAATTAAAACAAAAATTTAATTGCAATCATTTATTTACTTATTTAGTTACATTTGTGGTTGTTATTTCAGGGGGTTTTTGAATAAAGGACAACAACAAAGTTCTTTGTCATTTTCAGACGTGTCTTTTTCACACTTTCGTTCAATTAGACCGAAGAAAATAATTGATAGATTATTTAATTACAAAAAGAATTAATGGCTGCAGATTAGCAGTATGATATTATTACTGATAAATCTGATTTGTTAGAAGAATGATGCATACAAGAGGCAACAGCGTTGATCTCACAATATATGAAGCTGCAGAATCGATCATGTCTTTCTCAGACGCAGTATCATGTATTAAATGTAGTGTATTAAATGTATTAAACATGCTAATTTTTAAGAAGAGATTTATTATACACATGGTAACAGTACATGCACCTTCATTCTGACAGCTGGCAAACACAGAAGAGTATGTGGATGGAGCATTGGCAGGTCATCTTGGCGAAGTACTCATCAGGTAAATTCAATACTGGAGCCAAAAGTATCAAAATAAATAAATATTTAACAATATATAACTATTCTGTCGAATAAAGATTATGTAATCAATCACCAGTTTTGTTATGTTTTTCTGCTGTTCAACAGTGTTTTGTGTAGTTGAAAATATTTGCATTTGTGTGGTAACAGGTGTGTTTCATTCCCACAGGTGCAATAATGTTTTGTACATCAGGGGCGTAGAAGAAGAGGAGGAGGATGGTGAAATGAGGGAGTGATGTTGGTGTCTGTGTGCGATTGTATCTCGTAGTTTAAGAAATGTGTGTTTGTGTTTTCACCATGTGAAACAAATGATCGTCTGGGCGTTTTTTTATTTTCAAGCTGTTTTGAAACTGATTTTTTTTTTACTGTAAATTAGGGCAATTTTCTGTTGTGATGTTGTAATACAGACACAATAAAGTTGTTATTGTACCGTTTCTTAAACTCGTCTCAGTTTGTCTCTCATGATGAATTTTATTTATTATTTTTTAGTCATATTTGCAAATCAGTGATTGACATCAGAGATATTACAGTACCACAAAGACCCTGAATTGATTTGGAGATTTAAGCCAACGTTTGAATGATATCAGAAATTATTTAATGAGAAAACTATAAAATTATGCAGACGGGGAAAGCGACAGGTATAAAACTGTGACTGTCTTAAACTGTCTGTAAAATTAACCTGAACTTGTGTAACTTTGTAAACGAATCAGTGCAGAGATACCGAGTTAAGCACCACCCCGTCCTCCGCGCACTTTAAACTCTTCATCAAATATTTGCCTGCTCTCAGGCCAGTCTGAGGCGACTGACTCACTCTGAGGGAAACTGTCTCTGCTCTGATTGAATCAGGAAAATGTCCAGCAGTCACAGACTCCTGGTGAAAAATGCCCAACAGCTGGTTCTCGTCTGCAGCCATGGAGAGAAATACCTGACCAAAGCAGGGATGCAAAACCTGTGTGTGATTGAGAATGGGAGCATAGTGATCGGAAGGTAAATTTAAATTTGACCAAAGAGAAGGGATTTATCGTCACGTTATTTTGAATTACTTTTATTATTCATCACCGATTGTTTTTATTTATTTTTTTATTATTTAATTTATTTTATATGACTAATTCTTTTGGTGTTGTGCACTCAGGTGACTCTCTGTTGACCCCTAGAGGCTGTAGTGGCTTAATACAGCTGAATGTATAAAAAACTGCCTGCTGATCGTTTCCATTTCAAAAATGTAATTAATGTTGCATTTGTATAATTTTTCTGTTAATCACCACTTCATAGTACAGACGAGAAATGGAAAATAATCTATTCTAAATCATAAAATATGGAATGACCTCTCCTTTCTGGGTGAAAATAGAAAGTTTGACCTGACGGCTCCAGAGGAAACATCACATGCTTGTGTAATGGTCTTTTCCTCTATGTGGTGACGTGTGTGCTTTAAAGTGAATGATTCCAGTTAAACCGACTCATGTCTTCATCCAGTGACGGCCTGATTGAAGCCGTGGGCCCTGCAGAAACCATCAGAGCTCAGTATTCAGAGGCAGCGTTCGATAACGTGATTGACGCTTCAGGAATGTGTGTCCTGCCTGGTGAGTGTCAGCTGCGACATATATATATATTATATATATAATATAATGTGCGTGAAAGTGTTCTTCCTTTTGTATGAAGCTTCTGAGACCTTTCAGATTTCTGTTGTGACCTTTGCAGATCATCTAATCTTTTTGTCTCAGGTTTGGTCGATGCCCACACTCACCCGGTGTGGGCTGGTGACAGGGTGCATGAATTTGCAATGAAGGTAAATCATTAAACACTTGGACCTTTATTATGATTGACCTCCATTTCCTGTTTGATGGACTGTGTGGTTCTTCACGGCTGCAGCTGGCGGGTGCCTCCTACATGGACGTGCACCGGGCCGGTGGAGGGATCCACTTCACCGTGGAGCACACTCGATCTGCTGCAGCCTCGGACCTCCTGGCCTCCTTGAGCAGAAGGCTGGTTCGGATGCAGCGGGCAGGCACCACCCTGGTGGAGTGTAAGAGCGGCTACGGCCTTGAGTTGCAGACCGAGCTCAAGATGCTGTCGGTGATCGAGGAGGCCAGACGCATCCTGCCCATCAACATCTCCTCAACCTACTGTGGAGCCCACGCAGTGCCCAGGTATGAACTTTCCACATACTTTCCTCAGTTCACGTCACTCGCTGGAGCTCAACCTGCACTGTTGTTTATTCAGAGGGAAGACAGAAGCAGAAGCCACAGAGAACATCCTGCAGGTTCAGCTGCCTCGGCTGAAAGAAGAGATGTCTGCTGGGAATCTCAGAGTGGACAACATCGACGTGTTCTGTGAGCAGGGAGTTTTTGACCTCAGCGCCACTCGCTCCATCCTGCAGGCTGGAAAAGACATGGGCCTCAACATCAATTTCCATGGTGACGAGCTTCATCCCATGAACTCTGCTCAGGTATCACCCACTCTGTTCATCAAATGTTCATCATACAGTTATGTTCTGACTGCTCAAAGTGATGGCAGTGAAGTTCAGTTATGGTTTGCATCACTATTGTGATGATATCCACCACTATTGTGGAAAGTTAAAATTAAATTAAAATCAAGATAGAAAATACAGTATCAACTAAAAAAGTTGTCTCTGTGTGTGTGTGTGTGTGTGTGTGTGTGTGTGTCAGCTTGGAGCAGAGCTCGGAGCTTTGGCCATCAGTCACCTGGAGGAGGTCACAGATGAAGGGATCACTGCCATGGCAGAAGCTAAAACTGCTGCAGTGCTTCTTCCCACCACAGCCTACATCCTCCGGTATCACAACAACAACAACAACAACACAAACACCTTACACTTCTGAGACCTGCTGTAGGGTGTCTAATAATCCGTGTGTGTGGGTGTGTGTGTGGGTGTGTGTGTTTAGGCTGCCACAGCCGCGGGCCAGAGACATGTTGGAAGCTGGAGTAATTGTCGCCCTGGGCAGCGACTTTAACCCTAACGCCTACTGCTGCTCCATGGTGAGTTAACAGGCCTCAACAGTGTGAGGTCTCAGCTGACATGAGATCAGAGATGAACGCTCGTCTCTCCTGTGTCCTCCCTCAGCCAATAGTCATGCACCTGGCCTGCGTCAACATGAGGATGTCCATGCCTGAGGCTCTGGCTGCAGCCACCATCAACGCATCCTATGCCCTCAGACGCTCCCACACACACGGCTCTCTGGAGGTCAACAAACACGGAGACCTGCTGGTCCTCAACACCACACGGTAAAGCATCTCATAGTTAGGATGAGATTACAATAGATCCATTTTGTCTTCACATCAAAGTAGTGTGATTATAATATCTGTAGTTCAGACCAGTTGGAAATGCAATCGTCTTATAAAATAATTGTATATATAAAAGAATAACAGATAATTGATAACTGCATGCTTCATGATGTCACTGCAGATGGGAGCATCTGATTTACCAGCTGGGAGGACATCAGGAGCTCATCCGTTACGTCATCATAAAGGGCAACGTTGTCTGCGATAACGACAAGACCATGGACTTATAGACCCATAAGAACGACCTGCTGTGACACCTGTGAGGCCAGGTGAGGTTTTAGAGAAATACTTAATGTAGGGGAACTGTGTTGATGACGTTTCTTTAATGGTGTAAAGTGAGTGTAAATTGAGTACAATGGGGGATTGATGTCACTATCACCACACAATAAGTAAAAATAAGGAATGTGGACCACATTCCTCATAGTTACAGTGTCATGCTAATTACAGAATTAACTTTGAATTCATAAACACTTATTTGCTCCCAAATCAATGACGACGTCGAGAAACCATGACCCCAACTGTTTGTTAAAATGAACCTGAACCTCAGCTGCTCGGTTGTAGTGAATGAATGTTACAATCTCACTCATGTTACATGTCAACCTGAACTCTGGCTATTATCTGTTTCCATGGTACTCTTTTCTTTTGCCAATAAAATGTATGTGATGTGATCAGTGAGCAGAGGAACGTCACCATCCAAAACACATATTGCACCCCGTGTGATCAGAGAGTATTGATCTGACCTGCTGGTTACTCTGCTTCTATCAGTGGAATCAGATGTTGACAGTTGTGGTGAAAGCCGATAACAAAGCCACACAGTGACGGCTGATAAGCAGCAGAGACCCAAAGTAAAGACGTCAGTGAGTTGGTGATTGTTGTTTGTGTCACGTGAAACAAGACGTGGTCGTATCTGATGAGTGCTCTCTGCTTTTATTGAACAGGTCAGTAAAAAAAACAAAACTTCTCTGTCTCAGTAAATCTACATTTTTCCACAGGTCGTCACGTACAAAACAAAAAATTGTTCTCTTCAGTCTTCTCAGGTTATCATCAGACAGAAATCTCAATATGAACTTAGTGCGATACAAATGTTGTTCAACACAGTGTGAGATAAAGTAGTAGCACACAAAATACCATGGTTACTTTGACTATAAACAAAAGGAGATTATATTTCATGTATGCAGTATTTAACTGGTTGAACTGCCCAGTTTGTCCTGTCAGGCTTCATACTTCTTCCCCGTTTGGTGGATCTGCTGGTAAAGCGTCATGGAGAAAGCCATCCCCAGCAGCTGAGACAGGAAAACACAGGGTGAATTCAAGATCCTCTACGTTCTGTAGTTCAGAGGATAAAAGTTCGAGTTGTAAACGTACGTACCTGTATGACCAACACACACATGGCGATGGTTCCCAGAAGGTGTTTGTTGTCATCCAGCCACTCCTCTACCTTCTCATAGCAGCCCTGAAAAAAAACACACATCGTCCCACAGTGAGCCAAGAAAAACACAGGTTCCCTCTTTAAGAGTAACTCTGATCATTAGGCGGTGAAACATCATGACTCACCCGGGTCCAGAAGGTGTTGGAGGCGTTGCGGCCACAGCCAGGATGAACCTGCTGACAGCAGCGGTCGGGAACCACGTTATCATGCAGGGCGATGTACCAGTCGTTGTGGCTCATCACTCCACAACATTTCCACTGCAGGAGAAGAAGGAAACAATCGGTTACTTCAAAATAAGAGCATATCAAACATAGTTTATTTTTCGAAGCTGAACGTTGTCTGTGTCATAGGCAGGAAGAAGTACTGATAACTTTGTTTTAGCGTGATGTATAAAGTACCTCTGCCTGGATGGTGTTCCATGCATCTCTCAGGCCAGCATTGTTATCCGTGTTGTACAGCACCAAACCTTCCTTCAGGTCCCGCCTGGCGTTTTCGCTCACCTGCTCAGACGGAAGTGGAGAAATGTCTCGCATCACAACAATAATGTCCTGTAGCTGTGGAGCAGGTTCCTCGACAGCGTCTTACCTTGTCGGTGTAGACAAAGAACAGGGTGAGGAGGATGAGTTCAGCCAGGAGGATGATCAACAGGACGATGAAGAACTGAATCAAAGAAAGGAAACACAACAAACAGATGAGTGGAAACAGGGAAGATGCATCGAGGTGCAAAAACAGAAGAAACTGCTGCAAACAAACTACATTTCTATAAATTAACAACCTAGCTACTGATCCACTGTGGGTATTCTCCTGTACTCACACTCAGCAGCAGGCACTTGTTCTCCTTGATGGCACCAAGGCAACCAAGGAAACCTGTTACCATGACAATGGTGCCAAGAGTGATGATGAGATTGGCGGCAGACAGCGAAGGGAAGGAGGGCGAGAGGGTGGCGAAGTTGCCCTGAGAAACCGAAAGCCACACGCCGACACCGAGCAGTCCACACCCACCAAGCTGAAACACACAGACACTTCCTGATGACGTCACAATAAATAACAGCTTTCAATTCTGCACTGATGTGATGGCAAAAAAAATCACATATTGTGATGGCGTGTGGAACAAATACCCAGAAGAGCAGGTTGAAGAGGAAGAGCATATATTTCACACAGCAGATGCAGCCGCGAGCCATGTTCCACCTGTTGGGGGCAGCAGAAACACACAAACAAATATAAACAACAACACAACAAAATAAACAGCAGAGGGACTGTATATATTGATGTTTGGTTTGTCAATGTAACACTGTTATTAAGTTTTAAGACATGAAGCCACGTTTATATTTGTTAATTGATGTTTTTAGCAGCGTGTTCTGTCAGTTGGAGGCTGTTTTTGTCACCACTGCCACAAACATTTTCATTCACCATCACATCAGATGGTCCACATATAGTTTCCTGTGGTGACTCATGGTGAAGCCACATCACAGCACAGTGCAGAGAAACTCACCACGTCACTGACAGCAGCACTGACGAGCTCTAATTTAAAACCTGCAACACAGAAAAAAAAATGTAACCAATTTAAGACAAACATTACCTGTCAATCATTTCCAGTCTCAGTGGAAACAACTATGATAGTTTTATTCAACCAGTAATCAGAGTAAATGATATGATTGTCTGTAATTCTTGTCAATGAAAGCCACTCTTTCTTCAAATAAAGCTAAAGCATTAAAACAGCATCTAATTGTCATGACTACACAACAACGTTATTGTTGTTTGAGTTACTTTGACAGTAGAGATTTTATTTTAGCTAAAACCAAAGGAGGCCGAACAGACAATTTAAAAAAAACAGAAGAAATATTTTACGCACAGATAGATAGATAGATAGATAGATAGATAGATAGATAGATAGATAGATAGATAGATAGATAGATAGATAGACAGACAGACAGACAGACAGACAGACAGACAGATAGATAGATAGATAGATAGATAGATAGATAATGGTCATGTAAACATGAACACACTTTGAGGGAGATGAGGATGAGAACATAAAAACAGCAGGACTGAAAACTGAGCGTCACTTTCTCTAAACGATCTCTGATCCCGGCGTGACGTCACCGCGCTGAACTTCAGGCGGCGTGGGGTTTTTGTTTGTTTGTTTGTTTTTTTTACCCAAACTTTTGCGTCGAACTTGTTAAAAGTAGCGCTAAATGCGCAAAATCCCAGCTGCGGAGACACCGGGACACGCGGCTGTTTTTCCCCGGGGGATGAAGCGCTCTGCTCGGCCTGTCTCTGCCGAGTGTCCGCGTCCTGGAAACGAGCCACCGGGACAAAAAAAAAAAAAGGAATAATCGCAAAGTTTCCTACCGTTTCCCGCAAACTGGAGCTCATTCTCCCGCAGAAACGTCCGCAGCCGCTCGCTCACTGCGTCACTCGGTGTTTAAACATGGATCTGACGGCTGTAAACAGATGTTTAACTTTCATCGACGGAGGAAGAAGAAGAAGAAGAAGAAGAGGGGGAGGGGCTTGATGCCAAGGGGCACAGATTGTGTAGGGGCGTGGTTGTCAGCGGGGAGGACACGCCCCCGGAACAGTCAGACGTCATTTATTCATCTGATGTATGGCTTTGGTGCACAACTTTGGCTCGTTCCACACATACAGAGTTTCCTGGAGAGACAGGAAGAAGACAGAGGTCATCAGAGGTCAGTGGAGGTGTGTGTGTGCGTGTGTGTGTGTATCAGAAATACCTGGACACCTCCCTTACACGCTCCCTCGATCTGGTGATAGTCGTCCTCGGTGCAATGAGGACAGGCGGTGGCGCTCTCCCACAGGAAGTGAAACGTACATCCGTCACATGTTCCTGCTGGACAGATACTGTGCGTATGCACACACGCACACACACACACACACACACACATACACACAAAATCATTCTGCAGATGATCTCTGCAGGATTTCTTACATTATCTAATTTCTTTACAGTTTGACATATATGCTGTGTTTTTATTTTCATACTTTATTTTCATATTTTCATACTTTATAAGCTGCATGTATCATGATCATAGTCAACAACATGCAGCAGTACAACGGATACACACACACACACACACACACACACACACACACACATATATATGTGCAGCACTGTGTGATCTCTTACGTGGGCACAGTGATTTCTCCTCGTTCAGATTTCTCAGGGTTGCAGCGAACAGTGATGACTGAATTTCGGCCTTGATCACATGAGGCTGTCGCCTGATTGGACCTGAAAAAAAAACATGATTAGGATTTTTTTTTTTTTAAATCCACGAACAGCCTCCGAGTCTCTGTTTCCTTCCTGAACCTGTAGAAGAAGTTGATGTCTGGAAGGTCCTTTGAGTTTTCTGGGAATAGTTCTGGTTTAGCGTTCATGCCGTTCAGGACGCTGTCTGTGGTTGCTCCTGGAAAGAAAAAGAGACACTTCATTAACATCTCAATGATCACAAAGCCACAAAACGCACATTAGCAAGCATCATACACACCAATGAATGTGTCTGCGAGACTGATGGACTGGGAGGAAATGGCCATCCTGAAGCCGCGGCCATCTGCTGGTATAACGGTGGACTGACAGATGAAGCTGTCCACTGAGTTGACAAACTGAGCCGAGTCGCTCTGGACGTCTTTGTTGGACACGTCTGTGACGTTGTCTGTGCAGACAGCTCCTCTCTGTCCCTGCAGCAGTTAGCAGTGTGATGAGAATATGTAGGAATTTTAAAGTGTTGATGTCAAACACCAAATTCTTAAGTAACATGACAGCTGTTTAAGAAAATTCAAACATAACGTTTAAAATATAACGAAATATTAATATTAATAAATATTTATATTGTGTGTTACACTGCATATTATCTGTCGCTGATATGAGATATGTGTGTGTTTTACCTCATGGCCACACAGGCTGATGTTGAACAGGTGAAGGTATTTGGTTCCTTTAGAGGTGAAACTCGGCCCGATGGTCAGCGAGGCCACGTCGCTCAGAGGGCTGAGGTCAAAGGTCAGAGTCCGGTTGTTCTCGATGTGGGAGAAGAAGCAGTCACTGTAGCACCGGGAGTGTTCCTGGAAGAAAAACGTCAGTAAGTACTTGGTTGTTGGTGAACATCATGTGTCTGCAGCACAGAGCCAGGGGTCATACTGTGCGTGACCTTTAGAAGACATCTCTGCTTTTTTGTTTGTATCCCTATAGAACTCAAGTATCAAAATGCATCAGTTGATAACCAGTTCTAACCAGACGGCATCTCTCTACCTTGTTGCTAATACTTCCAGGTCCACAGGCGACACACGCGTCCTGTCCGTAGGTGTGTCGTCCGGCCAGGTGTGTGTTAGGTGGACACTCCTGACACCTGTTGGTGTCTCTGTCGATGTAAAACCCAGCAGGACAGGGAACGCAGGATGAGCCGGAACGCTGGGAGTTCTCGGGGATGAGGGCGCAGGCCCGACATGCTGACGCCACCCCGTCCACGACGTTGGTCACGCTGATGGAGTACAGCTTCACCATGTCACTGATGTAACGACGCACCTACACACACACACACACACACACACACACAGTATGCAATACAAACATTTTATTTCTCCAGTTGCTTGAATGTCACTGAAATCAAAAAAGACAAAATGATAATGAGAATGACAGAAAGTTTACATCGGTGGATTGAAGGTAAAGGTCTCTGACTCACGTCGAGCGCGCGGTTGGTTCTCTGGAAGGCCCAGGTGTAGGTGACGGAGGTGTTTCTGGTCATACTGTGTGAGAACGACTGTTTCTCCTTACTGCCCTCCCACGACTCCACCACCGTGGTGCTCTTCCTGTTCACGTCCTGCAGAGGGCACCACAACAAAACAATGTGGTGAGAAGATGTTCTTACAGAAAAGAACAACGTGTAGATAAACTGACAGGATTGTTCTGGTCCGCTGGTGACAACAGCTCTAACCAGCCTCTGCTACACACACACACACACACGCACACACACACACACACACAGTCAAGCACACACCATCATGAAGTAGAGCTCACAGTCGGCAGAGCAGATGGTCTCGAACACAAAGGTTATCCGGCCAAACTCTCCGCCGGTCATCCCTGAAAGTGATGCTGGGACCCTGCCACGGTGACACAAACACAGCCGGTAGATTAGTGCACACACACAGACACACACACATACACTCCCGTTTTTGTCTGTGACGACAAACACACTCACTTGAAGCCGGGCACATGCAGGCTGAGGATGAGATAGTCGTTATCTGAACTGCCGGCTCCGCTGCGAATGTGGTCGCCCGCCACCTCCCATCCTGATGATGCAACCAGACACGAGGCAGGTCAACATTCAACCCACCTGACCTGCATCACACATCTGTTTCACTGCATCAGTACAGGATCATGTACAGAGGATGCAGGTCGGAGAGTTAATTGGCCGTTCGGAGAGTTAATTGGTTGGATGGATTGAATCAGGATGTCAGTTTTGCGATGCGTTCGTTGGCCAGTTGTTAGTTTGGTATTTGTATGGAGACCTGTTTTTCGTTTGTATCTCACCGTTCATGTTGTCACATTTGGAGTTCCCCACGTTGAAACAGGAAGTCTTCATGTTGGAGGGCAGCACGTTCCACCATTTATACTCGTAACCCAACACTGGCTCCGTTCCTGCAGGGCATTGAGCACATGCTAGTGCATACACACACACACACACACACACACACACACACACACACACACATCTCTTCAGGACCGGGTCGTCCAGTTCTGCAGTCAAATCCAGTGAATCATGAGTGCCTGGGGGACAGTATGTGCCAGGTGTGTCCAGGTGAGAGCAGGTTTACCATAGGTGCCGTCAGAGTGCGTTCCATGTGGACAGGGCAGACAGGTGGAGTCGTTGCTGTTGGAGTAGCCCGGGTTGCAGGGAGGGCAGGGTTCTCTCTGCCCCGTTGCAGGCAGCTCCA
>JAFBJQ010001122.1:381501-446129 GCA_016785345.1 Trinectes maculatus
GATCTGTCCTGGATGAACTCTGCCTCTCACCCCACCCCACCCCTCCCCTCACCCCCCACCCCCTGACCCTCACGGGACAGTGCTTGCAGAGATAATGGACTGATGGACGTCAGGATGTGTATTTGTAATTATCTGATTCTTCATGTCCACGTCTCCACTAATCCAACAGTCCCCTGGTTGGTTTGTCATGGTGCTGTAACCCCCCCCCCCTTCACTAGTCTCCATGACAACCAGCATGAGTCACCCAGGAGACCAGTGAAACAAATTAGTCTGTGTCCTTTTTTATCACACCCCCTACACACACACACACACACACACACACACACACACACACACACACACACCACCCCCACCTGCTCTGTCAACACATTAGCACAGGCTGCATCAGACTCCCTGTTTGTCCATTAGCAGGTAAATGTTGCTATTATATATGTATATATGTCCAACAGCTGATCCACTGTTCACATGTTAGTCTGTGTGTGTGTGTGTGTGTGTGTGTGTGTGTGTGTGTGTGTGTGTGTGTGTGCGTTTTGTGGATTGAGATAATTAGTCATTGAAAAGAGCAAATTAATTTGTTAATTTGTCAGTTTCATTGTTCAACCAGGTTCCACTTCCTGATGACAGTGTTTCTCCAGGGTTAACGATCTCTGCAGTCTCGTTATGAATGACTTCATTACTGATTGATCGTTAATGCTCTACATAGCAAGTATAAGGCATCAGTAAGAATAATGAGTGAGGAAAATCTGAACAGTGATCCTGAACCTTAAAGTGATAAAACAGTTTCCAAAATGATTTCCCACTGTAAATAATCCGGATGTTTGTGTCAATTTGAGGGAAACACTCAGTTTTCTCCAGGAGAATCAAACCCTGGAGAAACACTGAAACATGTTGTACTGCCTCCACACCGGGCCGGCACCCCCTCCTCCAGGGATCCAGACCCGGAATCAGGTCTCATGTCTCTTTTATTCTGCACATTTTAGATTAAACCTGCGTTGTTTTTTTATCATCAAACAAACAGCATCATACTGACAACTGTTTGTCATCAGGATTTAAGGACGAGGACGACGGCGATGATGATGATGATGATAATAATAATAATGATAATGATAATTATGGTAATAATAATGATAATTGTAGGAGTAGTGCTCTACCTCCTCGCACGGCCGCAGGTCTCCCTCAGTGGACGCTGTGGATGTCAGAGCGGTGCTGGTGCTGATGCTGAGGAGGAGGATGAAGATGATGATGAAGAGGAGGCAGCGGTGGAACCTGCAGCTTCTCCCCGGCTCCCGCATTCTGAGCCCGGATACCGAGCAGCTGCCTCTCCGCTGCCTGGAGACGCAAACAAGAATCGCACCGAGCGTCCGTCTCACCCTCACCCCCCACTCACCCCCCCTCACCCCAACACCGCAGTCACCCCACACGCTTCCGGTCAAGACTTTTCAAATAAAACTTCGTTTTAACAGGTTTTTACAGAGGACACGTGACAGATGGAAATGTAAGCAGAGTATAGTCGACAGTAACTTCCTGTCAGCTCCGACGAGTGGTTTTAACAAAAAATAATTCATGTTATTTAAGATAATAGCCAGACTCTGTGCTCTTATTGTGAAGGAACCAGCTCCTGTCTCCCTCTGCCAGACAGTGACGTCACGGCAGTGATAACAACGTTATGTTGATTGCCAAAGGAGATGTGCAACAGAGATGCTGAGCTTAGTATTGACCTATATAGAGACCTGGAGAGAGAGACAGGTAGAGAGACATATACAGACAGACAGACAGAGAGAGAAATCTCACTTGAAATCATTCTCTCTCTCTCTCTCTCTCTCTCTCTCTGATATATATACTGTATATATACGTACGTACATACATACATGTGTGTGTGTGTGTGTGTGTGTGTGTGTGTGTCATTTGTGTTAACTCCTGTTAATTTGACCAGAACACGTAGTTACCAGTTTTGACCACAGGATGGCAGCAAACAAGGTAACAACACGTTGGGGTCTGTTTGATTCTCTGTGATGTAAAACTTCTTTCGTCGCTATTAAATCTAAACTACAACACAAATGATAATGTTTTCCTGCTTCTTTTATCATCATTATGATATAATTCAATTATTTACAGCAATATCACTGACAAGACACACAAAGAAGTTTTATTAAAGTGTGTTCATCAGATTAATTCAGGTTAATTCCATGCAAATGTTTCATTGATATGTAAATGTTTTATTTCTCTGCACATATTTAATGACTTACTTTAATTTAATATGATTTAATTTCCCTGCAACGGTCTGATTTCCATTCAAAAGTTTTCAGTTCAGATCCTGAGTTGTCTAATGTCTTATTAAATTTAATAAATGGCCAATGTGTTATCGGTTGATATTTATTCTAATCCAACCATCCATCCCATAATACTCGGAAGGTTGAGTTGACTTCTTCTGACGTCATCATTCACAGCTGAATAAAGGTCAGTCTCTCTGCACGTTTGGGGGAAATGTGTGTAGATTATTAAAGTTTGGCTTCAGATTCATATGAAACTGAAATTTGACAAATCATTTAATGCAATTTTACCAACACATCGTTTGAGCTTACATTTTCTGACAGAACATTCTTTATCGCGTTTGTTCTTTTTTTTCTCCCCTCCACACGCCAACGTCCGTTTCCTTCACGGTTTTATTCTGAAACGTTGACCGGAAGCGTGTGGCTTTGTTTGCGTCCGCCTTGACGCCGTTGGGAAAAGCACCGTGGCCAGGAAAAGTTTGGGGAAAATGGGGAAAGTAGCAGGAGGGAAGCGTCGTTGGGTTTATCCGCTGGAGAGATGAGGAGCACCGGGCACGAGGCTGCGTGTTTTCCCCCGCGTGCAGCGTCGCGTGGCGTGACGATGCGGACGACGGGAATCAGGCGGATCTGACCGTGTTTCCATTGAAAGCGAGTTTTTCCTCATGGAGAAAGAAACACGTCTGGAGTCATGAGCTCAGGTTTGTGTTGGTCCGCATCAAACGTCTACACAACCCCGCTGCCGTGTGTGAAGGACGTGTGGTTGTTGTGTTGACGTGTGTTATTGTGTGTTAACGTGTGTTAAGGTGAAGGAAGCCAGCGTTCGTTCACCCGGTTTTTACTGTTAGTTCCAAAATAACAGTTTTCAAAAGTCACATCAAACAACACACTTCCGTTTTCTCTGCTGTGCGAAAAAAAACACACAACAACAACAACAACACACCACGATGCGTCACCAACGAACAGATTTATTGATTGAGCTTTTCGCGGTGTTGTGTTGTGTTGTGTTGTGTTGTGTTGTGTTGTGTTGTGTTGTGTTGTGTTGTGTTGTGTGCAGCTGTTGTGTTGGATCCTTTGTCTTTAACATCTGTCCCGTTCATGTCTCCATGTCAGAGTCAGACCGGGAATGTTGGCCCGGATCCGCCGGGAATGTTGTGTTGGGTCTGGATGATGGTTCTGGTTCTGTTCTCCCACCAGATCAGCGGGTTCTGGTCGATGTCCGCCGCGAAAACACAAAGCCGAACTCCGCTTAAAAATCTCATGTTTTATGTTTCACCTGTCGCTGCTGCGCGTGTTTATGTCTGATGACGTAGTTTATTCAGTTTAACGTTGTCGTTGATGTGTGTTAGTGAATTCGGCGTATTTATAAAACGCCAAATAACAACAGGTTTAGCTGGCGGATAAATTCTCTCCGTTCACCGCCGCCGTGCAGCGCGGGTTCCGCTGTGGGTTTGAAGGAAAGTGAGCGGTTCACTGCTTCTTAAAGGCGAACGTTTGTAACACAAGGCGTATGCCGAATTAAAACCTGACTCTCAGTGATTACGTAATCGTGTCAAACTAATGTCATGTAGGTGAAGGGTGTTCGTTTTTTGGGAGAATGAGGTTAAATCCGGTGATTTCCGGGCGGAGTTCGGCACGAGGCTGCAGGAGCGCGTCTCAGGGGCCAAGCGGGTTTTGAGTTTTGGCCTTTTCGGAAACATCCGCTCGATGACTCCGCTTCTCGTGGCGTCTGAGCGGAAAATGTGGCCCCACAGATCATTCCCAGCTTTATATGAGTGTTTGATCCCGGTGAGACACTGAAGGTTCATACAGGAATATTTTATTTGTGTGTGTGTGTGTGTCTATATACTGTATATATATATGTGTATATATATATATATACAGTATATAGACATATACATACATGAGAACACATAGACTCTGACACATGCTGCTGTTTATAGAATAAAAAGTAGAATAATGTCAAACGTATCAATCGCCATCAATAACAGGAAGTCGAGTTTTAATTCAATCAACAGTCTGGATCAAATAAATCATCAAATGTAACTTTATTATTATTATTTAAAGACTATGTAACAAACACATCAATGGACTTTTAACCAAACATTTTTTTTTAAGACAAGCTGATGACTCACGTCCTCCTCTGACCCCTCAGAGTGACCTTTTGACCCTGGCCTGAACCAGAGTTTGCAGCTGTCATGTGGTGGATGATGTGTGTTTCATGTGCTGTGTGAAAGGAAGTTTGACTTTTCCTCCGTCTTCTCCACACACAGGTGTGAAGAAGCCTCCATTAGCTCCTAAACCTAAACTCCCTGCTGCCACCAAACCCTCCCCCCCGCCCGTCGCCCCCAAGCCGGCGCTCCCCTCCCAGCCTTCCCCTGCCACGCTCAAGAGGACAAAACCGGCTCTTGCCCCCAAGCCATGTCTTCCCAGGTCTGCGGCCTCTCCTCCCCCTCTCTCTCCCCGTCTTTCTCCCCCACCACCCACACCCAGCGGCGCCCTCCTCCCAGCCCAGGAACAACAGGAAGCTTTGGACGACGGCCTCTCACTTCTCAACTCCAGAAACGGGATTTTATCCGAGTCGCGCAGACATGAATCGGACTACATCATTCCCACCTGCTCCTGTGGGCTCCGGGACTGTTCCCAGTGCCGGTGCCTGGAAAACGGAGGTGGGGATCTGCACGGGGAGAATGGGATTTCCACAGATGGGTTGACAGGGACGAGGCCACAGGAGAAAGCTGAGCAGGGGGAGGGGGAGAGGGAGGGGGAGGGAGGAGCTGTGGAGAGGCGGCAGGCCGGAGGGATTAGCAAAAAGCCGAGGGACAAACCTCAGAGACAGAGACACCTGGACAAGGACTGGGCAAACAGAGAGGGACAGAGGACGGAGGAGCAGAAGGAGACGTCACCTGATGTTTCACATCTTCATGATCAGAGCGAGGAGATAAACACACACCTACCAGACGCTGACGCAGCCTGTGACCACGCAGGGTCGATCCCGCTACAATACAACCAGCCCCTCAGCAAAGCCTGCCCCATCAGGTTGCACTCTGAACTGCAGGTCCCTGCTGCCCCCAGTAAGCCTCTCCCCGTCCCTCAGCCTCGGAGACATAGAAGAGCAGCGCTGGTGAGGCAGGATGGCGTGGAGGGGGGGGTCCAGAAGGAGCAAACACAAGAGCCCGAGGAACAGGAAGCTGAGAGGAGAGTGAGCGAGTCAGAGGGCGACGGGCTCACGCAGGACGCCACTGAAGACACCTCACCCCGGGAAGACTCAGGCGAGACGGACGCGCCCGTCCCCCCTCCCCGACAGACCTCCCTCTCGCCTCGTCTCCACAGACCGGTCCACTCCGTCCCCTGTCTCAGCAGAGACGCCTCTCGCTCCCTGGACCTGCTCTCACAGCCGCCGTCAGACTCCAGCGGCCACACAAAGGCGAGCGAGGAGGCGCGGGTGGACGAGAGCGAGGAGGAGGACGGGTACGGGGACTTTGAGCGTTACCCCATCACTCACAGTCTTCCCAAACAGATCAAACTGTTGGCCCACACCAGGAAAGCCCTGTCTGCTGAGGATCAGCCTCTGCCCAGAGCGCCACCTAGGAAGCCTCAGAGACACAGCCTGCCGGCCCCTCCCCCACCCTCCATCTGCCCCCCCGCACCTCCACACGCTAACACCCCCATGAGGGAGCTGCCCGCGCCCCCTCAGGAGAAAGCCACCTGGCGCTTCACCCGACCCTGCGTGACCTTCTTCAGCAGGCAGATGCCCACCAGGAGCAGCGTGCCGCCAAAGAGCCGAGCGCCGGCGCTGGGGGGCAAACAGAGGGCGCAGTCCTTCTCTGCCGCCGACCTGGCGACACGGGCCAACGCGCAGAAGAGGAGTCTCTCCTTCAGGAAGCTGCTGGAGCTCAGGCTGTCGGTGAAGATGCTGCCAAAGCTGCTGGCCAAGGGGGGGCAGTCCCTGGACTGTACCAGCGTGGAGTCCACCCGCGGGGGGGGGAGTCTGGAACGGCCCAGCAGCTGCATAGGGGAGGCAGATGTGTGCGGAGAAGCTGGAGAAGGATCAGTGGAGTATGAGAACGTCCCTCTGTACGAGGAGATCCCAGAGTACATGAACCTCCCGTTCCACAGCGGCAGGCTGGGCTGGTCACATGACCCCGACGCTGCCGATTCAGACATCTATGAAGTCCAGGATCCTTATGACAGGTGCCAAGACCACGATATTATGTATGATATATATATATGAAAACAGTGTTAGTGGTATTTCATGTATTTATTAGAGGGATTACAATAAAACATGATGCACAACAACAAGGGTCAGGATCCAGATTTAGCACGAGGACAACGTGACATCATCTGAAACTGAAAACTGGTTTTAGTTTATCAACCAATCAGCAGCCTAATGAACTGATGGCTTCTTCTGTCATCATCCAGCTGTGATCCAGCTGTGCCAGGTGTCTTAACGAACCACGGTTTACTTCTCTGAGTCCTAATTCATGTGAGAAAAAAAATAAAAACATCTGCTGTCAGCCTGCTGTTACAGGCAGCTGTGGAGTGTGTGTGTGTGTATGTGTGTATGTGTGTGTGTGTGTGCGACAGGTTGCACAGGTGACAGGAATGGGTTTGTGTAGTAGTAGTTGTGTAGAGTGTGCGAGGCAGCGTGGAGCCGGTGGCCTGGTGGCAGTGAGTTTGAATAGTGCAGTGATGTGCAGCAGGTCGGCCTGTTTTCCTGTGGGTTATTTTCAGTGGCCTGGGCAGGAAATGTCTGAGAATCGCAGAAACGCCACACGGCTCTTGAGAACAGGGAAAATAAACCTCCAGCAACCACCAGCCTCCTCCTCCTCCTCCTCCTCCTGCTCCTCCTCCTGCTCCTCGTCAGCCCAGCCGCCCTCGCACTGCGTTTAGCCTCGTCCTAACCTCATCGCTCCCGGTTTCTCCCGTGTCTCTGCTCACAAAAGAGTTTTGTTCTCTTCCTGATCCGACAAGCAAATAAATCTTTCTCCATCAGACCTGTGGGAAAGCTGAGTTCACAGAGAGCTGTTGTTTAGTGAAATAGAATATTCCAGGAAAGGTGTGAATAATGAATGAGACAGAGGCACAGGTCCGCTGTAGGACAGACGGTGGAATAACATATCAGATATTTATGAATGGAAGATGAATTATTATTTATCACAGAGATAAATAACTGATGATCAGTCAGTTTATTGATGAGACTGTTGAGATGTTGTGATGAAGGAGCATGGATCCGGGCTCCTGAGTGATGAGGTCCGGCTCGTGTCATAAGTCATCGTATCGTCTGTGTTTGTGTCTGTGGACGAGCAGCGACTGGCTGAAGCAGGACGTCCACTCGGAGGAGGAGGAGGAGGAGCTCCACAGCTCCGATGAGGAGGACGACAGCTCCACGTCCAGCAAGGAGCACCTGGACGAGACGGACAGACAGGTGATCGCCTCACTCAATCACTGATAGAGTCATTTATTGATTTATTTATTTATACACTCGGCCTGGTCTGAGCCTGTGTGTGACAGTGATGACCCCCACAGCTCCATCACACACAGGTTCTGGTAGGACCAGTCATGTGGGGCCCAGGGCCACGCGCCAAATTAAGTCACTGAGAGCCCATTACCATTCCACAGCACACACCAGCACAGTGTGTGTGTGTGGGGGGGGTTGTGTTTGAGACTGATGCTTTTCACCCCTCAGCCAGGATCCAGTGATCTTGGTGATTTGCAGTGAGGACGTGAATGAGCAGTCAAAGTCACGTGCGTTGTTGAGATGGTGGTTTGTCGCTGTGTCGTCGTCTGACTCTTTGTGCGTCTGCTCTGTCAGCAGGAGGACGAGATGAGGAGGAAGAAGGTGGTGCACATCGCCCAGGAGATCATGAGCTCGGAGAAAGTGTGAGTGTTTGAGTAACGAGGCCTTGACCTGTGACCTTGACCCGTGACCTTGACCGTACTGTTCTGTGATGTCACCTCTGTGATGTCACCTCTCACTCATCCACCTCTGCTCTTCATCAGGTTTGTGGACGTCCTGAAGCTTCTGCACATAGTAAGTGTCTGATTTACATGTTTGTTATAGTTCATAATATGGCAAAGTTCCTCTCGGGAAAACATGGTGATTGTTGTGAATCATGATCAGAGCGTGAATGAATCAGCTCCCAGCTGACTGAAGTTGAATGTTGCAGTTATTGCACGGCTGAGCCCTTTAAAGTTGCTGTGCTGGAGGGTTTTGGTTTCTCAGGGAGGCAGTGGGCAGGTAGAGCCACAGAAAAGGGAGGTGGTGCTTTGATCACTGTGTGTGTGCGCGCGTGTGTGTGTGTGCGTGTGTGTTGGTTTGGCTCTGTTCAGATGAGTTGTGTAGTTATAGAGTTCAAAAGCCAGAAAGTTGTTTTTTTTTCTCAACTTCTTTTTTATTGACACAGGAAGTGAGTGGGCAGAGACTAAAAATGTTTTTTCACTGGCACTGAATAGATGATGACTATAATTACCAAGTCTTTTTTTCCGTTAACGATGTCATTATTTTATTATTATACAAACACCCGTCACAGTGTCACAGTGTCACGGTGTATAAATATTAGAAACATTAAAGTCAGGTATCATCAGCTCAGTGTCCTCTCCTGGATCTGTTATTTTATTTTGTCAAACCTCAGTTGGGTGTGTAACGTTCAGCTTGCCAGCTGTTGGTTGGTGTGGAAGCTTTGTCCTGAGCTGAGAGGTCGAGTCTCGGGGTGATGCTCCACCTGTCTCACCCACCTCACACGTGACGAGTGAGAGCGCTCCAGGATCAGGAGAAAGTGTTGTTGTGCTGTGGGGGTTGACGGGGGAGGGCGAGGTGCTCGGCTCTGTCCAACATCACATTCTTCTCCTCTCTTCTGTTCGCCGACGGCCTGGCTGAGCTGCAGCTGCTTCCTCACGCCGCAGAGACGGCGTCCAGTCACACACACACACACACACACACACACACGCCTCAGCTAACAGCCCCCACCCCCCCTGTGTGTGTGTGCGCACAGTATGCGTTACATACATGTTTTGTGTGTGTGTGTGTGTGTGTGTGTGTGTGCGTGTGTGTGTGTGTGTGTGTGTGTGTAGGTTGGTGTGCATACTTGTGTAGTCATCCACCCAGTGTGTTTTTGATCTTTTCTCTGTTCTTGGCCAGAGTTTGTGTTGTGTTTTATGAAGATATGATGGTGTCTGACTCAGTTTTTTAAAAAACAGATTGAATGATGTTAGGAAGAAACGTCCACATGGGGCCTTCACACTTATTGGTTGGTGATAACACTTCAAAGTGTGATTGTTGTCATTGTCTCTTAGCAATTTAATCAGATCGTTAGAATAATTAAATCGTTCCTGTGTTTGTCAATGCCAAAACAAAACCTTGACATTACATTAATGAGATAAAGGTCTTAGGTCTGATCTGAGTTAATGTTCTGACATATTGTGTGTATGTGTGTGTCTGTGTGTGTGTGTGAGTCAGTTTGAGAGAACCAGTGAACCAGGACACTGGGATCCTGCCTGCATGGCCTCCCTTCCTTCCTTCCAGGTGGATGTATGTGTTGGCAAACTCGACAAAGTCAAGACTGCTGACTAAGCTCTGTGTGTGTCTGTGCGTGTCTGTCTGTGTGTGTGACTATGTCACTGTGTGTATGACTATGTATGCATGTGGGGGTGTGTGTGAGATGACATGTTGGGAGGGGGTGGATGTAGTTAATGAGGTGATAACCAAGCGTTCCTGTTTAGCTGCAGTGCAGTATGTTGTCATGTGTCACCCCACCCTGTACAGCTGTGTGTGTGTGCGTGTGTGTGTGTGTGTGTGTGTGTGTATGGTTGTGAGGACATTTGGGTTGGTTTTAAGCTTCATGTTTGAATCAGGTTAAAGTTAGTGGTGTAGGCATTTAGCTATAATGTTAAAGTAAGGGCTTTGCATGATCTAATGTTGCATGCATGCAATATGTCAATTTCATGTTCTCATCTAACTAAAGACGTGTGTGCGTGTTTGTGTGTGAGTCACCACATTGCAGCAGCTCGCTGCACAACCTTTGGCACAAACCACACATTCCTTGTCTAATGTTAGAAATGGCCTGGCCGCGCTGTGCCAACCTGGCTCTGAAACACTACCTGCTGAAACCAGTGCAGAGGATCCCTCAGTACCAGCTGCTGCTCACAGGTACACACACACACTCACTCACAGGTACACACACACACACACACAGGCACACACACACACTCACAGGTACACACACACTCACAGACACACACACACTCACAGGTACACACACACTCACAGGCACATACACACTCACAGGCACACACACACTCACAGACACACACACACTCACAGGTACACGCACACTCACAGTTACACACACACACTCACAGGTACACACACACTTACAGTTACACACACACACTCACAGGCACACACACACTCACAGGTACACACACACTCACAGGTACACGCACACACTCACAGGTACACGCACACACTCACAGGTACACACACACTCACAGGTACACGCACACACTCACAGGTACACGCACACACTCACAGGTACACACACACTCACAGGCAAACACACACTCACAGGTACACACACACTCACAGGTAGATACACACTCCAACACCCCGATTCTGGTCATGTCCAGTCATGTGTCTGCCCCCTGGAGGCCGAGGATGGATCAGCTCCATGTGAATAAAACTCTCGACTAAGATCGAGTCTTATTGGTTTGGTTGTGATAGTGTACCGACACCTGGTGGATGGTCACCGTAATAGGAAGACGCGGATTACACTTGTTCACTCTGTTTTTGTGTCTCCTCCTGCTTCCTTCTTCTTCACCTTCACCTTCATCTGCTCGCTGACGTGTTCACCTTCTCTACCAGATTATCTCAAGAACCTTCCAGAGGACTCAGAGGATTATAAAGACACACAAAGTAAGACACAACACGAGCTGTGTTATGTTTATGTTGATGTTACATACGCCTGCTGACATGTGACCTCTGCCCTCCACACAGCTGCCCTCAGTATCGTGAAGGAAGTGGCCAATCACGCCAATGACATCATGAAACAAGGGGTGAGCCGTGTTTCCATGTAAAACGTAAAGATTTACAGCCTCAGTTTCTTGTTTGTCGTCACCACTGACCGACACCCCCCCCCCCCCCCCCCCCCCCCCCCCCCCTCACACCGCCCCACCCCCCCCCCCCCCCCCCCCCCCCGACTGCCTGGCTGTGGTTTCAGGATAACTTCCAGAAGCTGATGCAGATTCAGTACAGCCTCAACGGTCACCATGAGATCGTTCAGCCGGGCAGGGTAAGTCAGAGACCAGAGACCAGAAACCAGAGACCAGAAACCAGAGACCAGAGACCAGAAAGCAGGCTCGGCGTGCTCGTCTCAGGCCAGTGTTTTAAAAGCAGCTCCTTTCGTCCACTCAGGTGTTTCTGAAGGAGGGAACTCTGATGAAACTGTCCAGGAAGGTCATGCAGCCGCGGATGTTTTTCCTGGTGAGCAGAAACATCAGTGTCTTTTCCTCACACGTCTTTCCCTCGTGGAAATCTCCTCCATGCCTGAGGGACTTTGTCTTTCTGTGTGTGCAGTTTAACGATGCTCTCATGTACACCACTCCGGTCCAGTCTGCCCAGTATAAACTCAACTGTGTTCTGTCTCTGGCTGGGATGAAGGTCAGTGACAGTGCATCACCTGGTTGTCTTCATGCTGTGTTTTCACTGATTTCATTGAGCTGAACTTTTATTTTCCGTATTTAAATCCATATTTAGATTCATTCATTCCCAGAATTCATTCCCACTCCTGTATATGAACCACAGTCTCTGGTGAAATGTGTTGTGTTGTGTGTGTGTGTGTGTGTGTTCCAGGTGAGTAAGCCCAGTCAGGAGGCCTATCAGAATGAGCTGAACATTGAAAGCGTTGAACGCTCTTTCATCCTGTCTGCTGGGTCAGCATCCGACTCTTACACTACTTTTTTTTTTTTTGCACATTTCTAACCGGTTGTGTTTGCTGTAGCAGGTGGTTCTGATGATTTTGTGTGTGTGTGTTTTTGTCTTTTCCAGCTCAGCTACAGAGAGAGATGAGTGGCTGGAGGCCATCGCCAAGGCCATCGACGACTACACCAAGAAGAAAATAACCTTCATATCAAGTCGGAGTCAGGAGGAGGTCAAATCTTTGAGGCTCTCCATCAAATGCTTTGACTTTTATTTGACCGTGTATTCACCTGTGTGCGTCCTCCGTTTGCTCTGACACCAGGCTGAAGGTGCGGTTGACAGTGGGGCCCCGTTAGGCTCAAAGGCTCCCATCTGGATCCCAGACCTGAGGGCCACCATGTGCATGATCTGTACCTGTGAGTTCACCCTCACCTGGAGGAGGCATCACTGTCGTGCCTGTGGGAAGGTCTGTACCACAATGACCTTTTCTTACTCCCACACTTTATCTACACAACACTCTTCTCAATGCACGTATGTGTGTGTGTGTGTGTGTGTGTGTGTGTGTGTGTGTGTGTGTGTGTGTGTGTGTGACAGGTGGTGTGTCAGGCATGCTCTGCTAATAAGTACTACCTGGAGTACTTGAAGAACCAACCAGCACGTGTGTGTGATCACTGCTTTGCCAAGCTACAGGAGAACAGTAAGTTAACGAGGAGATGATCAATGATCAATAAATCAACATGAAAATAAAAAAAAAACTGTTCTCACCTGTTAAAGCAAAATATTTATCATTTTACAAGATAAAACTTTTTTATGTACGTTTTAATGGCGTCTGCATAATCAGCTGGGTTTAATGCAGTACGGGATGAGTGATGAGTGATTATTGACTGGTGGTGAAATGGTTGATTCAGGTGACCGCTGCGCCTCGACATCAGTGTCTCCCATCAAATCTGGAGCTTTCTCCTTCACTAGAAAACAGAAGAAGATTCCTGCTGCGCTGAAGGAGGTGAGGACGTTTTCCTGAATAACCTGTCTGATGGTCTGTTCCATCTTCAACGCAGCTGTCACGTTCTTATGTTCCTCATGGTGCTTTCTCAGGTTTCTGCCAACACGGAGAACTCCTCCATGAGCGGCTACTTGAACAGGTCAAAGGGCAACAAGAAGCAGTGGAAGAGACTGTGGTTCGTCATTAAGAATAAAGTCCTGTACACCTACGCTGCCAGTGAGGTACTTGTACTGTAACTTGTTTCTCTGTGCACCGCGTCGCTTCTCCGCCTCCTGGCTGAGTGTGTGTTTCTCCCTGAAGGATGTCGCGGCACTGGAGAGTCAGCCGCTGCTGGGGTTCTTCCTGAGAGAGGAGAAGAACGGGCCGGCTCAGAAGCTGCAGTTCAAACTCTACCACAAAAACACGCTGTTTTACATCTTTAAGGCCGACGACATCCCCACCGCACGGAGGTACCCGCCTGAAACGTCCTCGTACAACAGGGCTCATCGTCAGTCCTGGTTAAAGATTAACTTTAGATAAGGATGTCAACGTTTGTTTTTCCTGTGAGCTAATTGTTGTATCTTTAGATGGATCGAGGCTTTTCAAGAGGCAATGATCCTGGAACAGTGATTTTACCACATCGCAGCCCCGGAGCCAGTTGATAGACAACTTTCAACCCCTGATTGAACTGAGGTCAGGGGTCACCAGCTCAGGAAGGACTCCGGATGGACTGTTTAATTTGAACCGACACCCACTGCAGAAAGCAGACGGCTTTCCTCTCAAAGAACTGGGTTCTGTTTCTCTAAACACACGTTCCACCAACAGCAGCTGCTGATGATCAACGTCACGAGCCGTGGTTAGAGTTAACAGTGAGTCACAGCTGTGGGTCAAAGGTCAAGTCCAGAAGCTTGTGCGTGGAAGTGAGAGCAAACAGTTGTCAGGGCCATTTAAAGCCCACGAAATTCCGAGGAAGTCTGAAGTCTTGGAATTAATTTTTAAAAGAAACAGGATGAAGGAAACACACAAAAATATGAACTCATTAAACACACAAAAACACACACGTTCGTAAAACATTCAGAATGATAACGAATCACAGCTGAAAAGAGTCACTGACGTCGTCATGTAATAAGATGGGATTTTACTGTGAAAATCAGGCTTGAAGTTGATGTTCTGCTCTTTAGGTTGATCTCTCTGGTTAAGAGATTCTATTCTTATATTTTTAGATGTAAAATACCAAAAATCATGGGATAAAAAAATATCCTGGAGAAAACTGGAAAAATCAGAAATAATGTAGATATTTTTCATGTAGTTAAAATGTATTTTTGTCTGACTTTGCCACATTCTAAATGGTTAATGGGTAAAACTGTGTATATGGACGCGAAAGAGCAACATTGACCTTTTTATATCAAAGCCAAGAGCTAATATTTATAAAATAGGAAGCGATAGTTTTAAAAGTCAGGGTTGTTTTAGGAAATATATTTACATCAAACCATGATTTTTTTAAAAAGAGAACAGTTTGATAATCGTCACTAAACAATGACAAATGAAAGCATCCAATTCCTATGACTATTCACTTTGCAGAACTTTGGGTTTGTCATTTTGGAAACCTGTTTATTGTTGTTAGCTGGGTTGCACTACTCTGTCATGTCAAATGAGTTGATTTCACTGTCAAAAAAAAACAACTATTTTTATTGTAGAAAGGAAATGGTTCATAAATCTACAGGCGTCTGGTTGAGACACACAGGTCAGGAGCTTAAAGCATATGCGCTTCCACATGATTGTACAGTAACGTTTGTATAAACATCCACTCTTTCTGAGTTAGAGTCGCCAATAAACAATGTTTATAAACTGTCAGGCAACAGTTTTTAATAAAATATATGTATAGATATACCCTGTGTCTCCTGTATGGTTGTCTTTTTTTGTTATGTAATCAGAACACATATTGACAAACCACTGTCATCACAATTGCAGTGTGGTGACAGATGTATGTGGACGGCAGGAGGTCATAGCCATCAGCTCAGGGTGGAGTCTGGATCTCTGTGTGTTTAAGAGATAAGGCAGTTTTATGAGTGACTCCTGATGCCACAGACGAGAATAAAGTGTTTATTTCATTATAGCTCATTGGCACAGGTAACAAAAAACTTAAAATGATTAAACTGTTATTTATTTAAAAATATACACATTCCCCTTCAAAGTGCCAGGTACAAAGATCAGCCAGATTGATATGGCAGTCACAATAATAATGATACCATTAATAATACAAGTTATAGTGTATCATGATGTGTTTTTATTTATTTTAAACAATGTTGTTTATACATTAATTACTTTTTTAAAACTGATTTAAAAAGTGGAACAACAGTGTGTCCAGCACTTGTGTGACCCGGACGTGTTTACGTTGCCGCACGGTCCGTCTCCGTAAATCTTCCGTTGGAAGATGGCGGAGTATGCGAACCTGGTCCGAAGGGCTTTGGGACAACTAGGAGGTCACGGCGGAGTCCGAGGTTTCCTCCTGCAGTTTTTCAGGTGAGTTAAATATAATGTGTTTGTGACTGTAAAAAAAAACCCGTCCGCGTCTGTGAAAACTATGATGAATCTGAAAACAGAAGCTTGCCTGGGCTTTTCTCTGCTTAGCTTAGTTAGCATGTTGACAGCTAATCTACTCTGAAATTGTCAATTTAGATCTTTTGAGTAAAGTCTTTACATAAAACTAGCTTTTATCTATACATACAGTTTACTATATTAAACTGTAAAATATATGACCTCGTATATGTACATGTATATTGCTGTTAGAACGTTACATCAAACTCCATTCTAAATTTCCCAAATTTAAAGCTCAATTAAACGTATTGGAGCGAGTTGCAGAATACTGAAGTCGTGAAACTTAAAAAACACAGATAAATTCGTCTCAGATTCATTCTTTTTATAATTGTGACGAAACATTTTTAAAACACTGGCTGAACTGTTGTCATTTCATAACAGAGTGAACGACGTGAAGACAGGAACCCTGGTCGGTGTGGATAAATATGGGAACAAATACTATGAGGACAACAAGCACTACTTCTTTGGTGAGCAGAGATTCAAAAATGCAGGAACCCAAGACCATTGTAGGAATTTTACACCGAAGTGATTGATTTCAGGATGATTTTCCAAGATTGTGCTAAAACTGGCTTGTTGTTTTAGGGCGTCACCGCTGGGTAATCTACACCACAGAGATGAATGGAAAGAGGACCTTGTGGGACGTGGATGGCAGCATGGTGCCGGCTGAATGGTACAACTTTTTATTTTATTAGAATGAAGCCGATAAATAAACAGAATCAGTATTTATCCGTATCAATAAAATCATATCATTTATCATTTGTCACCGTCAGGCATCGCTGGCTGCACTGTATGACGGACAACCCCCCAACCACACACCCACCAGAGCCCAAGAAGTTCCTGGCTGAGGTCCATCAGATTAATGTGAGTGGAACCTCCCAGCAGTACATACCTTACCCCACCACCCGCAAGAAGATCCACGAGTGGGTTCCACCTAAAGCTGGAGCTCAGTGAACTGCACATTTCATTTTCCACTCTGTAAATTATGGTTTCCTGCCACTGTATGAAACATGTCCTCAATAAATATCTCTACTCACATGTTTATGATGGGCATTGCTGCAATGCAGTCGTTTTATATATTTGTGTGTGTGTGTGTGTGTGTGTGTGTGTGTCTATATATATATAGATGTATATATATATATAGACACACACACACACCAATTGCAGCTGAATTGAATCGACTGATCGATCAGTCAGGTGGTTTTATATGTTAAAATATACCAAATGTTGTACCAAATACAAATAATATATTAATGATGAGAGTTGGAGCTACAAAACTGTATTTATAAATAGCTCAGCTGTAAAGCTGTTACTTGTCCAGAAGGGGGCGTCGCTCTGTCAGACACCTCAGCTGTATCAGTGAGGGAGTGAAGAGGCTGATGATGCCTTCACGGTCTTTATTTTACGGAAGAGGATTAGGGCCACTGTTTAAAAAAAGTGAGTTCTGACTTTTTTCTCAGAATTCTCTGAGGGTTTTTTTTCTGAGAAAAAACAGTGGCCCTAATCCACTTCCTTATTATTGAAACACCACAGCTAATTTTTCTTCCTGTTCATAGAAGATGATCTAAAGTGAATCAAGGTCAATAACCTTTGTCAGTTGGTCCTGAACTTTTACAGTTTGCAGTTATGGTTTTACATCTCAGTCTCAGCTGATGGATACTGTCTCATTCATTCATTCATTCATCACGCAGACGGAGCAGATCATCTGTCCTGCACCTGCTGATGCAGCAGAACTCTGAGGTGGCAGCTGGGCATCAGAGACAGACGAGAGTCGTGTCATGACACGACTCTCGTCTGGCCTCATCCCACTTCCTGTCTCCTCCTGTCGACTGTCCTGTCTTATTGGCTGTGTCTGTGTCCATCACGTCCTCTGAGTCTCCATCTCTTTGTCCTTCCCTGTCCCTCTCCTCCTGCATCATTCATGTCTGTCTTCCCATTCAGCTGATTTCACACCCACAGGAACATCGTGAACTCCAACACTGCAAAAAATCTGGGACTTGCCAAGATTTAAAATCTTATTTTTAGACCTCATAAACAATTTGCCATGTTTTAAAAGCTATTTTACTATTTTTAGTCCTTCATTTTACAAAAAAATCTTAAATTGAGCATTTAGCATCTAATTTCAAATTTTAAATCTTGGCAGGTCCCAGATCTTTTGCAGTGTGCAGTGGCCTGTTTATAATATGAAGAAGACTGATTGTTTTAATTTATGTGTATTGTCACAGTTAAAACACACAGAACAACAAACAACAGTCAAACTATCTTTTATTAAATTCAACCTGGGACGATTTGTGTATTTCACTAAAGATAAAAAAGAAAAAGTAACACTGTTTATTATGTATGGAGATGAAACCCGGTGCCCACTCCCACTCGTAAAGACTGGCTGTGAGTGGGAGTGGGTGCAGAGTCCAGCCTCAGTCGTATAAACACACACACACACACACACACACTTACACAGGCTGTTTATCTGGCTGTGCAGAGAAGTGCTGTCAAGGTCTCCATCCTGTCGACCCCCTCAGGGAGTCAGTCGTGAATCTGCCTGGAGATTCCTGCACAAACTCAACATTCCCACACTCATTCATTCCCTCAGACCCCCTCCCCTTTTGCCCCCCCCTTCCCCCCCACTGTCCCCTCCCGCCTCTCCCTCTTGTGCCAGGCAGCAGACGTTGCTGTCTCTGTCTCTGTGGCTGTGTGTGTTGGGGCCAGTGGAGGAGGATGGCAGTCAGGGATGATTAAAATGCCTCCTCCCGCTGCTTCCTGCCTTTTAAGGTGGTCGTTTCCCGGCGGGGCAGAAGTGTGTGAGATCAGTGCAGCTCGGGACCCCACCCCCCCGCCACCCCTTCCCCCCCACTGTCCCCTCCCGCCTCTCCATCTTGTGCCAGGCAGCAGACGTTGCTGTCTCTGTCTCAGTGGCTGTGTGTGTTGGGGCCAGTGGAGGAGGATGGCAGTCAGGGATGATTAAAATGCCTCCTCCCGCTGCTTCCTGCCTTTTAAGGTGGTCGTTTCCCGGCGGGGCAGAAGTGTGTGAGATCAGTGCAGCTCGGGACGAGGCAGCGTGTTGCAGGTCGGGATCTGTGTGTATGTCTGACAGATCTGTGTGTGTGTGTGTGTGTGTGTGTGTAACAGCTGCAAACACAGGAAGCAAAAACTTTCACAATGTTGCACACACACAGACACACAGACACACAGACACACAGACACACAGACACACAGACAGGGTCCTCCTCCCTCAGAGAGACGTCGTGAAACCGCGCTGTGTGATATGCAGGACTCCTGCACTTTGACCCCAGGTCTCCAGGAAGAGGAGCCATGAGGAGGAACCACAGCGCTGTTCCACTCATCTATGTGACAGAGGTAGAGTTTACCCTCGTTATGACCTCGTTATGTCTCTCTGTCTGTCTGTCTCTCTGTCTGTCTGTCTGTCTGTCCCTCCTTGTTGGTGATGTTCTCTTGCTTTTACTCTCCTGCATGAATGAAGAGGTTCATGATCATCAGCTGCTCTCATCAGCTCGGGCTTTTTATCCAACACCGACACAGTTAGGACCAAAACGACTGTAAATCACGACTTCTCTGATGAAATCAGAGAAATGTGATTCAACAGTTACAGGCTGAATCCGACAAGTTTCACCACGTCTCTGCGTACGCTGAACGTATTTGCAGCTTGAGTAACCTCAAAGGAATGTTTATAGTGAGCCATAGGTCGCGCTATCAACTCAAAGTCTTTCACACTGGTGAGAGAGGGGGAAAAAAACATCTCTGGATTTTCTCGTTTCTGTGTCGGAGTGCAGGAGGTCGTGGAGGTCGAGTCTGAGCTTCTCCTCTCAGTATCTCTGGTTTCCCCTGATGGTGCTTTATGTGCCTCTTCCAGCGTATGCACGACAAAACATCACGTTATGTAACCCTCCCTGTATAATGGGACACTTCCTGTCAGCTTACAAACAAGGAAACAGTGGAAGGAGGAAGCAGCAGGACTTTGTGTAATCGTCTCCTCAGGGTCTCAGAGCTGCACCGAACTTTTCGCATCGGCCTTGTTGTGTGTGTTTTCACGGCATCCGCGTGCTGTTCAAGCCTCTGTTGCCCTGAAACGCTTCCGTCTGTTTACCATGGCAACCGTCACTGCCTCAGTTACACAGCGTTCAAAACCCTGGCCTCTCATTAAGTTGTGTTTATCCCACAACAGAGTTGATATATGATAGTCTCTCTCTCAGTGCAGCACTGTGTGTGTCTGTGTGTTCATGTTCTTGTGAGGATCATTTGAGTGTATACAGGTTTGGGGATTTAGTGTTGATGTCCTCATAGTGGTGTTTTTGCAGTTTTCTCTGTCCATGTAGATTGCGATCATCGTTTCTTTTGTGATATTTTTATTTCACAAGTGTTTTTCAAACCACACAAGTGTTTTTCAAACCATTATTTTAAATGGTTTGAAAAACCCTTTTCATGTATTATATTGAATGATTGTATAAAAATCAGAACACGTTGTCTAAATAATTTGAAGGACGTTGAAATAACATAAAAAGCCCACAGCCACTGGTTCATTGACAATATTCACATTAATGAGGGAAAGTTCCACACAGTGCACATAACAATGTGTCACTGACGAACAAAACAGCATCTGAGGCAGTGAATTCGAGTTTTAATAACTAGTCTGGTTCATTAATTCGTCACCTCTGGTTATGCGCAGCCTCGTTGTTACTTACTTTCCTGAAATTTAGAAGCACGTGTTGTTTTCAGCTGAGGCCTGAGGGAGACGCTGTTCCATTCGCATGTTGGTCAGTGATGAGTCTGAGAGGGAAACGGATTATTTCAAGAACCTGGATGACTTTGATTTCCTCCATGAGCAGTGGAGGAGTGGCCTGACAGTGAACTCACCCTCTGCTTTGCCTCAGGTGATATTCCTCAGCCTGTGGTGTTTGACTTCCAGTCTGAAGATATTTAATGTCTGCAGAACAAATGATTGGTTTGTAAGAGGCTTGAAATCGGTCCATTTCACCGCTTCATGGATCATCTGTGGTAAACGCTGCATGTCCTTCACATCCTGTGGAGACAGACAGCAGACGAGCACAACCTGAACACGACCTAATTCACCACCGACGTCTGTCGCGCTGATTAGACTGTGACTCTGTGTGTGTGTGTGTGTGTGTGTCAACGTGTAATTTCTCTGCTGATGATAATGACCTTCAAGTAAATATGTTTGAGCCACATCAACTCCATTTCTCATCAGGCCTGTTACCAACAGGCCACTCAATTTGTCACCGTGGTGACGAGAAATGAGGCTGGCATGTTCATTTCTCTCAACATGCATTAATATGTCACAGAGTCTTCAATGTATCTGTACATTCATGTTGCAGAGCAGGAAATCTGACTGTGTGTGTGTGTGTGTGTGTGTGTTCGCGCGCGCACGAGTTCACCTCAGTCTATAACCTTGTCTGCGTCTGTAGCCTCCAGTTACCTGCTCCAAATGAAAAAAACAGACTTTGTATTATAAACAAAGGTTCAGTCTTTTCTTTGTTGTCAGCATAAGAGCAGACGTGACGTTCTCTTCCTGATCTTCCAGATTTCACTCTGTCTCCATGTTATTGTTATTATTATTATTATTATTATTGTTATTATTATTGTTGTTGTTGTTGTTGTTGTTGTTGTTGTTGTTGTTGTTGTTGTTGTTATAGTTTTGTCTGATGAGTTTGTTGATATCCTGATAGATTAATACAGAAGAATGTATTTTCATGCTGCTCTGTTGAACTGTCCCCCTCTATCTGACCTCTGACCTCAGCTTTTTCTGTTCCTTTAGCTCTCTCTCTCTTTTCCGCCCACATACCAAAGCATTTCTCGTTTTAATCATGCAAAAAAAAAAAACAGTCTCCAAAGAGACCTGAGACCCGTCAGAATAAGAGAAGAAGGAGAGGAAATGTCACAGTCCGCTGGGCTCTGACGTAGGCGTCAGTGACACATGAAAGCAAGGACGTGTGTCCCACCTCTCCTCCCCCACACGCTTTGAAAGCGTGACCCCTTAGATATTTATTTCAAACGGCCACTGCGTCCTGACACAGAGACGCGGTCCTTTATGGAAGCGTTTGATGGTCCAGATCAGCTCAGCTGCAGCGTTCAGCTCACTGTAGCCTGATTAAACCCTGCAACAGGTATCAGCATAAAACCATAACGCTCCAGCACACAGCCATTCAACACAGCTCTGGTTTTCATGACTCAAGCATCATATACTTATTCTCCAAATAGTTTCAAGAATAGTTGTTTATCCAAGTTAATTTTGATAAATGACGAGTGATTAATTGTTTGGTCTGAAAAATGACGCTGGCAAATAAATGCACATCACAGTTTCCATAGCTAATATCAGTTTAATGATATAAGACACTGTGTTAAAATGATTGTTTCATTTTGTTTCATCGCACAGATCAGAAATCATTCATAACATCTTTAGGTTCATGTGGGGTTATATAGGTATTCTCATATACCACTGATGAAAAAGGGGGTTACAAAGATATTTTAAAAATACATACATTTATATTTTCTGAAATTGCTGCCAAATTAACCATTGACCTTATTTCATGTATCCTATTTTGCTTGAAGTGGACAAATTCATGTAAAATGAGACCAGACACACTGAAATCTGCCCCAGGTCCCCAAATTATCATAAAAACCGTGTCCTCATTTGTAACCTGATCCAACCCAGTAATACCTGACCAGGCTACCAATGTAGATAAGAACCTTGTAGCCTCACCTGTATGTTCCTCTGCTCTGGAGGATTTATACAGCGAGTCCTTACAGGCGAACCCGCGTCTCCGTTCTGCCTTTTCAGTGAAACGCCACCAGGGTTTGTGAAATTGTGACCATGTTATTCATCCGTCTGCTGCAGAGCATCAGTGTTAATCCACTGCTGGACGACCATAAAACCTCCAAACCTTCTTTATTCCCACTGTGTCCATTCAAGTGAGCCATTGATTTAGTCCCCCTGCCAGGCCTGGACAAAAGGCACGGCTGGAGAGCAGGGCACCTTAACCCCCCTCTGTGGACATACCAATATAAAGACTGAAAAGAGCTTGGGGCGCAGGAGGTGGAGGGGGGGGGGCTTTATTTATTTGTTTGTTTTGAAAGAATTGCTTTTGAAATGCAGAGAGAGAGAGAAACAGAGCAATGACTAAAAAGTAGTGAGTGAATAAAAAGAGGAGTGAAGCCGACTGCTCCAGCGGCTGATTGTATTGTACAGTGGATGTTTACAACACAAACCTTTGGTTTGGGAGATTAGTCGTTAGCTAATAGTGTTAATAACAGGTCGAATGCACTCACATACATTTCAAACTTTAATTCCAGTAACACAAACTAAATGATGCCTGATCTTAGTACAATCAAATACCTGTGTTTACTTCTTGTTCGTGTTAACACAACAGAATCAAAGCTGTTTCTTCATGTAAGGATTTAGATGTCATGAGTGAAGGATCGAAGCCTGATGCAGTTCAGTCGGAACTTGTCCTCAGGTTCCGTGTTTCTCTGGGTGAAGTGATCCCAGCCGCCTCCTCCGCCGCACAGCGTTCCATAATGATCACCGCAGCCCGCTGAGGCTCAGACTGATGAGTCAGCAGTCTCCACAGCAGCAGCAGCCTCCCTGTGCTCTCTGCCCCTCGTGTCCCAGCCTGTTTGTGTTTGTCTGCCAGAAACCAGCATGACGCAGCCACGATGCAGTTTAATGGGGTTGATCAGCATCAGTAGCATCATGTGGAACGCACATTAACATCTCAGATGTACAGGAAAGGGTTTCTCAGTCTGACTCAGATTGTGAGCTGTGTGTGTGTGTATGTGTGTGTTTTGCTGAAAAGTGTGTGGATGGTGTGAGGTTTGACTGAGTACGAGACGCTGAGGTTCACAGCTCCAGCAGTAAGGGACAGAAGCTAAGAGAGAAAGTGGGAGAGAGATCAAATCTGTGAGGTGAAGGAGACAAACATCTTCTTCTGAATGGGAGCTCTAACATGAAATGTAATTGCTGGCACGAAAGCATCAACCTATAATAATAAAAAAAAAACAGAAGAAGATCAATAGATTTAATAAGAGGGGAGTGATTTTCGAGGACAAGAAGGGGGGGGTGGATGAGGATTCTGTGGGGGATTATATATCTAAATAATACAACACACATTCGTCTATGTAAATGAGAAAAATCAGCACAAGATTAATTAAATATGATCGATTCACGAAATGTCGTGACTACAATCACAACAACACGAGCATAACTTAACTCTGGATCATGGAATTGATGGAATAACAGATCAACAAAACAGAAACTAGTTGTGCAAGGTGCGTTGCATTTCATCATCAGTCTGTTTCTGTTGTTGCGGGTGGTACAGCTGTAAATGAGTCGAGATGTAGGAGTTGGGATCATGATCTAGAAGCTGCATTATGTTTGTTTGTTGGTTTACTTTTTTGGCCACTTGACACTGTTGAGAATCACAGAGCCTCTTTGTGCACAATGTAACAGGTCATCCTCACACACCGACCCACCCTGAACTAAACGTTCCAGAAACCCTGCAGAAAAAATATCCCACAATCCCACCGGAACATCCACCCCCTCACCCACCCCAAACTAAACATTCTGAAATCCAAGCATGATGTTCCAAACTCCTTCCAACATTCCACCGGAACATTGTGACCATTGCCCTCACCCAAACAATCCGGAGACCCACCTAAACCTCCTCAGCGGTATCAGAGTTTCTGCTGTTGAGAAGGTCATGTGATGTCACGGCTCGGACGTAGACAGGAGGACAGCGGTGAAGTTTGCAGCGACGGAACCGGAGAGCGGAGATGATGCCCCGGGTCTGACGAGCTGCAGCTGCGGCGGAGAAAAGTTGAAGAGAAGTGAAGAAACAGTTTCAGCAGCGACGCTAAGATGGTAAATATACTGTTTACAGAGAGTTAGCTAACGTCTGCTAATGTTCATCATCACCGTTCAGACCAAACATTCAGCCTTTTTAACAACATCACGGTTCTGTCCACGTCGAGAAAAGTCCAATCTGCTTTTAATGACACAAGAAAACACTCGTTTCCGAGAGTTTAAGTAAACAAGCCGATAGTTCATAAAACTAGCTAACCAGCTATTAAAACTAGCTAACCGAGGAGAAAATGCCGCTGGAAATCATCGTCTTTTTACCACAGTGTGTTGTTGTGTGAAAACAAACAGCTGTGTTATAAAGCTTTATAGTTGTGAAATCTGCTGTACAGCTGCATCACAACACATTTACATACTGTCAAATGAAAATGAAATCAGAACCTCAGGTTATATTTAATCTATAGTTCTCTATGGAAGTATTGATCTTTCTCTTGCTCACACACACACACACACACACACATATATATTCATCCTTCATGTAAATACACTGAGACTCTGAATCCACTTATACCTGCACTGTATATTTGCTGCTTGTGTGGAAGATTAAAATTGGCAGTTTTTTAAATGGAGTTTGGTGGAGGTGCGTTGAGCCACTTCTATACCGATGGCTAACCAGGCAGTGAAGTTGGTAAAGTACTTGAAGTAATCTGGACAGTGTGATCAGGTGACCTTTGACCAGGTAGACATCCTGTTTGTCCAGTCTGTCTGCAGGTTTTCCTGTGATTTCCGGCGCAGATTGAAATCTCTGCCTGTGGTTGCACTGCAGAGCTCATAGTTGTTGTTGTTGTTAGGTGTTGCAGGAATGCTGCATGTTCAGTGGCAACATGCTTATGTCATTATTACTCCTCTGACGGCTGGTAACACGACATGTCATGACAGGGAAGCAGACTCCTCGCTGACCCATTTAACAGGAGCCTCCACTCTGTGAGTCCAGATGGATGCGAGATCCACAGGCTTCTGTCACTTGCAGGTCTCCATTGAATCCTCATTTAAAGGGTTTGCGGCCGTCATCTTCGTTTGCTTTGACTTCATTTGAATGTTCAAGGAGCTGCTGTCAGACGGCGAGGCATGGGAACGACGTGTCTGCCAGCTACACACCCACATGCACAACTGTGAACCATGATTCTGCGGCAGTTGTCCTGCTGTCTTTAAAGCACCAGCGCCCACAGGTACACAACACGCAGACATTTAAAACACACATCTATCAGCTCACCGGGCCTCGATGAGCTGTTCAGGGACTGGAGGCAAATGGTGCCGTCCATTGCGGGTAACCTATTTCTGACAACGCCAGGGGGAAGCTCCTGAGTGCCTCTCCCGTGATGTTTCAGGTCACACCGGGGGAGCTTCCTGCACAAACATGCTTCCCAGCTGATCGGTTGTGTTGGTACAGGGAAGTGCGTTGCCTCAGGTCACCTGAGTGGAAGTACTTTTTAGAGGTAAACAGCTTCAGTCACTCACGTCTGGCACATTTTTCAGTCAGTAGACAGAAGGTCGGGTGTTTTTAAGAGAATTGAAAGTGATGATCGCAATCATTTACATCCAGAGCAACATTTTGCTTCCTGTACACATTTTTTTTTAATTTCTTTATTGGAATGTATTTAAATAGATGAAAAGGGTTCAGAGGGTTGGAGGGCCTGTTATCAGCAAGGAAACCGATTTGTTGAGCCAGGTACTGGACGCCACTTGGCTTCCTTTATCGCAGCATCAGTATGGATGGTTCTTAAAGGTCACATCGCTTACAGAAGCCCGATGTGTGTGTTTGTGTGGGTGTATAATTAATGCACAGCGTTATCATTAGATCACTTGCAGAGGAAGGTTTCCTGTGCCCCGTGCTTGACTTTGTGTATAAGTTTTTGATGTGAGGGAAAAGGGATGGGGTTTGTTGGGAGTCCCTGTAAGACCTTTCCTCGTCATGTCAGGGAAGAGGAGATTTTCTTTGCCAAGGTCTAATTTAACTTTATTGGCAGAGAGATAACTGTGATGGAATGGTTTGTTTCCTGCCGTCGGAACTTTGTCTTTAATCATTAAGGATTTTGATGATTATGATGCAGTTGAACAACAAGTGGAAGCAACAAACTGCGTCTCAAACTGCATCACGAGCGACACAAACAAGTGACAATAGAAAAAAGGAAAAAAAATGGAGCATTAAATTATGGTCAACATGTGATTTAAGGTCTGTAAGATACAGGAAGCCATTTTTTGTAGCAGGGCTAGTTTTATGGCCGGCCCTAACCATGCACACACACACACGCACACACACACAAAGAGGGTCCCCCATTAGCACCACAAATCACAGAGATGAGCTGAGCTGTGGCCTTTGTTCGGCCATTCACAGTGAACACACTGGGATGAGGGCGATTGCTGGTGAATGGGAGCTGACTGGTCTTCGCCTTTGACTCGCTTCATTGGTTTTTCTGTCGAGGTGCGAGCCCAGCTCTGCTCAGTCGCGTCTGTTGTCACGGCAACTGGTGGAATCTGTTTCCCTATCTCTCTCGGTCTTTGTCGTTGTCCTGGAATAAACAATGCTGAGGTTTATTAAATGAGCTGAGAGGTGAGCGTGAGAGGAGGAAACCGTGCTGTGCATTAAGAGACGACCTGTGACCTGTGTAAATGATGATGTTTTAATGTTGTAGTTGCACATGTTTATCTGTGCAGAGGGATTGTGTGGGCTAAGCTGACACACCAGCAGACTTGTGCAGAGTGTGTGAGTAACGCGTGGCGGATTAACCAACACACAAATACTCTGCCCATCAAAAAGATCCTGTGATGGCCTAACACACGCACACACGCACACACACATAAAATTGATTCATTGCCAATATATATCACACATGATGAAGCGGAGCTGGCTAAGCAAGTTGATTCTATCTGGTTCAGCCTCTCTGGTATTTTCATTTCAAACCACTTAATAATTGTTCTTACAACATTGTGTGCAGTGCACAAATAATCAATACAAATAAAATACCTGTAACTACACTATAAAGTACTCAAAACTGAATGTGTAGAGGCCAAACCTAAAATAAATACTTGAGCAAATCAGTTTTTGTGCTGATTGGTGAGTTGTAGGTTTTTGTCGTGGCTTGCTGCAACCTTAGTCAACACACACTCACTGATGTGCTGTGTGTAAATTGAGCCATCAGTATTTCAGTGTGGTCTTGTCCCACACACACCTGCCAGTCACTGTTATATAATTCTCAGGGTGTGTTTGCATGTGTCACTGCATGGATACACACACTGTAATCAGGTGACCAAAAATGTGATACATTGTGATGTAATGGAATATTAAGAATTTGGGATTGGCAATATCAGGAAAATTGTGTTTCTTTTTTTAATTGTCAAGAAATTGTGATGCATGTTTTTACTGTTCACTGACATTTTGTTGATCAAATGTAGATGAACAAAAGACCTTGTTGTATAGCTCTTATACAGTATACCGTGTTGCCAAACATACAAACTTGTCTTTTAGCTTACCTAAACAGTTTTTCAATGTTCGACCACACTCCTGTCGCCTTTTTGTTGAATTGTTTTGTCTCGACATTGGCAAGAAAATCCAATAAGCCTTGAAAGGTTTTGGTGGCTCGGTGATGGATTGGAGCAGTGATCACAGCAGACAGCAGCTCTGTCGCTGGAGACGTCGATGCAGAAGCAGACGTGATGCTGTTTAGTATTAATTCACACTCCAGTCGTTTCTACCAACTGACTCAGATGTTTAGATACGTTTGTGTTTGTGTTGTGATGTTGATGAATGTTTCTGAATGATCGATGCGTATCGATCCATTAATTTGACAACATGTCAATACAGCTGGTGGGTGTAGCTTGTGGATGTTGAGGACGTGCTGTGTTGGTAACACACACGCACACACACATATCAAGATAAATCTGGAATGTTCCCTTGAAGGTAACAACACTCTCTGTTGACCTCTGACCTCAACTTGTACGAGCGCTCAGTTTTTAAAGGTTCAATCTAATCCTGATGTTCAGTGGGATTTTCTGTCTGTCTCTCCCCCTCACTTGTTTCTTCCTCTGCCTTTGAAGAAGACAGCCACACACTGCTCGAGTTTAAACATCAGCTGATACTCAACTCTCTGTATAATCAATGAATTGCCAACAATTCATTGATTGGTCGCTCGATATCCATCCACAACGCTCACTCTAGTAGTGTGTTTTATTGTTTTATTGATTTGTGGTGTTTCCTAGTTTCTCTGTGGTGCTGTTAACACATCAGAGCAGTGGACCGCATCGCCTCCCACTGTCCATCACCTTCAGCACTGCCTCTTGTTTTTCTCTCGCTCCTATACGTGTTAATAAAAATGCCCTCCTCCTGAATCAGACTCAGAGCTTCTGCTGAGCGTAAATGATGCTTTAATTATAAAATGTAATACACGTTACTGTCTCTAAACATAGCCGTTCATAATCAACGGTGATTAGCATCATTCATTTAGAGACATTAATCAGAAGAAAACAGATAAAACCAAATTAGCAAAAGATTGACAGCTGTACATTAGCCATCTGTCCTCTGGGGAAAGCAGCGAGAGCAGTGGATCTCAGTCGGTCTGTGACTCAGTTTAACAGGCCTTCCTCCATCACCCCTTCTTATGTGGGTTGATCATTAGGGTGATGGTGGTGGGGTTTTCCCAGGCCTCTGAGTCTCTCACATATTCAGTGGCCACTGACAGTCTGAGAAATTACAGGGCTCTGTGTTCCTTCAGATAATTATAAAGACCTGTGCACTCATGTGTCTGCCGTGGCTTATTGCTGTGACAGGTGAAAAGGAAGCCATAAAACTGTTTAATATATAGTCTTGTAACAGCCATTTGAATTAAATACGTGCATATAATAAACAAATGAGTGTAATTCTAAATATCCTTTTTGTATGTTGTCATCATCCCTTCCTGTTTATTTCAACAGAAAGTCATTTGCATGAGTCAAATAAAGTCCTGGCAGTGTTTTTACAGTTGGTTTCCATAGATTCTCTGTCCTCGTCATCAGCATCCACTGACTTTTGGTGCTGATCCTCAGAACTTTCGTAGACAAGAGGGGACAAATTGGCAAAATGACATGATAGCTCAAGTACTATTGAATAAAATCAAGAGGTTTTATTTGCAGGGCTACACACGGGAACAAGAGCAGGAACGCAGCAGTGTGATGATTATGACCAATCAATCAGAGTGATAAAGATCGATCAGGGAAGCATCCAGCTCGAGACATTAGGCCGTGGATAATGTGGATCTGTCCTGTTCTGCCTGCCACGTCACTGCGTTGTGTGCGTGTGCAGAGAGAGAGTGGCCTGTTAGGACTTGAAGTTTCCTTTCAGCCATTGTAGTGACACAGCTATCAGGAACAAGCTGTTTACTTCACCCTCAGCCCCACCTAGGGTTTGGCCTCACCACAGGTGTGTGTGCGTGTGTGTGTGTGTTTGTGTGTGCATGGTAGAACAAAGGGCAAGTTGTAAATACAAAGGAAAAAAAACAAATGCATTCATGGAGGAGTTTGTGTCAGTGCTTTGTGCTCTGTCTGTTCTAATAATCTGACAGCAACAATGACTGTATTTATAGTAACTGTATATCACAAAGTCAGTGATTAGAAAGTTCTTTAGAAAAAAACCATAGACCTAAAAACAGGAGGTTTCACTGCTTAGTTGTCAAGGTTAGTTTCATTGAAGTCAGCAAGTGATAAAGCGCAGTTTACTTTGGAGATAGGAGAAGTTACAAATCTCCCAGTCAGCTGTAGCGTTAATGTAAATCTGTGCAGCTCATGACCCATTTTTCTATCAGAGCATGTGAAGATAACGTGAAAATTATACAACACAGCACCTAATAGCCCAGAAAATGCACAATGTAATTGAAACTGAGTGTGTAAATGATGTCTGACTACATCATATTTCAAGATGGCACCGCAGATGGCCGCCGTGGTACCGCACTCTCTCAGAGTTGTATATTTTTCTTGTATAGTTATATTTAGTGTCTGTTAATATGGAATACAAAGAGAATGTATACATCTGTCTGAAACAAATTCCTTCTGTGTGTAAACTCTGATTCTGATCACGTTTGTCCAGAGAGCTGCTGTTGGTTTTCAAGAACTTTGTTCTAACCTGAATCATCTCATCACAGTCGGATGAATTTCCATTATATGTGGTACAAATGTGTGTGATCCTCAGAAAAATAATGGTAACGACTTTTGTGATTCTCTGAATTCCCTGAGGATGCATTAAGTGTAAATTGTTTACCTGGAAAGCTAATGACATCCTGTTTGGTTGACTTCACGGTCAGACTTGATGGTGTTTCTCATTTTGCATGAGGTTTCTTGTTGCACTGGTTCATTTGCAGTTGAATGTTCTTTCAGGAATGAGGGCCCTCCATTTCCTCTCCATTGTGAGACCTCTGTGTGTGAGCAATTCAGTACACGGTATAATTTCATTATGTGGAAGAAGCTTTCTGTGATTGGCTTAAAGACCTTGGCGATAAACATCTCCACCACTAAATCGTCTAATCCCATTATTCCCTGCTCACACACCAGAGTTAATCTGGTGTGCTGGTTTATGCACCTGGTATATCTTTGTGCTTTCATCCCATCAACTACTCTATTCTTGTATCGTAATGCTTGCATTTATTGATTTGCTGATACAAGCAAGTGCAACGTCCTAACCGTCAAATTAAAGAAGGTGCTAAGAGGGAGTGTGGGTTAATGGTTCGCAGGTGACAGAATAGGGCTTCCCAGTTCTTCTTAAAGGTCTGAATCGTCCCCACCAAGACTTCTTCCTCACTCTTTTCTCTAACAACTCAATCCTTTTTTGCAGAGATGTTATCTCCTGTGTCATTTGTTCTGTGATCCATGTTTTCTCCTGTTGCGTGGCCTTCAGATGTTTCATGCTTTTGTTGTAAGACTCCTTTAGACTGGACATTTTCGTCTGCAGCTTGAGTCTCTCCTTCTTCCTGTCTCTCTTGACGTTGCGCAGTTTTGTGTTCAGCTCGGAGATCTCTTTGGTTTGTTTAGCCAGGAGACGGTTGAGCTTGAAATTTTTCCTTATCTCTTTTGACAAACGTGTCTTGACCTCCTTCGCTGTCTTCTTTTCAGTACGAAGAGCTTCCTCCAGTTCTTGGACCATCAGTTCAGGATTCCCCTTCCTCAGTGCTGCTCTCTCCTTACTAATGTTTTGTAAGTCAGCCATAGTTTTTCATGTGGCTAGGTAGATGACATCAGTGCTCTTCACAAATCTGGAAAAAATGAGCACAAAATCAGGCTCACTTTTTTCCCTTTCTGTTGTTTAATGGCGTCTGGCAAACAACTTTGTCGCCAAATTACGTCACGTTACACCTGCAATACATTTTTTAATTCCAAACGCTGTGGAATGACATCAAAGCCATAGGGAAATATGTCATCGCAGAGTAAACCTACAGACTAATGATTCATGATGAACAAATCAAATTACTGATATTTCTTCACAGCAGAAGAAGAAGACTGTGATTTGGCCTTGGAATTTGGATTTAGAATCATGTACAGTTATATAATGTGTACAGTGTGATGTATATTTCTATCATTATCTCTCCATCTAACGTAGTGTAATGTGTTACAATAGTAGTGTACTTTGTGGTGTACCTACAGTTAATACCCCCATTAAATAAAGAAACTAAAGTCATTTTATTTTGAAGTAGTTTTATCATGACTTCATATGATCAGACCTACGGCTGTTGGTATAACACTGACGTATTGTAGTGATTGCTGTGCATCAGTGAGAGAATCAGTGGGCGTGGAGAGAAACAGGAACAGAGTGGGAAAGCAGTAGTGCATGGGGCTTGTCTATTGAAGTGTAGATTAGATCGCTAGTTTTGCTACGCGTCAAAGCCTCCAGGCCAGATTTAATCTCAACAAGCAGCAGATGACGAGAGAACTTCTCAGTTCAGCTTCTGGGACTTTTTTTTCTTACCTTTTTGATTTGAAGGGAGAAAAAAAAAATCCAGTTTACAACCTTTGTAAAGGGAGTTTTATTTCATACTCTCCCCCTCATGTCCAGTACATAGTTAGACTGCTATGACTACACGCCAGTCACAGCTGGATTTCTAACAACTCATGACTCTATGAGCCTTTATCGTCCGTTTCCTCTTGATTAATATTTCTGATTAACCTTTCATCACCCAGTGTTCCAGCTGCGGGAGGACAAGCCCTTATGATGCAAATTCACAAGAATATAATCATCAAGCTTGTAAATGCACTGATTGATATTCACTTCCAGACAATAGATCAAGTCACACTTTATGTTATTGTCGGAAAGATTTTAAGTTTCTAATCACCTGAAAGGTATTTGAGGCAGATTCTTATTTTTTTTTTCTCTACTTATGGCATATGCTTACACGAGCAAATACAAAATCAAGATATTTAACAAAATAATTTACGTCATCGTTTTGGTAACAACATTTACAGATATTAAATAGATTTCAATAGACTACAAATGATGCAGACATTTCTTAGGCAGCTGATTCTCAGCTTTCTAAATCAGCTGTTATTTTGGAATTTTCTAACATAAAAAAGGAAAAGGATAAAAAAAAGAAGTCGTTATGTTATCCACTGCAGGAGGATGCAAATGATGATCGCTGACTCTGGTTGGCATCAAAGTCTGTGCAGCGAAAAGCCACAGGACACCGTTAAAATGTCATTTATTCTGCTTGTGTAAGAAAAAGACAAAGGAAATAAAGCCGGTGAACCTGCCTTCAGGACATGTCAGCAGTTTGCTTGTGTGAGTGTGCACATTACAGATAAGTCTGTGTGTATGTTTGTGTCTGTGTGTGTGTGTGCGTGTGCGCTTTGCTGCCGTGGCAACTAGAGTTACCACATACTAATATTTTAGGTTGCCTTATATAATCGTCTGCTTCTGTCACTGCAGAGTATTTTTCAGGACAAGAGGCTCTGGGGGCGATGTTTGTTTGGAGACTTGGCCTCCTCATTACTCTGCTGACTGATCATTGTGCATCTTTACACAGATTTACTGTCTCATCAGCAGCTTCATCTCTCCCTCCATCTCCCCGTCTGAAAAACCGCAGTCCTCACTCAGGACTCCTGTGGTTTTCTTTGTTTGTTTGTTTGTTTGTATTTTTCCAGTCTTGATGGGAAAGGTAAATATGTGTATCAGCGTGGGTATGTGGCAAAGTGGCAAATTGAAAAAGTGAAGGATGTTTTTCATGCTAAGAAATAAGAAAGTATTCAGTAAACAGCGGGTTTCTGGTGAATCTTTTACCCATGGTTCATGTCAAGTCTGCGTCTTTCCTCCTTTTCTACACTGGTGAATGAATTCTTCTTCTGAAGAAGATAACATTGGGATCCTGTGTGTTCACAGGCAGATCGCAGTGGCTGTGATGTCAGTGTCCTCAGCGTCCCCGTGTTGATACGTCGTGGAGGCTCAGAGTCCAACTTGGACGTGGTGGACGGCGTCGGCGATGACGGGGTGGGACTGGATTTCAGCAAGGGAGCGCTGGGCATCGACAGCCTGCAGCAGAAGATCCTGAAGGTCAGAGGGACCAGAACTCACCTGCAGCACGCTCTCTGTAGATTTACTGTTTGACCTGCAGAGCAGTGTGTACACGTGAGACACATCCAGCACGCGCTCAGCTCAGTGGCACTCTGTTTTTCATTACCCAACAATAGGACAGTTGCTTTTCAATGTCATTATGATGTTACAGTCACCAAGGAAACTATTACATTAATTATCTAAAATAATGAGAAACCGTTCTCACCTCATCTTCTCATTTATTTTTGGCATTGTCTCAGGAAAAGCACAACATTAAGGAAAAACACAATGAGAAGGAAAAATTATGAAAATTAGATTTTAAACTAAACTGTCAAATGTAATATTCAAAGAAATAGTATAATACTGCAGCAGTTTGTTGTCATCACTACTACACAGTTATTGTTGTCCCTTTAGGTAACGGAGCAGATTAAGGTGGAGCAGGCGGCTCGGGACCAGAATGTGGCTGAGTACCTGAAGCTTGTGAACAACGCAGACAAGCAGCAGGTGTCGCGTATCCGCCAGGTCTTTGAGAAGAAGAACCAAAAGTCAGCACAGAACATCGCGCGGCTGCAGAGGAAGCTGGAGCAGTACCACCGCCGCATGAAGGACAGCGAGACCAACGGCAAGCAAACCCACAAGGATGGCAGCAGCAAGGAGTCCGGGACCCACAGCAAGGAGGGCAGTCTGCGGGACGTCAGCGCCATGGGACGACACCCCGCGCTGGACAAAGTGAAGACGATTGGTCCGGGTGTGTCGCTCTCGCCGCCGTTCTTCTTCAACAAGTCCCGGGAGTTCGCCAACCTAATCAGGAACAAGTTTGGTAGCGCTGACAACATTGCCCACCTCAAGAGCTCCATGGAGACAGGGGCGGGGCTGCAGGTGGACAGCGGGGCGAGGGGCCTGAGCGGCAGCGCCACCACGGTTGCCAAGACCAGCAAGTATCAGAGCGATGATGAGTGCTCCACGGGGACGTCTGCGTCGGCTGACTCTAACGGGAACCCAGCTGGGGGCTCGGGGGCAGGTTCTGGGGGTCCTGGGAGGTCAGACTCCAGCGGGCGTCTCGGGGAGGTGCTGGACATGGTGCGAGAGATCAGGGAGGCTCAGGGACAGCTGTCTGAGGACATGGAGACTATGAATACACATTTCAAACGAGACTACACCTACTTCACACAGGTGCTGCAGGAGGAGAGATACAGGTGAGTTTGTCACCACACAGATCTTTATGTTTTACTGATGTGGGAATTTAACCAAGAAAAGGAAAGAGGAAAAATAAACATATTCAGTCACATCTGGAGTGTCACATGTGAAGAGCAGCAGAGTCCACTGATTTTTGCAGTGCTGGTATCACTCATGGCCAGAAGGATCCACTCTGTCGTCAAAATAAATGATCTTTTTTTTTTTAAATCTATGAATCCACTATCACCACGCTGCAGTAACACTGGGTAAATAATCAGATGCAGAACTTTAAAGAGCCTCTGACAGTGTTATGGGGCTGTAACGATGAGCTATTGTCAACTAAAAATAGATCACACACAAATCCCAGACTGCTGCTAAGTCAGCCAAGGGCAAATGTTTGCAGCAGCTTGGTCGCAGTGGTAAACTGCTGTACTCGCCCACTCTGCATGTGTCTAACTGTGTGTTTCTGTCTGCAGGTACGAGCGTCTGGAGGACCAGTTAAATGACCTGACGGAGCTCCACCAGCATGAAACCAGTAATCTGAAGCAGGAACTGGCCAGCATCGAGGAGAAAGTAGCTTACCAGGCGTACGAGAGAGCCAGGGACATACAGGTAACGTGTGTGTTCTGTATACAAACATGGCCACGCAGTCATGTCGTAACTGTATATACAGCAACATACCACACAATCAAATCTTATCTCTACACCAGGACACTACTTCAGTTTTCTCCGTTTACATTTTTATACATATGTGTCAGGACCAGTGGGGAAGTAAAGGACCAGTTCTGTTTTTTAATAATTTACGTCATAACAATGTTTTCTGTTAAGATGGGGAAGACTGTGAGTGTGTTACTGAATGTCGCACATTGTGATACTTTCAGTTCATTTCTGACGTATGTGATACACGTCATCAGTTCATTTCCAATGTAACTGATTCATTTTTAATGCCCTGACTCATCGCTCTCCAGCATTTCCCTCGTCTTAACGCTTGTGTGTCCGGTGTGTGTCTGTGTGTGTGTGTGTGCAGGAGCTCCTGGAGTCCTGTCAGACCCGCGTGTCGAAGCTGGAGCTCCAGCAGCAGCAGCAGCAACAGACGGTTCAGCTGGAAAACGGTGATGCCAAGGTGCTGCTGGGGAAATGCATCAACATCATGCTGGCCATCGTCACCGTCATCCTGGTGTGCGTCTCCACGGCGGCCAAGTTCACCGCCCCTCTGCTGCGCAGCCGCCTCCACTTGGCCCTCACCTGCGTGGGTGTGTCCTTGTTAGCACTGCTGTGGAAGAACTGGGAACATTTGCAGTGTGCTTTGGAGCGATTGCTCCTCCCACACTGATCCAGATGGGACAAATGGGACCAGGAGACTTTGTCCAAACCCTGGGTCGAGTTCTCCAGGACGTGTGTCGTCATGGCAACACAGTAGCTGGGGAGGAGTTTACATGTAGCCTAACACCAGCCTGAAGTCCCCAGCAGTTGTGGGCTCCACGGTGAATTGGTCATCGGCCCTGTGCTTTGCATGTGTAAGCAGGGGCCACGGTTATTCCAACAAACGCCACACAGGTGGAAGCTGATATAAGTTATAACAAGCCCTGCAGTAAATGCTGTAGGTGCAGACTATATGTATGTGTGTATGGCACAAAGCTGCTGTATCAATGAATGACTACACTCAGAAACAAACACAGAAATAAGCTGGAAATGAATCAGATACATGTCGTGTTATTGGCTGATCTGATTATCGGGAGACTCTGGGTCACGGCAACAGACACGAAAAGCTAAATATACCAGGTGAGCTTTTATCGGCGGGGGGAAATACTCCCAAAGGGAAGCACACTTGTCCCAACAGCACCTCACACTTCTAATCACACACACTGACTGTACGTGTATAAAACAGCAGATCAGTCTGAAACCCACGTACACAGTCTGCCTCCTTCTACACCAGCCTGCTCTCACCAACTATATATACTGTGTGTGTGTGTGCGCGCATGCGCGTGTGTGTTCTGTGTTTATGTGACATTTGTTGTGTCAAAATGGACAGATTAGAAACCTGAGACACATCCTCTGAAGCTGTGGTCATGTGGTTGTGTCTCTGTCTGTGTGAGTGTCAGTGTGTCTCTTTATGCCCCATTTGCCCCAAGGACGGGAGGGGAAAAAACCTTCAGTACATCTTTGTGTACATCATGTGTATCCTCAGTTGCAGAGACTGCAGCTTTAGCGTCAAACAGTTTGTCACTTTTCTTTTCATTCAGAAAGTGGTAAAATCGTTCACCGGGACGAGAGAAGCAGATTTATGAATCCTCCTCTTCGATTAGAGAAAACGCTCTGATCTGTGAGTGAGTTCAAATTGGAGATATGGTTTAATGTAACAGATTAAATCCTACATGACGGCTTTGTTGCTGTGCTGCGTTCATGTCCGGTGGGAATAACAGGAACGCTGTGTTCTGTGTCTTCACAATTGTGACGTGAAAAGATTCCCACCTGCTGGAACTTGTTTTAAAGGATGGAAAAGACCCAGATAGATTCCTCTCATACTAATTCCTGTTGGGCTTTTCCCAATTCACTCTCACACATCATGTCTGAATTTATTTTGTACTTGAAGAAATGATTTCTTGTCCAAAAGCACTGTAACTGTACGTAACTGTAAGTAAACTATAAAAATCAGTTCAAGTGATTTATCTGCAAGCAGCATCTACTTGTTAAGATTCAAATCATTGTAATTGTGTTTACCCCCGTGACACAAATGCAGCATCACAGTGAGACATAGTGAACTGAACAATGTAGCTCCGTGCTCTTTAACCCTGTATCACTGTGACGATGATGTGTTCAAATGGACCTGATGCCTTTTCAACGCAGCTTCTTTCTTCCACTGTGTGACACTGGATCCTGTTCATTTACCTTCAAACTATAATGAGCCAAATACAACACTTTGTGGGGCACAGCAGCCTTTTTTTTAATAAGTTTAACACAAAAACAATTAGTCAGTGAAATCTTTTTTCCAAATTGACCCAAATTATATTTCTGCCTGCTCTTTTTGGAGTGACGTGCAGCTTCTCTGGAAAGCTGTATTTGACAGCCCATAATGTATATCCTCAGATTTCTGTCTTTGTGCATTAGGTTCTAGTTATGAATTTTTCATGACTTTTTTTTTTGAGATGAGAAAATAAACCTTTGTTTTTCTAAGACTGCTCCTGTCTCCTACTGGTGCCTTCTTACACATGATATCTCATCCATTACACAGCACATGACCCATCAGACAGACGGCAAGTTGGAAGGACGGAGCTGATCCACTGTACAGATCATACTGGAATATATGCATATAAAGTAAATGTAAATGACTAACACTCACCAGCTGCGCAGTGCTGTGAAAAAAACAGCGTGTCTTATCTTTCATGAGTCACTCATAATTTATTATTTCTCATTTAAAACCATTCTAACGTATTTTTATAATTGAGACATTAAAATAAATCAATGCATTTCCTATCATTGTTCCTTCATGTTGTAGCAAAATGAAAATGAGTTACGCATCTCGCCTCTCTACAGGAAAATTAATCAACTTATTTCATTTCAGTATTTCTTTCAGGAGCATATCGTGTTTATTAAGATTGAAACCACTTGGCCACGGCAGATGGTGATGACCCGGTCGACTCACAGGGATGTGGAGCAGCATGGAAACATAAATCACTGTGGAATAATGGATGGTGACTGTCACTGTGTGTATGAGCTCGTCAGATGTGGTTTGAATGTTAATGAAATGAGGTCCGGGGATGTCTGTTGTCCAGAACACTATTGCTTATGTCAGCTGTCTGGACTGGAGAAGAAGAATGTCATCAGGTTTCTGACTTTTGTGACAGCAATATTTTATTATCATCATGAGTTATTTAATGATAATGATTTTTTGAACTTAAAAATCCAGGATCTTAACTGCAGATCTATTTTAATCATTAAAATGTTCAATATTCCTAGTTATTTCCCACATTCCTATTATCCTGAATGTCTGCGTTAATGAGACACTGAATAAAACCAGGAGGAGACTGACACCTTGCTGTCAGATATGAAAAGTGCGTTTTAAAAAAGTATTTTAGATATTTATTTTTAAAAATAAGATGTATTCCTGGTTGTTAAAAAATAGACATTGTATTAATTATATTATTATTATTACGTTAGTGAAAAAAATAAATGAATCACAGCAAAGATAATCATTTTCTTTAACAGCATTTTTCTGGTAACACTGTAGATTATCCATACAACAATGATCACTTGTTTCCTCTGTTCAACTTGTATCCATTGCATGTGATTAATGAACAAGTAAGGAATAGGACAGAAATTTTCCAGCTCACTGATGATGATAAAATTAAAAGTGCACCTTTTAACCTTTTCTTGCACTATGTTTGGCAACATTTGTCACCATGTTACCTTTATTGAATGTGTATTTCTTTAGTTTAATTTATATTCTATAGTTACCTATTGCTTTTCATATGTTTAGTTAATCTCGCTTGTTTGTGAGTGACAATAAACCAACCTTGAATCTTTTTATCCTTTTCAATATTTTGACACCTCGTCTTCCACGTCAGCTGGGGGCGCCAGGGAGCGTCCGCGTTGTTTTAGGCGCAAACCGGAAGTCGTCACAACCGTCCACCTTAAAAAAAACAGTTCAGTGTGGCAGCAAGTGTCGCCAAAGATGAAGATACAAGACAAATTCTGATATTGAGCACTTGGTTTACATTGATAACATCAGTGGATACAATCTGGGATTTTAGTTTAATTAACTTTAAAGAAAGCGAACGTGGAAAGGGGATGTTAGCCGTCCTGTGGTGTTAGCACAGCGTCAGTAGCGTCATTCCGCCGACTTCAGTCTAAATACATTCACGTTTGATGTATTGTTTTCACTGATGGACGAGCACAAGGAGAATATCAACTCAAAGGACGTGAATGTGAAGATGTCTGCTACAGGAGAGGACGAAAAGGTCGGTGTCAGTGACAAAGCTAACATTTAACGCGGTCTGTTTTCAGTGTTCATGTTTCAACCGTTCAAATGAATCTGTTTTATCCTCTGTTGTTACACCGACATGTGTTTGTTCGCTTTTTGTCCTGGTGTGTGAAGAAAAAAATATATATTCTAAACTCTACAACAAAATATTATTACAGCACTTTCAAACTAAGGGTAAGCTAGCAAGGAACATAAAGTACTACATCAGCCTGAAACATGTTTGTATTGTGTTAGTTTGATATGGATGCTTTGTTTAATTGTGTTTATGAGGTCATCATCCTGTCATATAAAATGTTCTTCCTCAGGTGACGTCTTGCAGCAGGATTTGCCTTGAAGACGAAGCTGACCCTCAGACGACCTCGCCTCAGCACAACAGTGACTTCAGTCACCCTGTTTACAAAGAGATCGCTTTGGCCAATGGACACATCAACCGCATGTCCAAGGAGGAGCTGCGGAAGAAGCTGGGAGAACTGAAGCTCGACACAAGGTGATGTTTTGGCTGTGATTAGCTTTAGCATATTCAGTCTCTAAAGTGAAGCCTTAAAAGGGTAAATCCAGTGCGTTTCTATTCCTATACCAATGTGAAGAATCATTCAAATATATGCCCTGATCATTTCTGACAAAATGTTTCTGTCTTAAAGAGGAGTGAAGGATGTGATGAAGAAGAGGTTGAAGAGTCATTATAAGAAGCAGAAGCTGATGCAGTCTGCAGCGGAGGGAGGACCCACTGACACCTACTACGACTACATCTGCGTGGTGGACTTTGAAGCCACATGTGAAGAGGACAATCCCTCAGACTTCCATCACGAAATCATTGAATTCCCAATGGTTCTCATCAACACACACACTTTGGAAATTGTGAGTTGATTTTGCGATGCAGATGTGATCGTTTTAATGTGTTTAAAATGCAAACTCACTTTTGTGAACATGTGCCTGTTTATTTTGAAGGTTGACACCTTTCAGGAATATGTGAAGCCTGTGTTGAACCCGCAGCTATCAGACTTCTGTGTGAAGCTAACAGGAATAACACAGGTTGGCTGACCTCTCTTCACTTTCTTCCAGTGTCATCTGCTTTCACTGTCTCGTGAATGTAGAGAGGAGGTTTAGTGAACGTGAAGATATGTGTTTATGTTGAGCAGAAAATGGTTGACGAAGCAGACACGTTCCCTGACGTCCTACAGCGAGTTGCAGCTTGGCTCCAGGAGCGGGAGCTCGGAACAAAGTACAAATACGCCATGCTGACTGACGGGTATGATGTTCCGCACTATGAACCAAACTTTTGAATCATCTGTTTAGTGATTCTTTTTTTTCATTAATGTCAGTTTTTGCCATATGTCGACTCCAGGTCCTGGGACATGAGCAAGTTCCTCAACATTCAGTGTCGAATAAGCCAAATCAGATATCCTCAGTTTGCAAAGAAGTGGATAAACATAAGGAAATCATATGGGAACTTCTACAAGGTTTGCCATTTTAATTGTTAATACTTAATACAGGTTTTTACCAGTTTCACAGCAGGACAATGTTCATGATAGTGAGCTGTGTCCTTGTTTTGCATTTACGTCACTGATGTTTGAGTAATTGACATGGATCTTAATCTATCAATAACTGTAGCAAAGCTAATATTTATTCTGTAGTCATCATGTCAGGTACATTTCTGGTCTTATCTAAACGGTTGTAAGTCTGTTAGCAGATAGGAACATTTCTATAAATCACTTTTATTTTCAGATAAATAAAGGAAAAAATACTGATGAGGACTGTGTTGGTGACTCATGACTCAGTGAGCTTCTCTCTCCTCAGGTTCCCCGCACGCAGACCAAGCTGAGCACCATGCTGGAGAAGCTCGGGTTAAAGTACGAAGGTCGTCCTCACTCCGGGCTGGACGACTCGCGGAACATAGCCCAGATTGCTCTTCGCATGCTGCAGGACGGCTGCCAGCTGCGAGTCAATGAACGAATGCACGCTGGCCAGCTGCTCTCGGTCCCCAGCTCGGCTCCTCTGGAGGGGGCTGCACCAGCACGAGGCCCCCACAGCAGACACTAACCCAGACTTTGAGGCTGGTCTTCACCCCTCACCCACCCATGAGATAAAGAAAGAGTAAAACCAAAGCCCTTTACAGTCTTGATGTAAAGTGGTGGTTTTAATTTTGGAGTTGAGTGAAGGGTTTGCTAGTTTGACCAGTAACAGAATTTAGATTTTTAAGATTGAGGGTTTCTCTCCAGTCGCAACCACATATATTTTTACATCAGATTGTTTTCTTATCTGCCCACTGAACCTGCCTTACTGAAATATTATCAAAAATATTAATAATTTGGCACAAATTAAAAAAAAAAAGACCAGAAACGTCAGCTCGGTCTTTATCATATTTTTGTGTGTTCTGTCTCGTTGTGAGACTACGATAAACACAAATGCTGTTTCAGGACAGACCTGTGGACTTTGATTGTTTGTGTTGTCTCAACACAAACACAGTGCATCTTAAATCCACTGTAAATACTGCAATCTGGGGTTGTGTCGCCTTTTGTATGAATTTCATGGTGCGTGATTTATTTTAACAGGAATAAATAATGTTCTAAATGCACAATGATCCGTTTTCTGACGTATGTCTCTTTCATTGTTTTGTTTTTTTTTTGGCTATAATTGGTCTTTGTTTAAAAAAAAATTAAAATCAAATTTTATTGAAGAGCATGCTTTTATTTTATCGTAATTACCACTTTAGACCACAGGAGGACAGCAAACTGTAAAGCTGCCGTTAAACGACTACACTACAACAGGATACAGAGAGTATTTTGACAATAAAATTAAAGCATGCTCTTCCGGTTCGGTCTCTAGGCACAGAAACGAGAGCTCCTCCGGGGTTAAAGCTGTGAGGCCCCTAAAGGCCCCTGATGTCCACGTGATGGCCCGGGACGCAGCACCTCAGTCATAAAATTACTACAATACAACTGGAAACAAAGGGTATGTTGACAATACAATTAAATCTGACTTTTCCGCATTAGCGGACGGTGTTTGTTGATAGCCACTTAGCTTGACACTACGAGTGTAGTTTGACCGAGCTGTCGGGGAAAATGGCGTCGTCTAACACATACAAACTACTGCTGCATCCGGGGCCGTGAAATGAACATAAACAGCTGGCGTTTAACTTTTGTTTCCGTTCATCGAGACCGAACCGGAAAAGCATGCTTTTATTTAATTGTCAACAAACTCTCTATTTCCGGTTGTACTGTGGTCGTTCACGGCTATGTTTACCATAGACGTCTTAACAGTGGATGTCGCATTCGCTGCTAGGGGGCGAGAAACACGGCCGCCATCTTGGTACGGTCATAGTCACAATAACACATAAGAAATAGGTTGCAGAGCGCTGTGAACCTAGAAGCCTGGATCTGGTTAAAGTTTCATATGGGCAGACCTGGAGTTTTAGACTATGATTAATAATCATATTGTTTCCTCATTGTATTAAAATATCTGACTTTGCTGCCACTATGTCATATTTATAGTGTGTGATTTGCAGAAAACCTGTGTATTTAATTGTGTATTCAGTGAGTTATAATGAATTAAATGCTTTGACAGTTCACCGACACATTACGTTGAATAAAGTGATGGACTGTACCAAGATGGCGGTTCCAAATCTCGTCAGCGCCAGTGGGCAGCAGTGGTCGATGCGGCGTCTACTCTCATTGTGTTGTTGTCTATGATGTTTACCCATTTAATGTTTAACTGGGAGTCTCCAGAATTCTTAACTTTAAAGAAAATAAAACAAGAGCTGTTGTTCAGAAACAAAAAAAATATCACATTTTAATGAATATTGTCAGATTATCATTATCGAATATTTAAAAAAGTAATCAAGATTTGTTTTGTCCATATCTCACACCCCTAGTGTTTATCATCACAGAACTTTTTAAAAAATGCCTTTAGGTCCTGTCAGTGCTTTATATCTGGGCTTATTACACCTTATACATCTATCTATATATATAACTTTAATAATTCTATCAGAAACGTTCAGTGGTATGTATTTAAATCCACAGATTGTCCTAGCTTACACTGTTAACAGCACTGAGGTCAAGTTGGCGTTGAGTGTTTTCCTGGGTGACTTCTATACCTTCATGGTCTTTGGCAGCTTTAAACATAGTGAGACTACGTCTGTGTGTTACACCCACTGTGTCGTACACACAACACTGTGCTGAGCGAGTGTGTGAACAGTGTGAGTGGACTGTACAGGTCACAGGCAGGTGCTGTACAGGTCACAGGCAGGTGCTGTACAGGTCACAGGCAGGTACTGTACAGGTCACAGACAGGTGCTGTACAGTGTCACTTTCTGGCCGATTTCCTGCAGGATGTGTTGGGCGGCTTGTTCCAGCTCGGCCAGCTGGGCAGCTTTGTCCTCCAGGAGGCGCTGGTTGGCCTCGTAGGCGACCTCCAACTCTGAGGACAGAGGAGAAGTTGCCTGTGTGATTGGTCTGACTGGAATGATTGTCTTTTATTATTATTATGTGAATGTGTCTTCATGTATCTGCAGAGCGAACCACGTTTCTCTGTCTGTGCGTTTTCATCAGCCATGATGTTGTTTACACAGTAAAACAGAGCTATGAGTTCACGCACTCATGTGACAGCACATGATAGAAAGGCGAGTGTTCACCTCCCAGTCTCTGCAGCTTGCTGCTGCTCTGAGCGAGGAGCTCCATCGCCTCCTGCTGGAGCTCATCAGCTCTCCTCCTCGCCTGCAGCACCAACTCCCCCTTATCCTCCACCAGGTTCTCCACCTCCTCGTATTTATCCTTCACCGCGACGTCAAACTCCTGCACACACACACACAGGCATCAGCGTGACACTGGCGTGTGTGTGATAACAGGAAGTGTGTGTGTGTGTGTGTGCGTGTGTGTTCAGACCTGCTGGGCCTCCTCGGCCTGCTCTTTGGCCTGGTCAGTGATCCATCCGGCCGCCTCCGCCAGCTGGTTCACCTCCAGGTCGTTCTGTCTGAGCAGGCCCACGTCCCTCTCCAGCTGGACCAGTCGACCCGTGGTGTTACTGAGCTTCAGCTCCGACAGGGCGGTCTCCGACTCCACCTGAGACGCACACACACACACACACACACACGTCTCTACACACGTCTTCACACCTTCTTTTATTCAGTGAGTCTTTTTATAAACAGACACAAATCAACTGTCGTGGCACCGTCAGAGGTCAGACTCACAGAGGTCAGCAGGTCCAGCGTGCCTTTTGTGTTGTTCTGGGCCAGATGGATGGCGTCCATGGCGACGCTCTGAGCGCGCTCAGTCTCCTCCAGCGCTGCTTTCACGACGTCTGCTGTCTCCTTCATGTCGGCGGCCTGTTGGCTGATGGACAGACAGAGCCGACGTGTCAGAGCCACATGTCTTCACGATGGTGAATGAATCTTTGTGATGACCATGATGAGATGATGAGATGTTCTGCTCTGTGTGCAGGTACCTGGCAGCCTTGGCCTCCTTCAGCAGCATCTCCGCGGCCTGGATGTCCTCAGCGCTCTGACTCAGGATGGTCTCCACGCTGGTCAGCGTGCCCACCCTCTCCCTGATCTCACTGGTCAGCTCCTGCAGCTTCTCCGAGGAGGTCGGCATCTCCAGAGCCATGACCTCGTTGGCCACCATCTCGATCACAGACGCATCGGCCTTTTCATCTGGGTCAGATGGAGAAACAAAGACAAAATGTTGCCATGACTCCCAGACATTTACTGTGGAGACATCTCTGTGTGTCCCACGTGGAACTGATGAACTGATGAGCTCACTGGTGAGAAGGTCTCGTATCTCTCTGAGGAGGCCGCGCAGCTGCTCGTTGCTCTGCTCCACCTTCTCTTTGCTGCGGTTGGATTTGACCAGCACCTCCATGGCGTTGGCCTTGGCCTCATTAGCGCGGACGTTGGCTTCCCACACCTGATCACAGACTGCGTCAGTCATCTGCTCACACTGGCTGCAGGAGAAAGAAGAAGTTCACTCACCATCCTGGAGAGCTTGTCCACCTCCTGCATAGCTGCGAGGATCTCCTGGTCCAGGTCCTTGGCTGATTTGAGAGCCGCTGTTGAGGTAGGGACCACGCCTTCACATTCTTCACCTCCACACAGAGGAGCTCCATCTTCTCCGACACAACCCAACCCGCCGCAGGGGGAGTCAGAGCAGCTGTCGTCCTCTGCTGCACCACCACACATCTGCAGAGGAGGAGGTTTTAGGAAATCAGATGCTACATCAAACCCACAACACAGAATGTAGAACATTTGACCTGTGACCTTGTGGTGGATTCTGGTTCTTTACCTTCTCACTGAGTGGTGCCAGGTCGAGTTTGTCCAGATCTTTGGACACCTTGTTCAGTTTCTGGACGTTCCTCTGGTGCTTGCGATCAAACTCCTTCTGACTGCTGCTCAGTTTGTCCTCGGTGTCTTTTCGCACCGAGGCCGACTGCTCCACCATGTTACCAGGACTCGTGGTGGAGATGTTGGCGCGGACCTCGGCCACGATGGACTTCTCATGTGCCACTGTGATGGTGTCCATGGCACCTGACGACACACACACACACAGACGTACACACACACACAGACGTACATCAAGCTCTTTGTCGGAGCTATCACAGAGGTGAGTTCTAGATGTTTAGATGTTCTGATGCAGGAGCAACAGACGTGGAGGGTTTTACTGATGATGCGTTTGTTTCCATGTTTGTTAAAGGTTAAAGGTTAAGTCCTATAGGTCAACATCTCACCCTGGATGTTGGCGTTCTTGGCGTCATACACCTGCTGCCTCAGCTCCTCCACGCTCAGCTGCAGCTGCTTGGCCTCGTCCATCACCGCGTCAAGGTTCTCGCCGATGGAGTCGGCGTCCTCGAGGAGAAGGTTCGCGACCTCCTCTGTTGTGTTCAGCTTTCCGTTCAGGTAGGACATCAAACCGCTGAGGAGACAGTGAGACAGGGTGAGGATGTGTGCGCCGCAGTCTGTTGTTGTGTGTCTGTTGCGTTTGAACGTACACAATCTGGTGCATCAGGTCCTGGTTCTGTTCCAGCTTCACCGCCGCGGGGTTGCTCTCCACGATCTCTCGCACAGCTTTGGCGTTTCTCTCCAGGCTGCTGATTAGCTCCTTATACGGCGTCGTCACCCCGCTGATGTGCAGCTCCGACACCCTGGCCTCCATACGCAGCGTCTGATTGGCCAGCTCGCCGACCACGCCGTCCCAGTTAGCGAAGCAGCGGTGGCAGGGTTCACAGTCAGGGAACTCCCCGTGGTGACCTCTGGCACAGGTGTCGCACCGCGGCCCCGACACACCCTCCACACAGGTACAGTGACCTGTGGCGCGATGGCACTGCTGGCTGGAGATTCCCCGAGGGTCACAGTCACACGCTGGAGACACACGGACAGGAAACGCGTAGAAATGATCACAATACGCCCCTTGTGGTTTATTACATGAACTACGTTAACATACGTACGACAGGCGCTGTAAAGGAACAAAAATGAAAATGTCTCATTAGAAAACAAAGTAAATTCAACCTCCAGTGAATAAATGTGAATGACTGAGAAGGTCACGCTGCCCCTGGGTCGGGTCGCGCACAGAGCCGCCCTCCCTCCCTCCATCCCTCCCTCCATCCCTCCCTCCCTCTCTCACTCCCTCCATCCATGGAAATGTTTGTTATGAGTCAGACAGCAGGAATTCAGGGTCTGAGACGTTTCCACCATCACTGCTGCATCGTGTGTGTGTGTGTGTGTGTGTGTGTGTGTGTGTGTGTGTGTGTGTGTGTGTGTGATTGATGGAGCAGCAGGTGAACCACTGAAACATTACCGCCGTCATTCTGGGTCAGAACAAACTGTGTGTGCGTTTGTACGTTCTGACCTCACAACCCCCAGAAGAACAACTTCAGCCGTCATGGCGTCTTGACGAGCTTTAGTGTTTGGACGAATCAGAGCCTGGTCTGTGCAGACAGGAAGAGGTCCAGCTGCTTCAGCAGCTTCTGAGACCTTCAGGGAAAACATCTCTGCAGGCCCCTGGGTGTTGGTGCATGACGAAAGTGGGATGTCTGGGAGAACATCTGGTTCTCATGGGCTGGGAACCGCAGGTCATTCCCAGATCTGCCTTCCCGCCCCCTCTCCTCCTCTCTCTCTCCCTCTCTCTCTCTCTCCCTCGCTCTCTCTCTCTCTCTCTCTCGCTCAGCTCCTGTTTCTGCAGATGACTCAAATTAAAACCAGTGACTGATGAAAAACAACTTGAAGCTCGTCGTCCAAACTCGTGACTCCGAGGAATTCAGTCCCGTTAAAACACAACTCGGCCGTCAGGGAGAAAACAGGGAAATGAAACGCTGTTGTGTTTGTGAGGTTGTCGATTTGGAGCAGTGTTCCTCAGTCATAGGATTTATTCCCTCCACATACACATATGGAAACCCGGGAGTTTTCCAGCTGAGGGAACAGACTCATGTTCTGGGCCAGATGTTCCCATGTTTCCCATAGGCTGTTTGTGTTTGGTCTGTACACCTGAGGGAAACATCTGGATCATCAGCTACTAAATATGTCACATTTACTTTGTTATGTTTTTCTGACCCACCGTGACATTTGACCTCTGGATCTCCCCAGAACAGCTCCCTGCACTCCCGACACGTCCTGCCTCCGAAGCCAGGTTTACACGAGCACTGTCCTGTGACCTTCACCGAAAACACACACACACACACACACATATCAAAACATGAGCTCAACACAATATTATCAGACAACAGGGTGTGGGTCTGAAAAAGACACAGCCTGTGATTGTGTATCTTGGAGCTGAAACTTTAACCCCATGTTGAGTTGGACTTTTCCCTCTTTTCTCAGAGAGATGTGTTTTCAGTTATTCGCCGTGTTGTGACAGAACTTCCTTCCTGCTGACGGGGAGCGGCCAGCAAACACACAAACCCACAGGTTTGTGTGAGCCGGCGCACAATGCTCTTGAGTACACACACACACACACATATGCAGATGTGTGTGTGTTGAAGATGAGATGGGCTCGTCTCAGTGAGTCACTGTTCTCCGCTGTTTTGCTCCGGATGAGAATTTCCTGGAACGTTTCCCAACATTGTGTGATGAGATGTTTGGCAGCAGTGACGGATGACTGCTGTGCAGCGGTGGGATTTAGTTTAACTGTACATCCTGTTCACAGCTGCAGAATGATGCTGGTTACAACTCTGATACATATACATATACATATACATATACATATACATATACATATACATATACATATATACATGTACATATACATGCACATATACATGTACATGTACATATACATATACATGTACATATAAATATACATATACATGTACATATACACGTACATGTACATATACATATACATATACATATAGGCTACATATAGATATACATATACTGTACATATACATATACATATACATACACATACACATACACATATACATATACATATACATATACATATACATATGTACATACACATATACTGTACATATACATACACATACACATATACATGTACATATACATGTACATATACACATACACATACACATACACATACACATACACATACACATACATATACATATACATACACATGTACATATACATATACATATACATATACATATACATATACATGTACATGTACATGTACATATACATATGTACATACACATATACTGTACATATACATGTACATGTACATATACATATACATATACATATACATATACATATACATATACATACACATACACATACACATACACATATACTGTACATATACATGTGTGTAGCATTCCTTTCTGTTTCCCGGGCGTCTCACCCACCTCGTTGCAGGAGGAGCTGAGTGAGTGGTCCCGGTCGCAGTCACACAGCTGGCAGCCCGTCCCGCCGGCCAGGTTCCAGGTATCTGCGGCGCAGCGGTCGCAGTTCTGCCCGACCACGTTGGGCAGGCAGGGACACTGACCCGTGTGCTGGTCGCACTGACACTCGTCAGGAGACGAACAGGCCGCAGGTACGGTGCCCACTGACTGACACATACACTCTGCACACAGAGAGGGAGGCTGGTAATCAGGCTAATAACTATAATAACTAACTAACAACAGGTGGTCATGTGACTCACTCCTGCAGCTCTGAGTGGCGGCTGTGCCGTAGTAGCCCAGTTTGCAGTGCTGGCACCCGTGGCCGTCAGTGTGGTGCAGGCATTTGAGGCAGGTGCCTGTGCGGGCGTCGCAGGATCCCGGGTCCTGCATGTCGATGTTGTTGTTACACTGGCACGGCGAGCAGCGCCCGCCAGGCACCAGAGGGTTCCCGAAGTGACCCGGGGCGCACTCGTCACACCTGGCGCCTGGATACAGGACACAGACACAGACTCGGTCACGCGTCTATGACGGGGCACAGTGCACAGTGTCATGTGACACCTTGTTTACCTTTGTAGCCGGGGCTGCACACACACACCAGCTGGTTGCTATGATCCAGAAGGTAACAGCTGTCGGCGAACTGGCGTCCGCTGCGGGGTCCATCAGGGCACATACAGGGCCGACAGTGGCTCCCTGATCCCAGCTCGGGGTCACCATGGTAACCATCCACACACCTGGAAGCAAAGGAAAAGGTGAATCCAGGGACTCGTGGATTCCTGTGATGCCGCTTGGTGCGTCGTACCTCTCACAGTGGCGCCCGGTGGTGAAGTCCCTGCAGCCCTGACACTCTCCGGTCTGCGGGTGGCAGTATTCGCTGTGGCCGTTGCAGTGGCAGGGTCGGCACTGAGGGAAGCCCCAGAACCCCGGCAGGCAGTGAGAACACTGGCGACCCGAGGCCCCCGGGACGCACTGGCACTGGCCGGTCGCCTCCTGGCAGAAGGTGCTGACGGAGCCGCGCGGGTCACAGTCGCACGCTGGTGGGGGGTGGGGGTGAGGGGGGGTTTGGGTGAATTCACGTCACTTAACTGTATGTTCTGTTTTCAATAAGCACCAAACAGACAGACACTCACTCCTGCAGCCGGCAGGGCCGAACTGGAAGGTGGCCGGGGCACAGTGGTCGCAGTTCCTGCCCACGACGTTGGGTCGACAGCGACACTGACCTCCGCTGGCCTCGCACACGCCGCTGAGCGAACCCTGCGGGTCACACTGGCAAACTGGAGATCGGGTAGAGGAGAGGAACAACGGGAAAATGAAAAGACGTTTGGTTTCAGTGGCGGAAACTCGGGAACAATGTACAAAAACACAAACCACGGACCCACGGCTCCGTTGTGCAGCAGCGCCGAGACGCTGAGGATGTAGCTGTTACAGATGTCGGTCATGGGGCTTTTCACCACGCTCTGGCTGCTCTCCAGGCACCGATAGCGCTGGAACGTGTCCCACGCTCCTTCTCCATCGCTCCCATGGAACATGTCCAGCTCCCTGACCCGAGGAATCAGCACCAGCTGCAGAGAGTGGAGCGGGAATGGAAACTCATGACACCGGCGTTCTGAAGGAAGAAAGCAGTGAAGTGAGTGAAGCGGCGGGACGTACGGAGTCGATGAGCGTGTACGGGCTCTGGACGCTGCTGACTGATGAGTAGCGCAGCAGACTGAGACGGACGGTGTAGTTCTGTCCCTTCTGGAAACACACGGGCCTCAGCAGCAGCACGTGCCTGAAACACAACACAGCGTGATCACGTCTGCGAGGAGGACGCCGTCACGGGCGCAGACGGACGGACGTGTGGAGGTACCTGGATCCAGGCGGAAGAGCGACGGACTGCTCGTCTCCGTGGTGGAGCGCGTAGCTGCAGTGACCAGCGGGTCCGGACGCCAGGGGGTCGGAGACGGGACGCTGCACCCTGACGTTGACCTGTTCCCACTGCTCCGGCAGCTGCAAACAACAACGTTTACCTTTTCTTTTATCGTTTGAATCTTTCCTGGTCTGAAACACGAGTGTTTGATACACAAATCCACATTGTTTTGTGTGTGTGTGTGTCTGTGTGTGTGTGTGTTACCTGTGGCTCGTAGCGAATAAGCAGGTCGTAGTCCATGGACTCTGGGATGTTGCTGATGTTGAACTCTAAGTAGGCTCCTTCCGGCACATTGACGAACCCCATCCCGGTCCATGTGGGACTGCGGTCCAGAGGATGCGGCCTCTGGACCACCGTCACACCCTGATGCAAACACACAGCCACTGTGAACAACACATCCCGACAAACACAAACACGCAGAGTCGCCGAGTGGGTGACGTTAAACCGGGCTCACCGGGCCGTGCTTGGCATCCTCCGCCTCATACGTGTAGTGATCGAGGGCGATGAAGTAGAAGCCGGACTCGACCTGATCGCAGCGGCGCCCGAACATGTGCTCCCTGCACACGCACTGACCCGAGAGCGGGTCACAGCTGTGGAGAGAAAGAACACCCACCTGACGCTGAGCCCGATGGCGCCACCTACAGACGATAATAATAATAATAATAATATACTTTTATAATAAGATGAACGCACTCATTGTGAACAGCTCCGCCCTGGTCGCAGTCACATGGTCTGCAGCCGTCCATGTCATTGGACAGACCCCAGTGCTGCGGCTGCGAGACAGAGGAACGGAGAAAAAAACACACTGTGAGTGACTGTGGTTGTCACACACACACACACACACACACACACACGCACACACACACACACACACACACACGCAGAGAGATCAGTACCAGACACTGGTCACAGTTGTGTCCGTTGACGAAGCGTTTGCAGAAGCAACTTCCTGTGTCCGAGTCGCAGGCGTTTCCTCCAGGCACAGTCCCCAGCGGGTTACAGCTACAGGCTGCACACACACACACGCACACACACACACACACACACACACACAGGGGCCGTGTCAGTTTGTCACACTGCACTCACACACTGTGTGTTTTCATTTTCATCACTTTCAGTTGAAGTCACTCCATTTGTTTCCCTGAGCAAATAACAGAGAATCTGACCTGATGATAACACATATTTACACAAGTGTCATATCGTTGTTCATGTTTTGTTGTGCGACTCACACAGGCAGCCGTGAGGCCCCTCCCCCAGTCCGTAGTGTCCCTGTTTGCAGTGGTCGCAGCGTTCGCCCTCCACGTGGGCTTTGCAGCGACACTGACCCGAGATCAGCCCAGCTGCCACGTCGGTGCGCGGGTCACACAGTCCGCCCTGCAGAGACCCATCCGGGTCACAGTCACACGCTGTGGAGACACACACACACACACACACACACACACACACACACACAAGGAGTTTATCCTCCAGGGACAATGACATGTTCATCAGATGGCATGAATGTGATGAGTAGAGATGTCCTGAGGTCAGAGGTCAGAGGTGACCTACGTTCACAGATGTTGGGGTCCCTCAGGTGTCTGTCCGGGTGCTGGTAGAAGAAAGGCACACACTGCTCACACTGTCGTCCCACCGTGTTGTGTTGACAATCGTCACACACACCGCCGCTCACGTTCCCGGTCGTCATGTACACGGCCATGTCGAAGTGACAGGAAGTGGCGTGATGGTTACACTCGCACTCTGACAGAGCGGGAGACAGAGGATTATTCCGTCAATCAATTCATTTACTGATTCTCTTTCATGTTTTGACTTTTGGACGTGTGTTTGTGGTCTTACTCTTGCAGGCGTGTGTGTGTCGGCCCTCGGCAGGTCGCCACGGTGTGTCGTGGTAAAAGTTTTGGCAGCGTTCGCAGTTCAGTCCCTCAGTGTTGTGGTTACACACACAGCGACCGTGAACCTGCACACGTACACAATGTAAGGCAATGAACACAACCACAGTAAATGCACATATAGTTTGTGTTTGTGTTAGCATCGTCGTCTGTATTTCCGTCTGTCATTAGCGTGTTTTCTGTACCATGCCCTCAGCTCCTGTCCGGGCGCCGTCGATCGGGGCGCACTCGGAGGCGTGGCCGTAGCAGAAGCAGTTTCCCCGGACGACCATATCGAAGAGGGCGTAGTAGTACTTCTCCCTCACCTCGTCGCGGGAGTCGAGCAGGTTGTCGCCCAGCGTGTGGAGCCGCAGGAACTTGATGCGCAGGTTAGTGATCTTCAGCATGTCTGCAGACAAACAGGAAGTAAACATTTCCGTGAGCGAGCGGAGGCCGAGTCACTTCCACATGTGAAATTCTTTCCAGTGCTTTACCCGTCTGACCTCTGACCTCTGGAGCCCTGATCCAGCTGTTACTTGGACTACAGGCGACTAACAGTAACTGGAAGATGTCTTGGTGTTGCGGTGTGTGTAACTGTGTGTGTGTGTGTGTGTGTGTGTGTGTTTAATCCCGTGCCAGAGAGGTCGACCTACTCTGTATCCTCAGGCTGTAGGGGTCCTCGATCTTGAAGGCTGGGTCCAGCACCCGCAGAATCACCTACAACAAAACCACAAAACAACAAAACAACAAAACGACAAAACAAACATCTGATTCAGAGACTCGTCAGAGGAACCATCTGGAGGTAAATCAATAACACACCTCTCCCTCAGTGGACGGTTCAATGTCTGAGTAACGGGAGTCGCAGATGATGTCATCCACTTTCACCATCGGCCCGGAGGACACGCCGGGGAATGACAACTCACAGTCGTAGGCGAAATATCGATAAACCTGCCACGTCTTCCCAAAGTCCATGGAGCGCTCGATCACCGTGGCAGCAGGACGAAACGTCTGTGAACAGACACATTTTTACTGATTTATTTATTTTTTCCATTTTCGGAAAATTCTCCCTTCATCATGCTCTTATTGTGAAAGGACATATGGTTTGGAAATAACGTATAGATACTACTGTGTTGATCCTAACTGTCATCTGACAGAAACCAGGACACGACGGGATGTGTGTGTGTGTGTGTGTGCGTGTGTGTGTGTGTGTGTGTGTGTGTTTCAATGACAACGTGAATCCAGCTGTTCATAATCTCATGTGACTGCAGCGATCAGAGTTTTACACTGAACAGCTCCTCCTCCTCCTCCTCTCATTCCCACCGCTCTCCAGAGACCACATCCATTTCCCACATTCCTCTGCCACAGCTGCTCCGTGCTCTGTGTGTGTGTGTGTGTGTGTGTGTGTGAGTGTGTGAGAGAAAGGAGAGGCACCTTGAAGGTCATGATAAGGTGTGTGAAATGAAACTCGGCCTCCAGGTCCAGCTGGATGGTTGCGTTCTCCACGCCTGCGGACGAAGAAGGAAAAACGCAGTAATGTGAACTATTAAAGGCACATTTCACTCTTTTCAAAACGGCAACTCTTTAAACATTTGTTGAACATTTCCAGGCTCCGTCTCTTTGCACCGGCGAATGAAATCGTCCCGATTCTGTCGTATAACCTTCACTCAGCGATGCGTTCAGGCGTAATCAGAGTAAACGCAACAGGATGAGCTGGAGGACGAGTGTGAGGGAGAAGACATTGTGTGTCTGTATCTTCCCGCTGTCAGAGTCATGTGCAGCTGCTTCCTCCATGACTCACAGCTCTGACTCCCACCACGCCGAGGGACCCCAGCGGGAATGTGGGAACGAAAGGGACCGTGATAATCTCACCTCATTATCGGATTATAATCAGATATTTGTTATTGTTTTATAAACTTATATTTGAACCTCGACTGGTATCAATAATCATCTGCTGGTTCAAACAGGCCAATCAAATACATTTATAGAAAAATACCCCGTGTTAGTGCAGCAGAACATTCTCTGCAGATGTTTTCTGCAGATGTTTTCTGCAGATGTGACTGGCATGTGGGAAACATGTCGTTGTTTTATACTTGTTTCCTTTCCTTGTTTTTTATGACGTACATTTGGCTTGATCGTGAATTTACTCTGCTGTAATTACACATCGTTTTCTTTCAGCTTCTCAAACGAGATGAGAGACTCTCTTCACCTCTCATTACACACTTCCTTTTTTTCCCCCTGTGTGTGTTCAGCTGATGACACACATCTGTTTACCATTAGCACACCTGTTCTCCCTAGCACACCTGTAAGCCCCGCCTCTGAGCCCTGCTGTGATTGGCTGCAGCGAGGGCCCCTGTGATCTCCTGTCTAGTCATTAGCGAGCTGGGTTCCCATGAGAACACTTTGTTTGTCTTTGATTCTCGCCTCCTGTTTCTCTGACCCCGGTCCGGCTCTCACCGTTCTCTGACTGCCACCAGGTCTTCAGGCGGTTGTGGGCGAAGGTGGTGACCACGTTCTCGATGGTGTGGCTGACAGGGTTGCTGTCCTCGTCGTACTTCTCCCTGGAGTCGCACACGAAACACTTCTTCTCCTCCTGATGGACACAGGGTCGGAAAGTGTTCAAGGTTCAGTTCACAAATGTTACAGAAGTGAAACCGTTTCTTTATAATTCCAGGTGTAATGGACCTTTACCTTCTGAACTGCATCAGTGTGTAATGTTATGTTTGTTCATCCAGGACGCTGAAGATCATTGTTTGGATTAAATGCTACATGATTAGGTCTGATTGTGATTATTTCTCTCATTAAGTCAGCGTTTCTCCATTTCACTGACTCCATGCTGGAACCCGAGCAGAGCCCGGAGACGTTGCCCCCCCCCCCCCCCCCCCCCGGGCCGCCCCCCCCCCCCCCCCCCCCCCCACTTCCTCCCTCTGTATCTGCAGCTCATACTTTTGTTGACTGTGCTCATCCTGTGTGAAAAGGCCCCACAGTGTGTGTGCGATTTCATCAGGACACCGTTCACACACTGTGTTGTGTGAGTGTTGGATAAAAGGAGAATATCCCCCTACCTCGCCCCCGGCTCACACACACAACAGGGCAGGGATTGTGAGCCACACAGTGCTTTTATTGTGGAGGGGAATGTCGGCATTCCCACCCCAGCAGATACTGTACATATGCAGACTCCTACACACAAAATGAACACGCACTATTACGCAACTAAAGTTTGAGTTTAACACAACAACAGCTATAGTTTCATGTTTAAATGTCATCATCTCGGAGTTCCTCCTGGGAAGAATTCACGAGCGATAAGTCACTGTCATAAAAACGTCCTCCTGAAGGCCGCCAGCGTCTCTGCAGTCAACATCACTGTGACACTGCTGTTCACTGTCTCTCCTCTGCACCGACAACAGAACATTCATTTCATCCCTCACTCTGGAAATCAGGATTTCACCCAAACTCAGAGATACAGTTGTCATAAATACAGTAAATACTGTAAGGAGTCATGGTATGTGAGTCATGGTATGTGAGTCATGCTGTTGGGTGAAGGTTTTCTGTGCAGTCGAGCTGAGACGATTTGTTTTTGTTACAGATGTGTAACATGCTCAATGTAAAATCTTCATTTGCAAACATTAACTATTGTTATTTGAAAAAGTACAATACTTCTCTCTGAACTGTACTGTAGTAAAAGTACTGTAGATTCAGTTGAAGTAGAATGGTAAGGTACATAACGGCCTGAAAATACAGCTGTATAAAATCACACACGTGGTTTATAATCGCAGCAAATATAGTTTTTAAAATCGTTTTTTAAAACTTCTGAAAGATCAATATTTCTTCCTCGTTACGACATCAGTCAGTGTCATTGAATTTTCTTCGTCACATTTATTGATCTGATCGATGCCGATGCTGAACACTGATGTGTTATGGAAGATTTGCCCTGGGGCCCCACCTGTGTGTTGGAGGGCCCCTGTCAGCCTGCAGGCCGACCTGCTCAACCAATCAAAGTCAATTAAGCGGTGCTACCTGATCCGCATAAACACTAATCAATCTATTGATTATTATACAGATTGACGGGGAAGGTGATTGGCAGCTCTCACCTCCAGGTGTCCGACGATGCAGAAGCGCTCCGGCCGCTCCAGGCCGCAAGTGGAGGAGGCGGACAGTTTGTGCGCGCGGCCGATCAGCAGGTCTCCGGTGGCGGGGTAGCAGCTGCCCTCGGTGCAGACATCCGCCAGCTCCGGCTCCTGAGCCCCGGCAGGACAGAGGAGGACTGCGGGACGGAGACAGACACAGGTCAGATGATGATGATGATGATGAGAACATCAACACAACTACACCATCAACACAAACACACAATGAGAGATCATCATGTGTCTGAACTCAGCACACACACACACACACACACACACACACACACACACACACACAGACGCAGATTAAAACCTGTACTCACCCAGAGCTGTTACAATGTGGATGATGAACAACATCTCCAACAACAACAGTGGAGCTCCCAACCCCGCAGCGCACAGTGTCTCTGTGTGTGTGTGTGTGTGTCTGTCTGTGTGTGTCTGTGTGTGTGGCTGCGTGTGAGAGTGTGTGTGAAGTGAAGAACAGTCTGAGGAACAGGGAGTTTTTTCCTGAAGAAAAGTTTCGCATCCCACCAAACATCCAACCAACTCCACCCCGCTGCCTCCACAGCGCCACCGTGCGCACCCTCTGCTGGCCAACAGTTATTATTTCACATTATTATTGGTTTTAATATCTATCTATCTATCTATCTATCTATCTATCTATCTATCTATCTATCTATCTGATGATGAATATTACTATTATAAAATAGTTTATTATTACCAATTCTAATCATTATTATATAATCTCATATACTATAACAACAATTAACTAGAATTGGATTTAAGAGTTACAAAGTAAATAATAATAATAATAATAATAATAATAATAATAATAATAATAATAATAATAATAATAATAATAATAATAATAATAATCGAGGCGGAACGTTATTGAGTTCCGGTGGAGCGTCGGACTTTTCTCGCAGTCGGACCGGAAGCATAGTGGGGTTACCGAAGTCTCTGGCGGAGTTGCGCCTGGTAAGTTTGCGTTGGATATTTATTTCTCGTTCTCGTCGGAAACTTAAAGACCCGTTTCCACCAACACGTTGTTGTTTCTCCGCGGATCATCTGTCGACATGTATGAACCAAACCACGCCGAGACAACCGTTCATTTTACGGATAATGCTAGTGTCCCTCATCCGGTGGCGGGAGCCTCGTTTCAGTGTTCATGTTTTCACGTTTTCACGTTGTGGTGTTCAGTGTACTTTACTTAATCACACACAAACACCATCACACAAAACTGCATTCACATAATATTTCCCTAAAAACGTAGTATTTGTAAACAGCTCTGTCAGTAGCTCAAAGCAGAACACGTGTGTGTGTGTGTGTGTGTGTGTGTGTGTGTGTGTGTGTGTGTGTGTGTGTGTGTGTGTGTGTGTGTGTGTGTGAGAGAGAGAGAGGAGCATTTTAGAAACTTATTCCTTAACTCTGGGTTACATCTGTAATATAAATGGGTTGGAATCCGTCCTGGTGTTGATTTTTCCTGTTTTGTCTTTAACCAATCACAGTTTGTGAAAAGTCGTCGGCTGCTGTTTGTGAAACTCAGATGTCCCTCATCCGGTGGCGGGAGCCTCGTTTCAGTGTTCATGTTTTCACGTTTTCACGTTGTGGTGTTCAGTGTACTTTACTTTATCACACACAAACACCATCACACAAAACTGCATTCACCTAATATTTCCCTAAAAACGTAGTATTTGTAAACAGCTCTGTCAGTTGCTCAAAGCAGAACACGTGTGTGTGTGTGTGTGAGTGTGTGTGTGTGTGTGTGTGTGAGAGAGAGAGGGGAGCATTTTAGAAACTTATTCCTTATCTCTCGGTTACATCTGTAATATAAATGGGTTGGAATCCGTCCTGGTGTTGATTTTTCCTGTTTTGTCTTTAACCAATCACAGTTTGTGAAAAGTCGTCGGCTGCTGTTTGTGAAACTCAGAGAAGATGCTGAGACGTGTCTCTGCACAGGTGAGCTCCTGTACAATTAATACTGGATCTTCATTTGTCTTTATAAATGTAAGGTTTTATGCTCGTAAATAAATTCGAGCTGAGTCTTTTGCTAATTGGATGTTCAGTCACTTTATGAGGAGAAATAGTGGTTCTGTTTTTTTTGTTGAATTGTATTTTGATTTTGATCGTTGTAAATGAGGTCATTTAATAAGCAGCTAAGAATGCTAATGGAAAGGATGGCACTGTTGAGATGAATGCACAGTAACAGTGAAATGTTTCTGTCCTGCAGATGTTCAGACAGGCAGTGAGGTACAGCAGCACAGACCCCAGCCTCATCCTGGAGAGATGTAAGTCGAGCTTGTCTCTCCATGTCTCTTCATCATACATGTGAAATGGTTCTTTATAATGAAATGAGTGAATGAAACCTGGGAGCCCACAATGTGCGTTTGCGTTTCAGCGATAAACCGTGTCCAGCTGTTGGGTCGGGTCGGTCAGGATCCTGTGATGAGACAAGTGGAGGGTCGTAACCCTGTTACTATCTTCTCCTTAGCAACAAATGAGATGTGGCGTTCTGGAGAAGGAGAGATGAGCCCAGCAGGTACAACATCAGGTGACACACGTTTTAGTATTTTATTGTCAACATGTCCTGCTGGGACTCTGGACTCTTGGAGAAGTTAAAATATTTTTATTGTTCAACATAGTCAGTAATTTTTACTTTTTCAATCAGCTCTGTGAAGATGACAGAATTTTAAATATTGTATAGGTTGTTTTCTGCCACTAGAGGTCATCATTACTCTCTGAGCTGTGTTGGGTGTACCTAATAAATCATGAGTCATCTGAGTGTACAATGAACAAGGTCAATGAAACTGTTGCCAAAGGCCGCACAGTCTTTAATATATTTAATGTTTTATTTGACAAGAATAAGTGTGACAAACAGGCTGTGTGATGGGTGAACGTTCCTGTGATTATAACAGGTTTACTGTTGTTCAGCTGATCACTGTTCGTCAATATGTCCCTCATATCGATCATGGGATTGATCGACTGATTGAATAATATCCTGCTGATTCCCTGCTTCAGGTGACATCAGCCAGAAGACAACTTGGCATCGTGTGTCTGTGTTCAAACCCGGCCTGAGAGATGTGGCCTACCAGTACGTCAAGAAAGGGTATGGACAACCTCTGTTTATATACATACTGTATTACATATGTATATGTATACAAGGTTATTGATGCTATATATACACAGTAAATGGTTATATACAGGTCATATATACATTACCTCTGTGCAGGTTACAGTGTTGATTGGCGCTTTATGTCATATGAGCTTATAATATTTGAGTTGTTGTGAAGAAAAGTAGCCAGATTGAACCAGAAACATTACGTTTTTTTTTGTCTCTGATCACTTTCCCCCTTAATTATGACAATAAATGTGTAAGCCTTTTTAGTATAAATTCAGCTCTAAAATGTAAGATTTCACCTGTGGAATATGTAAATTCACAGTAGATGAACCTTTGTGAATGAGTCGGAGTCCTGTCTCGTTCAGGTCCAGGATTCTAGTCGAGGGGAAGCTGGACTACGGGGAATATGTGGACAAGAACCAAGTCAGACGTCAGGCCACCACCATCATCGCAGGTCAGATTAGACACTAATCCACAGAGCAAGAGAGATTTATTTAAAACAAAAAAAACAAACATGTTTCTCTCTTCTCTTTCTCCAGACAACATCATCTTTCTGAGCGACAGCATCAAGGAAAGAACCTGAAAGAATTTCCCTTGAGTCCAACACAACTTCTTTTTGTATCTTTGTGATGAATGAAAGTAATAAAATAAGACTGAGACCAGAGGGGACAGAGTAAGCTGTGACACTCTGATCCTGTTTGCCTGTTGGCAGAAAAAGTCCACGCTTGTCGTGTGTGTATGTGTATATAAGCACATATATGCACTTATTAATGACTTTTATTGTGCTATATGTACATAACCGTGAAACATTTATACTTAATGCCCTCTTTGCATGTTCTCCAGTTCGGTATGTGAGAATCATGAGTCTGAGTTGAATGGTTTGGAAATGTTGTAGCTCTGTTAAGAGCAGTTCTCACTCATATGGGAGATCTTTTTGGGAAGATCTTTTTTTCTTAGTTGTATTTGCTACTTTGCCAAATCTGAAACAGGGACCTCTCATGTGTGACAGATTCTGTAGTTTGTTCTATTCCAACATTGTTTTCTTAATCACTGGTTTTCTGCAAAATAACCTCTTATTGTCCATCACCAAGCAGTAAAAATGATGTGTCTCCAAACTTCAAATTCACTGTTTTATTAGTAGTAACGAAATAGGTTTCTGTTTCGACTTGTGTGGAGGACAACTGGGTCTTTCGCTTCCGTTCTTGTTGTTATCTGATGAAATGAGGTTGTTGATGTGGAGAGAAACTCACGCATCATAAAAACACATTCATGTCTATGGAAGATTGAACAGAAACACCTTCAGTCCAGTCTGTTTTCTTTAGTTTGTTCATTGTTATAGGTGAATGTCAATGCACTGACATGACAGTGTGGTTCAGTATTGGTTCTGTCTTGTCACAGCTTGTCAGCTGTTATCACACTGATCTGTTTTGTCATTTCCTTCTTCGATCGTCTTATTCCTTCCTCTACCACTGTGTTGTTTATCTGCAACACCTTCTGTTACACACATTTCTTCATTACGCATAATTAGAGTTGTCTTTTTCTCCCTTTCTATGGGCAGATCATTTGCTGTTTCAGCTCCTGGTGTTAGTAAACACATTGTTAAAATTGTATGTTAAAATGTCCAAATTAATCTTAACAGGAAGTCAGAGAAAATAATTAAATATGTCTTTAGGAATAGATAACATAAAATAATGTGATTGACTGATTTATTATTATTTAAATGTCGAAATGCTGCACAGTCATTAGTTGTCTGACAACGGGGGCAGACCTTTAACCAAAAGGATTCTTGGCCTATGCTGATTGGTCGCAGGGATTGTAGACGTCTTTTGTGATTGGCTGTTTTACTTGCCAGTCGAAAACTGAGCCGCGCCGGTTTTAAACGCAGGACAAATTTAATTGGTCGGGCGGACGTGGTGTGGGCGGGTCTTTTAGTTGTTGAGAGACCTGTGGTCAGGAGCAGAGAGCGTCATACTGAGAGACCGGAAATACAAACCAAAAGCTTCGAAAATAAAAACTGATGAAGACGATCGATGTTTTTAATGATTGTAAAATATTCTTCTATCTTTTGAACCATATTAAAATAAAAAATATTGTAGTTTACAAATTGCAGGAAAGTTACAGTGTACACACATTTTTGAAATTCACCATAGATTATATCATGTAAATAATGCAGAGCAATTTTTGTATAAATTATTATTATATATTATATTATTGTTGTTGTTGTTGTTGTTCTTTTTCTTGTTCTTGTTGAATTTGACATGTCGATGTAAAGCCCGTATGAGAAATTGGAGCTTTATTTTGAAATCACAAACAGGAAATGTATCTATCTATTGACACTAATGTCACAAAACAGCTGGGGAAGTTGAATCACTCTTTATGGTGAAACTCGTCTTTAATCTCTGATGTCACATTGTTACAGTTGTCATGACAATCGAGACAGTTATTTTTCATTAGCTCTGAAAATCAGATGCTTCGTGTGTTTTTTTTCTTTCTGTGCCTCTGTGACTCCGCCCACACCACATTCCTGAGTGTCTGGGCGAGGGGGCGGAGTGGGAGACGCAGAGTAAAGGGAAGAGGAGCCGTTCTCAGCTTCCTGTGGACGAGATGATGAACAACAACATCATTATCATCATCTTCACCAGTTTGCTCCTCACGCTGTAGCTCACAGATCGGAGGAAAGTTTCTTTTGTTTTGTTTTGTTTTGTTTTGTTGTGTTGTGTTTTGTTTTTGTGTTTTGTTGTGGTTGTTTCCCTGAGCGCTGTCGCAGTTGGAGTTTGGTTGAGGGACACAGCTCTGTGTGGAGGAGATCATGGAGATCCTGGACGGTGGTGAAGCTTTTCTCCACTGGGACAGAAACCTGAGCGAGCTCTCTGAGGACGGAGACATCGACTCTGTCCTCTACACCAACGTGAGTTGTCTATCACGTATCGATCACGTATCGATCACGTATCGATCAGTGGGTGGGAAGGGTGATGTGCGCGTGAGGGATCGATAACAACTTGTTGATTTGCTTTGATATGAATAATCTGATATTAATGTGCAGGAGTTAGTGTGCTGTGTGTCCGCGCGCGTATGTGTGTGCGTGCGGTGACTGGTGCCTCGCTCTCCATTCACTACTTGAGCCTTGCGGTCCAGTACCCGGGACGCTCTACTGTCTCTCAGTCTGTTAACTTTTCTCCTTTCTTCTCCTGTAAACATCCAAAGTGAGGACAAGAAGCAAACGCTCTGTGTTTCCGGCAGCAGAGAGAAGTCTCGTGCTGCTGCTGTTTTTCCATCAGAGACGAGCAGCAGGAAAATATCTGGGATGCCTTTCATTCTGGAAGTTGAAATACTTCACTGGAATACTTTCTCCAGTATGTATGTGTATCTCGTTTAATGAGCACGTGCAGACGTAGAGCAGGAATTAATAGCTTCAATAGGAAGGCCATGTTAAAAAATATTTATATATATATATATATATATATATATATATATATATATA
>JAFBJQ010001122.1:446381-448881 GCA_016785345.1 Trinectes maculatus
GAGAGAGAGAGAGAGAGTTTAGATTCACTTGTGCATGAACATTAAGCAGTAAAATATGAGGCCTTTCATTGGCTTCATGCTTCGCTTATGTAACTTGGATGTGTGTGTTGCGGCCGTATGTCTTTCTGGATATCACCGTGGGCCAGAAGGAATGCGCGTGTCTGCGTGTGTGTGTGTGTGTGTGTGTGTGTGTGTGTGTGTGTGTGTACAGATGATGGGAGGAGAGCTTGAGTTTATGGGGAAAAATCCAGCTGGCCTGCAGGATGGTAATCAGACACCACATAGGCAGACTGAGCCAGTGTGCACACACACACTCACACAGACACACACACACACACACACACACACACACACACACACCCAGTGGCGTGTTCCTCTCTTGGAGAACGCTGCAGACAGGTAAAGACTTGTGTTCAAGCTGTGAATGTGGGTCCTTCAAACACGTCCTGAGGCTACGGCCTCTGTCTGTCAGCAGCAGACGAGTCCAGAGCTGCTGCCTCCATCTTCTTCTTCTTCTTCTTCTTCTTCTTCTTCTTCTTCTTCTTCTTCTTCTTCTTCTTCTTCTTCACTCTTTAATGACAGTGTGAGATACAGAACAATATGAAAATGCACTTTAAGAGGTGGAAGAGAGAGATGATCGAGGTCTCTGCCTGTCGTCAGTGGATTGTTCGAACGCATGAGACAATGAGATAATGTGACCAATCAGCGCGGCCGTCTGGTACGCAGTCGTAAGGTTAAAAGGTCACGATCTCTCCAGTTCCCTTGCACAGTTGATATAAAACTGTGTGCGCGCACATCACAGCAACACGTAAAGGTCACGTTGTGTAAAGAGGCATCTCCTGTCAGGGCACTGAATATTCTGTGTCTGTGTGTGTGTGTGTCTGTGTGTCTGTGTGTGTGTGTGCGTGTGTGTGTGTGTGTGTGAGAGACGCAGGTTGAGAAACACACTGTCGAGTCTTTGTTCGTGTCTCCCGGCTGTGGGGTCGAGTCTCACTCTCACTTTCTCTCTGGGGGTTTGTTGACCTGAGATTCCTCAGCACAACACAAACACTCTCTGTCCCTGCTGTCCACAGTGTCCACAGTGTCCACAGTGGCCGTCCCTCACAGGCCCCGTCTCACACAGGCCCCGTCTCACACAGGCCCCGCCCCTCACAGGCCCCGCCCACCCCTGTCTGTTGGTTATGTTGAAGGAGCTTTTTATAGTAATCTAGTTCCTCAGGTTTGAGGATAATGGCTTTGCGTCAGTGTGAAGGTGGAGACAGGCTTTGTCTTTTGTCTTTATTTATCCATGAGCTGAGCGACACGTGTGTCTGCGTCACGTTACTGAAACCTTCAGGTGCTGTCACCACATCTTCACCGTCACACACACGCACACATACACACATACACACACATACACACACAGAAGATGACAGGTTTAATCTACACATGGTCCAGAGCTTCACAACTATGTGTTTGCTTACACAAGACACAGCGTGTGGAGCTCTGTCCACACATCATCACAGCATCTGACAGTGCAGCACACTCTCAGGGTACAGATACCACACACACACACACACACACACACACACACACACACACACACAGAGTGGAGGAGTGGAACAGCTTGAGCCATGTGCTGCTCACAGTGCATATCCTGTTCTCCGTTGGGGCAGGGCATCCTGCTCGCCGGTGGCCTCGCTGTGCCTCTGTCTGAATGGTCCATGTGTCTCCTGTAGCGTGTGTGCCGTTCAGGACACACACTCACACACACTCACACACACATGCTGTTAGCTGTCCAGGTTTTTAAATCAAAAACAGATTAAACGACACAAGGAGACCCAGTGTATTGTCAGGTCAAAGGTCAAAGCCTTACCACCATTTGTATACATGCGTTTTACAGGTTACAACAGACTCAGCCTCTTGTGTGTGTGTGTGTGTGTGTGTGTGTGTGTGTGTGTGTGTGTGTGTGTGTGTTGGTACTGCAGGTGTGGTGCCGGATCTTTAGGTCGGTTTGGAATAGAGAGTCAGTGTTGCGATCGGCTTTTCAGAATAAGAGTTTTATTCTCAGCAGTGGAACAGTGTGGTGCACACTGTGATCTGTAGATCATAACGCACAGGTCCTGTGCATCAGCCAATCACAGGGCCAGAGGCTGTGTGTGCATCAGTATGTCGGGAATGTGACGCTGATTCCATCTTTTTCTTTTTTCTCTGATGGAAGCCACGTTTCCCTGTGAGACAGTGACAGGAAGCTTCACGTGCTCCACACATGGATGTCCCTCTCCAGTCTGATGCAACTTCTCTCCTCATGGTGAAGTCGCCTGACTCGGGTTGTGCGTCTGTGGGGAGGTCTCTGTCTCGGGGCCCAGTGAAGGTAGCAATCAGAGTGTGAGGGATCGTTATGGAAAATCCACAGGAGCCGTGGCTCTCTGAGGCAAAGCTACATTTATCCTGCTCTCTCTGCTCTTTATTCCCCGTGTCTGTCGTCTCCGGCGCCAGAAAAAGGGTTAAATGACTGTGT
>JAFBJQ010001122.1:451381-503881 GCA_016785345.1 Trinectes maculatus
TAGCAGACGCCCTCCAAGGCCTGTGATTTATCGAGTTGTCTGAATGTCACAGATAAACAGACATGCCACTCTCATGCCCAGTGTTTTCACGGCCATTGTGTCGCCACGGCAACGTCACAGTTATCTCCTGCTGGTTTGTCTCAGTCTGTCTAACCTGGTCTCGTGGTTTGGTTTGGGTTTGTTAAGCCGCTGTGAAGCGATGAATATTAATGAGATGTATGTATATATATATATATTTCCTGCTTGTGAAGGGAAACGACCTGCTGACATTGTTTGCATTCCTCACTGCACCATGTTTACAGCTGCAGGAGAGGGAATCCGACGACTCACTGTTGTTCAGAGCCCGGGGTTCAAATATGCAAATGTTGTTGCCTCGTTATCTTGGAATGTTTGAGGAATTTGAATGGGATGGTGGGAAAGTAGAGGAACTGGATTCTCAATGAGTAAATGACTTTTCTCCCTGCGGTACCTGTGAGTTAAGAGTCTGACAAACAGGAAGTTTCCATGATGATGACGTTTCCATCTGCAGACCTGATTATTCGGATGAACCCTTTAATCGTTTGCTTTTAACAGCAGTTAAAACTTAAACCACGTCAAGCGTTTGCACCTTTTTAATAGTTGTCATTATGAATGACGTCATTCCTGCTGTACAGGTTCTCTAACAGCTGATGACCTTCGACCTTTGATTCTGCCCATGACAGGGTGTGTGTTGGTGATTTGTGATAGTCGCTGCTGGAGGCAGCAACCTGCATCACGCGCAAACGAATGAGTCGCTGCGTTTGCCTTGACGCACTCGCTTGTGTGAGTGTGTGTTTGTGGGCTGTGAGTCATCAACGGGAACACAATCAGATGAGTCCAGGGCAAGGTACACACACACACACACGCACACACACGCACACACACACACACAGCTGGAAACTCACAGGCTATAGATGACCCTTTGGTCTTTGTGGGTCTGTGTGTGCCTCTTGTTTGTATTGTCAGACATCTGGTTTGGCTTTTCACAGGGGGAAGGTGTTACATCATTACACTTTCCTCTTCTCCTTTAGGGGTTAAAACACACACACACACGCACACACACACAATTACAGGCTGGAGAGAGGTTCCCACTCGCACTCTGTTCATTTCGCAGCAGAAACAGCTGTCAAGGCTTTTTCTTGATTGTCGCGTCTCATCTGTGACGTGTGGGAACTTCCTCCTGTAGCTTTCCCAGGTTTTGTTGCAACACAAACTCTCACACAAACTACACTGATGCCTTTAAAACACTTGAGATGCTTAAAAATTTGTTTAACAGTACCCCCCTCCCTTTTTTTAAATTTTTTTACTGAACATGGAGTTGTACTTCATACTATGAGTAATCATTTTCGCCCCAGTTCCAGTTCAAACTCCCACTTTCCCCATCCATCTTGTTGTGTTTGCAGCTGGAGGGTGTAGCGTTACAGTCAACCTCGAATCACCACGTCACTGCTGGGCTGCAGAGACAAAGCAGCATCTGTTGTGTGGTGTGTGTGTCACGCCCAGCCGAGGCCCGACCCTGCAGCCCGACCCACTGCCCATGCAACGCACTTCTCCATGACCACAAAGCGCACACACGTCCACTGCAGCAATGACAGGGAGCCTATAAACCATCAGTGTGTTTGTGTTTTCATGCAGCCAGAGTTCAGGCCTCAGCCCTTTTTCCTCCTCTTTAACACAACATGGGTTTATGTGGATCAAAAAAAAAATTGACATTTAAAGAATCAGAATTCTTTATTGCATCAAAACAAAGAAATCTGTCAATTCTAGATAATTTTATTATCATTATTATCATTATTATCATTATTATTATTGTTGTTGTTGTTGTTGTTGCTGTTGTTGTTGTTGTTGTTATTATTATTATTATTATTGAATACAGCTGAGAGTTTAATTAACACACAGGGTTTGGTGACACGAGCTGCAGTTTGATGTAAGATGGATGTCTGTAACCGTGGAGATGAGGCTGTTGCCAGGAGACGATCAGGGGGGTAAAGTGAAAAGTTGTGGACTCATGTAAATGTTTTCCCACTGACACTGACGGTGGCTGCAGCTGATTAACGTGTAAATATTTGCAGCTCTTCCACTGAATTGATTCACAGTGTGCTGTCAGTGTTTGCATCACACACACACACACACACACACACACACACACACACACACCATACTTCCTAACAGAGGCCATATAGGGCAACACACAGCAGCCAGAGCGTGCTGTGTGTTTGTGAAGTGAAGAGATCTTGTGTGTGTGTGTGTGTGTGTGTGTGTGTGTGTGTGTGTGTGTGTGTGTGTGTGTGTGTAATTGACGCCACATGTTTGGCCTTCAGCCATTGGCCCTCCTCGCGTTTCCTCCATCTTCATTTCACTCAAACTGCTGATTTTCTCCCTGAAGACGAGGGTCATTGTGTATTTGTCCTCACTCTCACACGCGTTCTCTTCTTCTGCGGCTGAACTCAGACGGGGTCATTTCTCTGTTGGACGGATCAGCGTTTTCTGCCTGGTCGTTAAGTTACATCAGAAATTCCTCCACTTCCTCTTCAGTTCAGCTGAGGACAAAGCCAGACACACATTTTTGTGTCAAGTGATTCAGAGTGTGCGAGTTTACCAGGATGTAGAGACCAGTGTACAGTGTGAGGACCATTTATTACTATTATTATTGTTGTTGTTGGTATTATTAGGAACATATGAGTCAGCACTTTCTTTATGTGCTGGTTCTGAGGCATTTGAAGACAAATTCTGATGAAATAATGAACGTTAGAGTTGCTGCTGCTGCATTTCAACACATGTTGTTTTTTTTTAATAAAGCGTGAGGGGTGATGTTATCACATTAGCTAAATGTACACACACACACACACACACACACACACACACACACACACACACACACACTGTGGTGAGGGAATAATCATAGGGAGCGGAGACGAGGAATGTGGGGGGGGGGGGGGGGGGGGGGGGGGGTGCTTTAGGGTGGAACAGGACTCGTGTGGTAAATTTTGCATTTGACACCACACTGAGAATCTCACACACACACACACACACACACGCACACAGATTGCTGGGGGGGCATAAAGTCAGGTTTGTCCTGAGAGACAGTTTTCCAGGTCTCTGATTGGCTGTTGTAGTTGTCACATGTACAGGCTGCTGGTACGAGATGGAAGCTGCGGCTACATTTACACACAGAGATGATTCTTGTGTTACGTTTTGTCTTGTCTCTGATCAAACTCGACGTTTTGTCTTTGTCGTCTCTGCAGCATTTCTCCGAGCTCCTCGATGACCTGTCTCAGGACGCCCTGCTGGGTCAGCTGCTCAGCGACCCCTTCCTGTCTGGGGTGAGGGGCGGAGCGGAGGACATGGAGGGCGAGGAGGACGGAGGAGACCTGTCCCCGTCCTCTCCCCTCCCCCCTCACATCACGGCCGAGCACAGCTACTCGCTCTGTGGGGACAGTCGACCACAGTCGCCCCTGTTGCACCTGACCGGAGAGCAAGGCACTGAAGCTGGTGAGATGTGGATTACAGAATCTAATGAACCGTACAGAGTGGAGTCTGATTGGTGCTAACAGTCTGTCCTGCAGCAGAGGCTGAGGGGGATTCAGCCGACTGGCCCATGGAGGAGGACGAGGCCATGGACGTCCTCCTGTGTGAGACACCCTCCCTCCTCCCCAGCCTCTCTCTGGCTCTGGCCTCTAACGAGGGGCCCAGGGCGAGCGAGGGCCCCAGTGTGGTCCCTGCAGCCGCCGCCGCCGCCGCCGCCACCGCCGCCGTCACCGCCCCAGATCAGACCGCAGTCATCAGTCCCAACCAGGTCAAAGGCATCAAGGTGACACCTGAGACCCCTGACAAAAACAAAGCCCCCGTCTCTGGACCTGGTTGTTTGGTTTCTAACGTCTCTCTGGTCCCTGCAGATAAAGGAGGAGAACGTCCCCCCTCAGATTAAACTGGAGCCACATGAAGTGGATCAGTTCTTCAACTTCTCCCCCAAAGGTCAGAACCTCCATTTGCTTCCTTCCTGTGTTTTCTGTTACACATGAAGCATGGGGGACCCCTGCTGGCCGCATTCCGCAGCTACAGGCACGCGAGGCCAGATGAAACCTTCATGTAAAAGATGTAAAACAATAATGTGAATTTGAGTCAAATACTCATAATGCAGAGTTTTATATGTATATTTATTATAGGTTTAATATGAGTGCTGCTTTTTTTACTGTAGCTGTTTGATGTAAAGTTGATGATAACGCGTTTAACTGGCTTGTTTTGTTTTGGAATTCTTTCTTTAATCCAGTGAAAATCAAACTTCATCTTCTGTTGTCTCTGACTCTCAGGTCTGGAGTCTCCACAGATGCCTCCCACTCCTCCCAGTTCCCACGGCAGTGACTCAGAGGGCAGCCAGAGCCCCGTCCATGCTCCACCCGGCCTCTCCTGCCCCACCTCCCCCACCAGCCCCGCTCCTACCTCGGCCTGCCTCAAGGTGGCGTCCCGCGCCGCCTCCTCCCTGTCCAACTCTCCTCTGCTCACCGCTCCTCATGTAAGAACTGACAATGTCTGATAACGTCACAAACCACACCTCACATCTTATGATAGAAATGGTTCATCGTCTGCGTGTTTTTGTGTGTGTGTGTGTGTGTGTGTAGAAGCTGCAGGGGTCAGGACCTTTGATCCTGACTGAGGAGGAGCGTCGGACCCTGGTGGCTGAAGGTTACCCTGTTCCCACCAAACTGCCGCTTACCAAGGCCGAGGAGAAGGCGCTGAAGAAGATCCGCAGGAAAATCAAGAACAAGGTAAAAATATATGTTTATATATGTTTACGTCGGATATGTTTACGTCATATATGTTTGAATCATGTATGTCTACGTCGTATAGCTTTACGTCATATATGTTTACGTCATATATGTTTACGTCATATATGTTTACAACATATATGTTTACTTCATATATGTTTACGTCATATATGTTTATGTCATATATGTTTATGTGATATATGTTTACGTCAAATATGTTTACGTCATATATGTTTATGTGATATATGTTTACGTCATATATGTTTATGTGATATATGTTTACATCATATATCTTTACGTCATATATGTTTATGTGATATATGTTTACATCATACATGTTTACATCATATATGTTTATGTGATATATGTTTACGTCAAATATGTTTACGTCATATATGTTTATGTGATATATGTTTACGTCATATATGTTTACGTCATATATGTTTACGTCATATATGTTTACGTCATATATGTTTATGTGATATATGTTTACGTCAAATATGTTTACGTCATATATGTTTATGTGATATATGTTTACGTCATATATGTTTATGTCATATATGTTTATGTCATATATCTTGACGTCATATATGTTTAGGTCTGTGTTGTGGAATTAGGTCATGGTTCTTCTGGTAATGGCTGGTTGTAATAGTAGTCTGGCAGGTTCCTGTTTTATTCAACCTGACATGAATAAATCACCACGAACAGAAGACAGTGAATTATTAACAAACGTCAGTCTGTGTGTTTTGACTCAGCAGCAGCCGAGTTGGTCTGGTCTGGTCTGGTTTTACATTCATCCGTCACTCAGACACTGTGAGAGTCGTTCTCTGACTGCGTTTTCCTTCTTCTTGTCGGTCAGATTTCAGCTCAGGAGAGTCGCAGGAAGAAGAAGGAGTACATGGACGCTCTGGAGAAGAAGTAAGCTCCTCTTTAGTCCTTTATCAAACTGAAACACAAACACAAACACAAACAGCGTTTACCTCATTACTGCTGCTACTTTCACTCATAATCACCAGGAGTCCTGATTTCTCTCTTACAAACTTAAAAAAGATCAAATCGTATCAAGTCATCAGTTCTCAACCTGTTGATTTGTGGCATAACATCACGTCAGACACTGACCCTGCAGTTCTCCTGTCTGACCACAGGGTGGAGACCTGCTCTAATGAAAACAGCGAACTACGCATGAAAGTGGAATCTCTCGAGTGCACAAACAAGTAAGAGGAACAGATAATACAACACAAACAGACAGTTGATCATAAACAAACACACAGTGTCTTTGTTGGAGATGAGACAGAAAACATCGGTCTCCTCTGACGTCAACATTATGTTGTTCCCTTCATGTTGCTCATATTTCTCCTTTAATCACATTATTATTGAGTCTCAGTCTGGAAGAAGGTTTGAACGTTTAACGTGATGAAAATCAAAATATCACAAAAATCACCTGTTAAAATAGAATTTAGCAGAGTTTAATAAAATGATGCTTCTTTGTTCAGTGTCCAGCTCCTGAGGACTCACACAAGTAAACACGAGTTTAACACTATCGTGCGTGTGTGTTGTGTGCGTGTGTGTTGTGTGCGTGTGTGTGTGCAGGTCTCTGCTGCAGCAGCTGCAGTCTCTTCAGGCAGTGGTGGCAGGAAAAGTCCCAAAGTCCTGCAGGGTGGTCGGAACCCAGACATCATCATGTCTAATGGTACTGTACTGTTTTCAGCATCAGCTTATTATTATTATTATTATTATTAAGATAACTGATGTTTCTGATGATTATTACATCATCTGTTAACCTCCTCCTCCACCTGTAGGTGGTGGTGTTGTGTTTCGCTCTGTTTGCGGGGAGCTTCTACCCCAGCAGTCTGACCCCCTGCTCCAGCATCACTGAAACATCCAGCCTCGCATCCAAACAGCCGGGGGTCAAAGAGTCCTACACAGCCACAGGTCAGTGCCCGCTGTCAGTCAAACCACACCCCCGCCTATACAAACACGCTGACGTGTGAATGAATGTGTAGTCTGGTTACGCACACACACACACATACACATGCACAGTGTGAGTGCCTTTTTATATAGTGTTCATCTCAGCTGACCTGCCCTGCTGTTTCCATCGTAATGAATCACTTGTTTCCAGCTGTAGAACCACTGACGTTCTACGCCATCGCCAATAATCAGATTCCACCTACAGCGCTGCAGTAACTGATTAGAGTTGCCCTTATGCCACATCCGCACTACTGCCTCCCACTCAGACACACACACACACACACACACACACACACTTTTGAAATCAGATATAATTTTCTTAACAACAAAATCCGGTTTCCTGTCCCGTCCTGCCCACACACACACACACACACGCAAACACACACACACACACACAAAGAGACAGATTGACCCGTTGTTTAATGAATGTTCTGAAGTGTGTGTGGGATGGTGTGCGTTTGTGTGCGAGAGTGTGGCGTGTATACACAAGTGTGTGTACGTGCAGTCTGAGGAGTTTTAAAAGGAAAAGGCTTTAATTTCGTTTTTATGATATTTTCAAAAAGTAAAACTTAAGTTAAATTTCAACCTTTGTGTTTGTTCTGTCTCTGTCAGTCAAGTCGAGGAATCTGTTATCGACCTTCGAGGACGAGCAGCCTCACCTGCTCGGCCTGGGCGGGGAATATCCAGACCACTGGGAGGACACGCCAGCCGTCGTCATGGCGGCGTGGCGTCACTCGGAGCAGCAGAAGCTGGGGGTGGAGCCCAGCATGGTGGAGACACACCCACCTTTCAGGAGTCAAATAAACGAAACGCAGACACCAAAGAACCTGCTGCTGGACCTGCACAGGTAAAGTGACCTTTGACATCCAAGGGTATGAGACATGGACCACAGACGATGTCCCATACAGGACCTGAACTAGTCATTAGTTGATGTCCATTGATCAAAGGTCATCGCTCCATGTTGTCACGACCTCACGTCTAAGTTTTGTCCCTCAGGTCCCTGGAGCAGAGGACGAACGAGAGCAGGAGTAAAGTGATAGAGCTGGAGCGGACAGTCAACGAGACATCCTGAGACAGGACGTCAACCCCCCCACCCCCTTCCCACCCAACCTGTTTTACACATAATGATGACCTTTGACCTTACATCCCCTGGAGCATAGGTCAGTGTCCTGGAGCAAACCTCCTTCAGTAGTTCCCACTGCTGACTGTTTAAGGTCATTTGTTTTTTGCCATCTCTGTTTATTAGAAACACTGTAATAATGATAATGAGAAGAACGAGGCACTGGTTGCCTTCATGTCTGAAGTAAAAGATGCACTGAATAGTTTTTCCATTAGTCGGCGTTACAGTTTTAGTCGTATGAGTTGACCCGGTGTGAGACACAAAGTCAAACAGATTCAGATTATTGTAACGTAGCGTTTGTTCCAGTGGAGTGTCGTAAAACATGACGTGAGGCTTTTGACAGGACACTGATGAGGACATCTGTATTTATAGAAATCTTGTTTTTTTCCAAAAATGTATTTTTCTTTGTAGTTGTATTTCTTTTAATATTCAATGTTTTTAATTCTATTCTAGTAAAACACAAAATACATTTTCATATTTCTATTTGTGTTCATACTGTACTTTATTCTGCTTGTTTATATATTGTTCATATTTCTTTCTGAATGACACATTGCATAAGACAGGTGTCAGTCGTGTCATCGTGGTTGGGTGAAAAAAGAAGAAATAAGAATATTATCTAAAATATATCCAAAATGTTCCGTTTTAAAAAAGGTGTGTACATGTGCAAAAGAACCACAGACTTCGCCTCCTGCACTCTCTCTGCTCCAACTGTCTTCGTCTTTTTTTAAGCATTTACCAAAAATATTTCTTCCCCAGAAATAAAAAGAATATCTATTTTTGTAAATATGAGTTGTTAATAAATTATAAAGTCTAAAAGTTTCGATGTTTCCAGGATGTGAAGTTATGGATTCAGTTCATTATTCATCCCGAGTCTCGTATGGTTGTGTTGACTTCAGGGTTTGAACAGTTCATGTCCGACCAAATGAAGCCGCGATGCCTTGGTGTTAAAGACAAAATGATCAACAGGAAAAAAACAAAAACACAGGAAGCTCAAGATGTGGATTTTATTTTATGTGGCCACTTTCCTGAACAGCCAGCTGAGCTTTTTTCCAGGTCAGATTTAATTAGTGTGATGCCTCTGCTTGTAAAGTCTGACCTTCCTGACCTTTTGCATTCAAATAAAGTATTTTACATAGTAAAAGCAGATTTCTGGTTTCTGTTTGGTCTGTTCATGTTGTTTGTGTTGTGTTGTGATGCGATTGGCTTGATTTGCATGTACAAAGCCTCAGATGCTTCTCTCAGTGGACGACCACAATATGCAGCGAGCTTCAAAGCCTCTTTCTGACAGCTTGAAATGAAGTTAAGGCCAAAGACGAGTCTCATGGTTGACACGCTGCTCCACAGAGCTTCTATCTCCTCCAAACGACAAGGATCCTAAAATAGATGAGCAGCAGCAACTAGTGCAAATTGCCCTGACAGTCCCAAGACCTCACAGTCCCACAGCTCCACAACTGTTTGGTAACCCGCGGCAACGGCGCAAACCTGATAACTGATAACTGATGTGAAGAAAAGAGAAAAGAGGAAAATATTTGTGGCCAGTAACTGGAGGGCTGTGGAGACATGGGAAAAATGGGAAAACAGTTCAGTGGTCACACAGTTGACTTTCACGCCGACGGCCTGATGCAGCGTCGTCAGTCTGACAGACGTGAGCTGATAAGTCACACAATGAACAATCTCCAGAATACACAGCATATGGTGTGTGTGTGTGTGTGTGTGTGTGTGTGCATTCTCACTCTCTGCCCTACATTCAGACTGATGATGCTGCAGAACAGTGGAGAAGGAATATCCCATAATGCCACACTGCTCGTCCCCTCGGCCGGATGGATGGATGGATGGATGGAGTTGGTGGTTGTGTCGCGCATGGAGTTGGTGGTTGTGTCGCGCACCGTAACAGTGCCTCTGTTATTTTACAAAGAACCAAATGTCTGTGTGACTTCCGGTCATGTGAAAATAAAAGCCGTTTAAACGCTGGGTGTTGTACCTCTGGTTAAACGGGCCTTTATACTTAAAAAAACTAAACCCACTTTTCAAAGTAAACTAGAACTGATTGGTAATTTATGTACAGTTTTTACAAGTTACATTTCTATATTTGCCGTCCTGTCACTAGGGAAATCTATTTCTGTTTGATTGGAGATTGCAAGTCATTACTGCATGACCACACATCCAGGTCTATTGCATAAAAAATGAATTGCAGCATTTTGTAATATTGTAACATTTTCATTATATTGAGAAGAAACTGGGAGTTAAATCAATATGTATTTAAGACACAATTTTCCAAAAAAAGAGATAGTTTTGATTTGAAAACATATGTGTCTGGTAAATGCCAATATTCTAATTAAAACATTCAATTGAATTCGTTTTTGTGAATTCACTCAACTCTTCACATCTAATCAAAATACCTAGTTGTCAATAAAAAAATAAAACCAGGCACCAAAATGTGTGTGTGTGTGTGTGTGTGTGTGTGTGTGTAACTGCCTTTATAGTTAATGGAAACAGTGAGCCGTGAAGGAAACGCTCTGCTTTTATTTTGACGTTCTTCACTCGACTTCCTGGCGCACGTCAGTACCTTGACATGCTCGGTGTTCCGGGGCTCGTGCAGTCGGTGTGTTGTTGACCCGGCGGCTGCTCGCGCTGCCGGAGCCGCTGAACTGTGCCAACACGTCGGTCACACCGGCCGAGAGGACGCCTGCTCCCCACCGCCCGCATCACCGTCCCCGTCGTTAGCCGGGGGAGACGGGGTCAGCATGGACCCCCGGGCGGAGAATCGCACCAGCCCGGCGGCGGGGGGCAGCGGCGGGCGCCTGGCCTCCCTGGGAGCTGACGGGGGAGACTCGGAGTCCGGAGCCGGCTCGGAGGACGCTGCCGCCGCCTGCGACACGTTCAGCAGCCTGCCCGACATGGAGCCGGAGACTCTGGAGGAGAAGCTGAGGGGACTGGCGTTCAGGAAGCAGACCTCGTATCGGTGAGTGCAGCGCGGAGTCTCGTCGTCGAATGACTGTTTATCATGTTTATAATGTGCGAGTGTTTACGTTTGTGTGTCAGTAGTGATGCTTAAGCTAACGCCGCTGTAAGCTAGCAGCGGCTAACGGTGATGTGAGAGAGACACATTCTCACACACCTGCTCCGGGGCGTTAGCACCGGGTCTAACCCGGGATCAGCACGCTGTGGCCGGTCTCCATCACGGTGTGAGCGGCCTCAACGTGAGTGTGTCACCGTGTGTGTGTGTGTGTGTGTGTGTGTGTGTGTGTGTGTGTGTGTGTGTGTGTGTGTGTGTGTATTTCCAGGGGTAGAGGGACGCTAGTATTGATTTTTGGTGTGTGTGTGTGTGTGTGTGTGTGTGAATGCCAGCAGCAGCTTGACACCCTGGTGTGACTGGCAGCTGCTGTTGATGGTGAAGACTGGCCAGAGACCAAACACACACACAGACACGCACACACACACACACACACGTAGCAGTTTTGCTTGTCAGATGTCACTGTCAGGAATCTCTGGCATCCATTCATCCAGTTGTCCACACTGGACATTTAGATCAGTCGTGTTAACTTGTTTGTATCTGTGTGTGTGTGCGTGTGTGTGTGTGTGTGTGTGTGTGTGTGTGTGTGTTTATCTGTGCTGCTGGATCCCACCACAGCCTCAGAGCTGTGACACCAATCCCTCACTGTCACTGGATCACTCTTTGTATTCCTCTGGATGTTTTCTCTAGGAAAATCCGTCCGTCTTTGGTTATGGGAGGTTTTTCGGAGACGTCACAGGAAATGTCCCCCTCCTCAGTAGGAAGAGGCTGCATATCTGCATCCTGATCCAGTTCGTTGTGTTTGAAACCGCTACAGAACTCCAGAAATCCAAGTCGGGATTTTATTTTGTATTTAAATCCTATATATACTCACATGAGATTCGGCGTATTGATTGATCTGTACGCCGAATCTCATGGCGTACAGATCAATGGCGTCTGAACTAAGATTACGTCAAAGGGAAATGTTCTCATCAGTAATTTGTCTTTATATCAGTAGTACTGTTGTTGTTGCTCAATTCTATGTTGAATGCAGTTTGTTATTTTTAATTTACCACAAACGACAGTTGTACAGACAAGCAACGGAAGGTGTTAGCATCCTACGACTCAGTGTTATTTGACCTTTAACCTTTGTCTTCTCTCTTTGTGGAGAATGCCATGTGAGGGGAAATGGCATTAGCCGATCAGTGGCAGATGTGTTGTTAGGAGGTAGTTAGCAGAGCTTTGAAGTGGCCAGTGCCAAGAAGTGAATTACCATATGTGGCAATATGAAGGAGCTGAGACGTGATGCTGTCGGACATCAAAGTGTGTGTGTGTGTGTGAGTGTTTACAGACGTGTTAAGGCACGTGTAACGAATCTGCCAGGCATTCGTCACACTTTGTATGTGTGTTCATGTGTATGTGTGAGGGAGGTTTCCCAGAACCCTGGCCCTCCTTTAATCTATTCTTAGCCATCTTACTCATCTGCCTGTATGACAGTGCTTCCTCAGTCTCTGTGTGTGTGTGTGTGTGTGTGTGTGTGTGTGTGTGTGTGTGTGTGTGTGTGTGTGTGTGTGTCATGACAACAGTTACTCAGCATGACGGTGAGTTTGTAAGACATTACAACCAGCTGGACACTCCATCCACAGGTCGTTTTTCCCAGCGACTTGCTGTCTGTTTTTGTGTATGTACAATACCAGAACTCATAAAACACCATAAACCTTTACAAAATCCAGACCCTCATTAAAACGGAGCTTCAACAGAGCTCGGGCAGTGATCGCAGCATCGCAACAGTACTCATCCTCCGTCTGACATCCTCATGTACCTAAAGCCCGTAACAAGACTCCTACTATCCTCTGTAGTCTACACAGCACCCATATAGTAAATAGTTATACATTACTCACATAAATATACACACACACACACACACACACATATATATATATATATATACCTCATTGTCTTTTTGTTCAATGTTACCTGCTCTGAGTCTTTCCTGGATCCACTGCAGAATCAAACATATCATCACAGACTTAATAAACCTACAGTCGCTGCCGATGACCCCGCCCGCCCCCCCCGACCGTCGACTCTGCCGGTAAAATGCCGACTCAAACTGTCTGTTTGGCCACAAGAGGAAACACAAAGTCACAAATGGTTGGTTTCATGTGGTGAGATTTCACCACCGCCTTTGTGAGAAATGGTGCAGAAATAAACTGCCACGGGACGGACAGGATGTCGTAACGTTATCCCTCCTCTATTTACAACTCACCTCGCTAACAGCAGATCACAATAACTGCCTGTGACCGCCGTCCAGTATACGTTATTGTTTTGTGCCTTTTCAGACACAGATTCCAGTCAGGGAGGAGAGACGGAGAGGAAAGGCGAAACATGAAAAGGTATCTCATGTTTCGACTGCTGTTCATCACCTGCGGGGTAAACAGGGATCAAAGGCCTCATCATCTGACGCTTTCAGAATATAAATCTCCCCATTCAGCCTTCAATTAGGACGGATTACAAAGAGAGGGATAAAACAAAAAGGGTAGAGAGAGAGAGAGAGAGAGGGAAGGATGGAGGAAATGGCATCATAAGTAAAAAACAGATAGACAGTGACACACGTATAAAGACAGCTGCTGTGTTACCCGATGGAGAACTGATTCATTAGGTGGAGCAGTAGAAGTTTTCTGTCTCTAAAAATAAAACGGGCTTGATAACTTGTGTCTGAGGGTTTTCTTCAGGCAGCGAAGGTCTCTTGGCATATTTTTAACAATACGTGCCTCAGCTGTTTCATATTGATGCTCAACTTCATGATGAAACACTCAAGTGTCAAGAGCTCTTACCTGGTGCCAAACGCACTTCTCCAGCACTTCTCCAGCACTGCTCCAGAGCTGCTCATTAACGCATAATGCAAATGATTGTTTACAGTGGTCAGGCGCGTTTGAGAGTGCCGCCCGTGTCAGGTTTCACAGAGTACTTACCTTCAGGCTCGTGTAAGACGTTCATGCATTTTTAACACTGCGATATGAGTCTGCAGTTGTTTGACATGAACAATGTAGGTAGGTCAACAGACTCAAATAGCCTCAAATGAAGGGAAGAGACGTTTCACGTGTGGAAACATCTGTAATACCACGCTGCTTACCGTGATTGTGTAACTAACCAATACATCACAGCGCAGTGCAACAATAGCTTTGGCTTTCCCCTGGGAAATTACATTTAAAAGGCCAGAACAGAAGACACGCCCATTATACACACGGGGGACCAACATTCTTTTCATTCACTTGTTCAAAACCGCGGAGCTGCAGTGGAACAAGGATTTGATATCTATTATTTTTGCATGTAATCATATGTAAGAATCAGGTAAATATTATATACAGTGTTACTTGCTTTTTTCATATTGTCTTCTCCCCTCTTGTCCCCTTGCAGCTTAAGTGGCTCTGACAGATGAAATCAATAAGGAATGAGAGCTTTCATGCACGCGTATATTTATGTTCAGTTATGTTTCATACAGCAGGTGTACGAGCTGGTTTTTTTGTGTAATTCATTGAAACGCTTGGATCTGAGTGCGAGCAGCTGAAAGACATTCATGAATCTTTAAGCAGACGATGAGAGCACCAATTGTTGATGAAATACAGACTCTCTGACACAGTTTCCTCCTCGTCCTCAGCACAGATGAACAGATATACATACTTAGTAACGATTGTCCTCTCACGTCAACCTATTAAACCAGTGTAAACATCTTGATATATGAAGCTATAGTTCCTCAGTTTGCTGATGCCTTTTGATTTTTTTTTACATGACCAGAGGGTTTCTGTCTGAGATGAGGGACAAATCCCACATATTTGGCTTGTAAAGAATGTAAAATGATTATTTGTCGATTAATTATCAAGTTGAAAGCAGTCAAAATCACATGTGGCATGTTTTAGGTCAGGTCAAACTGAGGTCAGAGTGAATAGAAGTAGTTTGTGGAGATGTGTGCTGTGACACAGGGGGATTTATTGTTGTTTCCAGTCTTGAACAATGCATGTGTGTGTTGGCATTAAGCGTGTATTAGTCACGGTGATGTGGTGACTAATGTTGTTACAGTTGGATGTTGGACTGTTTGTTTACATTTTTGCATATCAGTCATTTTATGCTAAGAAAAAGAGGATGTCTCTTTTTCGAACAGAGGTATTTCAGTCTCCTGTTTCTCTTTCCTTTTCTGGCCTTTTGAGTGTTTTGAGTGTGTGTGTGTGTGTTGGTTGTGATTTTGCCCATAATGCTGTGTGCTGAGGCATTAAGGGGGATTGGCTGACAGGAGCCGCTCCTTATTAGTCGTCTGGCTGGCTGTAAGAGGCTTTTCCTGCTTGGAAATGGAGCTAAAAAAAGAGGGCAAAAGGCAAAAACACGAGCGAAAAGAGAAGAGACTCTCTCTGCTGTAAAAGAGGAACCTTTACGTGTTGACGAGTAGTCGGTTACCTTGGTTGGGAAAGTGTCCATATGTACTTGTCAGAACCAGGCCGGTGTCGTCCAGCAGAACTTTTCAAAGCGTTTCAAAGAAGAAACCTGTTGCTGAAGCTCTCGTGAATCTTGTTTTAATCTGACTTCTTCCCTCAGTCTATTTCTAAACTCTGTGTCCTTTTCTGCTACAGAAAATGACCTGGCGTGTCGCTGACCACATGATTACAAACACTGACAACACTGTCGTCTAACTGCAACAAATGTAACGGCTGTAATAAAAGCCGACTGTAGTTTAGACCAGTTGGCAGGACGCAGGGAGCTCTGTGAGCTCTGTACACTGCTGCTGCCACATTAGCGTGCACATGTCTGTTTACATTCCTCAGATGCACAGGAAAGAGGCACAGGCCTGGAAGACGCTGTACGTTTTGTCAAGGTAAATCACACGGAATCAATGAAGAGTCCACACGCTCACCTCCTCACGAAAAACAAAACCGTATGAAGGAGAAAGCAAGGAAATGAGAGTTTTATTTTTGATACATCACTATGAGTGAATGGGTGGCTTGCTGACAGAATGATGACCAGTAATGAAACACATAAATATAAGATGAAGGGGAAACAGGTCATATCAGGAAACAAAACTCACCCCAGTTCAGAGTTTAAAACCGTCAAACGAACTAATCACCTTCTAACGGCTGCTGTTTGATAGATCAGCAGCACCTCCTCTCTCTCTTCCAACAAGCCCATCTGTGTGTCACCGAGCCGATAATGAACCTGTGGAGTCGACTGCTGAGGTGACACCGACTCCATCACTTAGTCTACGTCTTGCTCTTGTGTCTCTCGAGTCGACTTGGTTTAGTGTCCTGGCACATACAGCACATTTGAGAAGGAAAGACACTGATAAAGAATAGATAGTTAAAAAAAACAAAAAAAAAACGCTAAGAGTTTTAATGGTAATAAAAGCAAAATGCTATAAAATATTCTCATGTGATGAAAATACATGAAATACACTGCATATGCCCTTCAGGCATTTAATGTATGTATGACAGGCTAATCAATTAGTCAGTTAGTGCAATGATATGTTCCCATTTTAATAATCAGTTAACCATAAGAAAGAATATTTAATTTCAAAGTGTTGGTCACACGGCATGTGCTATTAAAAATTATTTATCACAATTTAAAGGCTGTCCTGAAATGATCGATTCATTAATAAGTAATATCCAGCAAATTATTTGATAGTTAAATCATAGTTGCTGTCACAAAAATAGCTAATTGTGACAAAGTTTCTCCTCATTCTTACTTTCCAGTTCTCTCTGTCTGTTCTCGCTCTTCCTTCTCTCTGTCTTTCTCCACTTTGACCCTAGCTCACTCTCATCCTCTTTCATCTTCCCGTCTCTATCTGTTTCTCGTTTTCTCTGCCGTCTTCTCTCAGTGTGAGTCTATTCTAAGCAGTAAAGGTCAGATACAGATGCACAGCGTGAATCTGCTGCCTCCCCCACATTACACGCTCCCTCACACACATGCACACACGCACACGTGCGCGCGCACACACACACACACACTGACAGACCGTAATCATGTAGGTGTAGGAAGATATGAGGGAGAAAGAGGGAGGGCCTGGGTGAGGAGAGAGGGGAGAGGGTATCACTTCCATCTTCTGGCTGTGGTTCATGACATGTATTTAGGAAATACACAATATTCATATATATATACATAATATCAATACATACATACATAATATACATATGGATTTACTTTGTTTGTGAGTGGTACCGGTCTGAAGTACTCAACTACTTATTGTGTTTGACTTAGTTTGTATCTGTCAACAATTGTTTGCATTTGTTTTACACCTTATGTGTTTGTGTAGCCTACAGGTCTGTGTAACGTCGTGGACTTGAACACACCTTTAAGTTCTGTTGACTGAACCGCTCCACCTGACGTCCAGCAAACTGCAAAATGATGAATAAGTGAGAAATCCAGTCAGTGTGTCCTGTCACAGTGTGACCACAGACTGATGCAGTTGTTTGGTTTTAAATCCATATCTAATTTTTTACTTTGTTGGTCTTCAAAGCAGCAGAAAACTGAATCACCTGCGGTGTTTACGTGCGTTGGTCATTAAGAGAGTACATTAATGTCTCCCGTGGCGTTGGCATCGACAAACGTGCCATTGGCAATTACACCCCTGCTCTCCTGTTGTAGTTTAATGAAGCAGGTACAACACAGGGCTCCTGATAAACCAGTTCAATATTATTTCACAAGGTTTCACATCAGTCTCAGCTCACTGTTATTTACACCACCGTTATCAGAAAGGTGGCACAACGTGTTTGTGGGCCAAGAAGATTTGACAGTGTTTTTCTGTCTTTCCCTTTTTGACAATAGTATTTTTTATCATGTCACTGTTCTTTACTGGGCACAAATTCTATTCACTCCCTTTTCTTAAAAAACAAAAAAACACAACATTTCTGTGTTTGTGTGTTTCAGCAGTATGTTGAGTTGACACTCCACCACTGTGACAGTTAGTCGTTGGTTCAGAGACAATAAGTGGTTCTCTCCCTCTTGTTTCCTACTTATAGAAACAGAGTGGGTTTTCTGAGTGGGAGTCGTGGAAAAGATTCACTGCTGACTCTGCTGCTGGATAAAAAAAACACAGAGCGAAACTGAGACAGAGAACAAAATATTAGTACAATAAAACTGTAGTTGTTATTTTAAAAAAACTTTAAACTTGGATAAAATTCTGAATTTATTGCCCAGATAGGAAGAATTGATCAGACATCAAACAGAGCTATATAAATACAATTTTATGCTATATATATCACATGGATTGATTTGTATTTTTGTCCATTTGATTTGAATGACATAATGTAAAGATGATGGACATGAACATATACTTCTCATGGATCTGCTGCTTCGTTTCAAATTCATATGGGTTTGAGCTAAAAATGTGAGCAAAAAAGGGAATAGAAAGTCATGGATGGATGAAGGGTTAAGGATGGAAGCAGAGAGGTTGAGAGGACGAAGGAGAGAGCGCGGGAGAGATGGAGAGTGATGAGGAGGAGGAGGAGGAGGAGGAAGAGGAGGAGAGAAGCCAAGGCCTTTGGGCAAAGCCAAGACCGCCTACAGATGCTCTCTCCTTCACTCCCTCTCTCTCTTCTCACATCCCTTTTCCCTCCTCTCTCTCTCTCTGCTCTCTCTCTCTCCTCTCACTTCACGTGTCCTCTTTCTCTCTTTTTCACACTCTCCACTCGTTTCTCCAATCTGAATCACCCCTCTCTCTCTCTCTCTCTCTCTCTCTCACTCTCACTCTCTCTCTCTCCGTCCCTCCCTCCTTCGCATCCACCCCCAGAGGACAACCATTGTAGGCCAGAGAAGGAGTGAAGTGAAGGGCACACACACACACACACACACACACACACACACAGAGACCTTCGCCGTGTCCAGTGAAGGGCAGCATTAAGTCGACGTGTGATCAGATGACATAGAGGGACAGTTGGTAAAAACGGGCTAACTGCTCACTTATCTGGTTTGATGGCATGTTAGCGCTACGGCTACCCACCTTGGAATAATGTGTGATTATCCCAAGTTGGAAAAAGGCTGTTTTAAACTGTGTTCTTCCCAGTCTCCCAAAAACACAACCTCCACTCTCAGACGTCAGAAGATCAGTAAAGTTATTAGGATTCATACTCTGGGAAACATGGAGGTGCATTTCAGTGCAGTAAATCTTCAATATGGTGCCGTGGGACACATTCATATAGAAGACATTCATAATCATATGGCTACACAAAGCTTAGAGAGAGAGAGAGAGAGAATACATATAAATAGAGGGAGGAAGGTCAGAGGGAAAGAGTCAGGCTTCCTGTATCCAGCCTCACAACCGGATACACACACACACACATACATATTTACACCCATTTTCACCCTTTTGTTTTATAGGTTAGGCTTCAGCCAATAACCTTTTATTGTTATAAAGATATGAAATACAATCACATTTAACTGAAAATGAAGCTTTAGCCGCAGCATTATTATTTGTTGATTAACTTATGTGTGTGCTAACACATATCTGTTTTATATTCTACCAGACTCTCAGGGCCTTTGCCATTTGCTATCTGCTGCACTGTGTGTTTGCTTTACTTGTGTTCCGTCACCATTTCTGTGTTTGCTGTGTGTGTGTGTGTGTGTGTGTGTGTGTTGCTGGTCACCACATTGCACTCGCATTGACAAGAACAGCGTGTTGCCCAGAAGTGCCTTCATGCTAACTTTGTGCATATCATTGTGTATGTGTGTGTGAAGACAGTGATCTAATAAGAGTTGATAGTGTACCCGATTGCAGCTGCTCTCACACACCCACTCGCTGTCAGAGATACAGAGAGGAAATGTAGACTGTAATTATATTATCCCTATTAATGTAGAGGGAAAAAAACTCAGCACCAGCTCATGCACAAAGATATGACCGCAGATCCAGTAAATTAATACAAAATACAACACTATTTAATATTCACTAATTGTTGAATAATAATAATAATAATAATGATGATCATAATGGTCATAATAATAATAACAATACTAATACTCATAGTTTTTGTGATCAGTCGATTTTAGGCAGTAGACAGTCATTACAGTTGGCAAATGCTGAAAACAATTTATCAGGTGCATTCCATTTAGGTGAACCAATTTAAGGCTCGCACACTGAATGTTACTGACCCATTAAGTACATTTGCCTCAGCAGGTGTGTTTTGTAAAAGGTCTCCAGTGTCTGTGAGGTGGAGAAACCAGGTGTGTCACAGTGGAAGTCAAGCAGGTCCTGAAAAGCTGCCATGTCAGAATTTGGCGTTTAGCCTCCTGGTGCTCTGACCAATCGTCTTTGCACAGGTTGCAGTCATGACTCAGGATGAAAACAACACTTTTCTTATTCAGGTTACGGCAGATGAACAGTGTGGAAAGACACAATCGTTGTGTAGTTTTGACTGCTCAGGTGCATCAGGTGGTTTATCTGGTACATAATCGCAGTGGCTCTGCAGGGTGGAAGGACAGCTGGGTAAAATCAGGCTGGCGGCTGGCGGCTGGCGGCTGGTTGTTGTCTACTGCTGGGCCAATCACTGAGCCAGGCTCAGCTAAATGATCTGCAACTGTGCTTTCAGTGACAGACAGACAGACAGACAGACAGACAGACAGACAGACAGACAGGGAGGAAGACGGTCAGACACAGAGAGGAATGCTGTATGCTCAGATAAAACTGGGAAGGAAGTCCATGTTGGGTTGCCATGACAACCACACCTTTCACACCCTGCCCCCCCAACTCGTGTCTACGCACACAAACACACACTCACCAGTCCATTTTTGTGTGTGTGTAGACATGAAAATGTTTTTGAAGACTGACAACAAATTACCGCATATGAAGTTATGTGTAAAGCTCACTGTTCTAATTTTGCTTGTTTGTGTGTGTGTGTGTGTGTGTGTGTGTGTGTGTGTGTGTGTGTTTACCAGTGTGTGCGTCTTTTATGTTTTGATATCTTCCTGCTATTGTCAGTTGTTGTGTGTGTGTGTGTGTGTGTGTGCACAGCTGTGTTCCTGTGTGTGTGTCTGTGCAGTGGGGTCAGACCAGGTCATGACTCGTTATGATATATCGATTATCTAGTGTCTTGATAATTAAATCCCATAAACAATAAACTGAACATGTCTGACAATTGACTTAGACAAACCGGCACTGACGTCATAAGAAACTGTCATCATCATGCTGATGCAAAGACGACACCAAAGTGTCATTATTGAAGTTATTGAACGTAGCACAGAGTTTTATCGGTGTGGATGTGGTAGGGTGGATCAGACATTTATCTATCAACCGAGGCACAGAGTGGCACGTCCTTGTGATGTCGCACAATCACACACATGCACACATTTGTACATGCTGTGTCACCAGTGGCAGCGAGTGCGCCTTCCACACTGACCCACATAGCAGGAGAGAAAGAATGAGAGGAGACGGAGAGAAATTGGGATGAGATGGAACAAAGGGGGGTTGAAGGACACGCTGACAGTTTCCAGCATTTCCAGAAAGTTAAAAAAAATATATCATTTCTATTTAAATATTTCCATAGTGTTTTTAGTATTTGCTAAAATCTTTTGTCAATGTGTGATGTTTCTGAGGCTAAACAGTGTAAAAACATAACACAAAAACGCATAGAACTAATCAATGTGTGTGTGCTTTTGTGTACATGTGCATTTTCAAGCATGAGTTCATGTGTGTCTAAGGTTGCCCTTGCCAGGTCATCTCTTATGTAATGGTTCTTAAAATAGAGCAGATTCACCTGTAAGGGAGCGAAGGAAATAAGGAGACAGAGGGGTAAGGAGAGGACGCAAAGGATGGATGGAGGAGGGGAAACATGCGTCACACAGAGACCACATTGTCCTTCTGTCGACTCAGATATGAACCCTTTTGTCGTACTGATGTCGTGATATTGACGATGTGATGAGTACCAGCGGCAGAAGACGAAAGCCTGACAGGACTAACGAACATATGGTTTAATTTAGATTTTACAGCTACAGCTTTCATTATCCATTTATCTGATCTCACTTAAACTGATCTCTCTCTCTCGAGACAAGCTGAGGACGGATGTGGAGGTTGTGTTTTTGATGTGATGTGTGTCACAGGGGACACACACCAACACAGTCACACTTGTTTCCTCCACTGACTACATTCATCTTCATAACTTTATTAATGTCGCTGCTGATGTGGCGGTCTCTGTGGATGACCTTTTAATCTGCATCTAAAATCTGACCCTGTAGTACATTTTACCATAACCCTCACCTGAATCTCACACACACACACACACACACACACACACTTTGTCACACACACCAGGCTCAGGTGTCTGGTGTCAGGTCTCCGCTGCCGGTCACGTTGAGTGGCATAATTACCCGACCTGTGGTGTGAGTGTGCAGGCAAATTTTCTTTTTCTCGGTAGGCACAGATACGTGTTATCATCAGAAAAAGCGTGTGAACCTTTGAAGAGAATAATGATAAATGTCAGAGCTGGTGAACAGGCTCGAAGAAGAGGGAGGGTGAAAAAAGTGCGTTGGTTTCACCGGCTTCTCCGCCACAGGTGAGTGAAACTGTCGATCTGCTGCCATGTTTACCGTTGAAATATTATCTATACAGTGATCAGCGTAACGGGCCATGTTATGGCTTTTCCTGTTTACCTGCAGTGAAACAAATCAATTCTTCAGATGAGGTGTAGGCACTGCTTGATGGTGTGGAGCGAGGTGTGACTCATAATGTATAATACGTGCAGAGATGTTGTGAAAGATGGACTTTTTGACTCATAATAATGGAATCCAGTGGAGGTTATTTATAGTTAACGGTAACAGATGAATGGAAATGTCCCTGTGTTAATCAAACCCTGAGTTTCCTCTCTTCATCAGATGAAAGCAGATGTGAGTTTTGTGTCATAAGTATTTCAAAACACAATCGAAACAATCTGTAAATGTTGCTACTGAAGTGAAACATATGACAATTGGAGCTAAACCCTGAAACTGAACTTATATTTTAGGTTTTGTTATCACCTGTAACAGAAATGGATGTGAAGAAATAAGTTAACTTTAGTTAATGGGGTTTATTTATAGTGCGTATGCATCATAACATAGTTCATCTTAAGAACATTGACAAAAGTTGAACAAAAGCTTTTACAGAGAAACTGCTTTAACACCAAAACCCACACTAGTGCAGTTGTGTCTCTTTTGTCAACCAACCTTCTCCCACGTAATTACACCGTCTTCTGCTCCACAAGTCAGAAGACACTCGGGTTGGAGTCCTCCCACTTGCAGCTGCCTTTTTATTTTTGTTGCCGTCACTTTTGTTCTCACTTTACCGTTTATCATACGCAGCGTTTCACAGTCGCTCTGATACGTGGGGATTTACAGACACTGCAGCGCTCCTTTTCCATCTGCCACGAGAAGAAGCCCATTCTCACCTTCATCACCTGAACAGGAGCAAAGTGTGTAAAACCTTCGCACTGTAGGAACCAGTGACTCCTCTGGCGTTAGAAATCATGAAATCATCTTCACTGTGGAGGCTGGAAAACATATACATGTGCACTGTGTGTGTTTGTGTGTGTGTGTGTGTGTGTGTGTGTGAGCCCACGTAGGGTGATTAGGTTTCTGTGAAAGTCACATTTACAGTAAAGTTGCTGAAACGCAAACACACACACACACACACACACACACACAGACACAGCAGATTCTCCACCAATATAATTACTGGATGAGCTGCAGATGCACCCGCTGTGCTGTTGTCATGGTAACGCTGACAACCCAGCTCTGCAGCAGGAAGAGGAGGAAGAGGAGGAGGAAAATAGAGGAGGCGAGGGGGAGGATGAGAAAGAGAGAGAGAGAGAGCAGAGGATGACAGGAGCGTGAGGGAGGAGTAAACCGGTGGGTGAAGAAAAGAGGGATATTAGAGGAGGAGGAGGAGGAGGAGGAGGAGGAGATGGATGGGGGAGGTGATGCAGGGACGGGGACAGAAGAGGAGGAGAACAGAAGAGCAAGTGGAGGAGGAAAAGGAGAGCGATTAGCTGCAGAAGAAAAGAGAGCGACTGGGGAAAAAGGAACAGAGACGAGCGAGACAGCATGACAATGTAGAGAGAAAGAGAGAGAGAGAGAGAGAGAGAGAGAGTAGGTGGTGTAAGATAGTGGAAGCAGCTGTTTTCAGCTCCACAGTTTAATCTTTCGACCAGAGGCTGGAACACACTGAGTGTTTGTCTGTCTGAACGTATCACAATCTGTGCTTCAGTCAGAGATAACGGCTGAGTCAGCAGGTTTAACTCTGCGACCAGTCGACTGACAGGAGGTTATTGTCATTTTTGTGGATAATTAATTAGAAATTGAAGTCAGTTTTGATGCAACACATCCAAAGACTCCTCTTTCAGCTTTTTGCTGTTTATTTTTCTAACTTGACAAATCTATTTTGTTATAGGCAGACTCAGCACGAGATATTCATAGCTGCGTCTTTCCCTCGCTGCAATTTATCTAAATGCTTTTAAACAGGATTTATGTGTGGACTGTTGGACATTTACGGCCTAAGAACAAATCTACTTACATGAATTCTGAGGCAAAGTGTGTGTCTGTGAAAACGCTTCACACGCTTCACACATTTTTGTTGTTTAGTTTTGGGGCCGAGCCTTAATACCTGTGATCCTGTCTGCTTTTAGGAGATTAGGACTCACTCAAATATAATGGTGCCCCATGACCTCCGAACGTGTGTGTCTGTGTGTGTGTGTGTGTGTGTGTCTGTGTGTGTGTGTGTCTGTGTCTGTGTCTGTGTGTATGTGTATGTTTTTGTGTTTGCATATAATTGGGTGTGTGCTTTTATTTTGGTCTGTGATGAGCACATTAGGTACATTGTTGGTGCTTTATTAATTTTTTCAGAAACACACAAACACACTTTGCAGACAGTACACACACATTCACACACACACACACATACACACACAGTCTTTTCATTTCTATCTGATCAACTGTAATCAGTTTACAATAATTGCCAATGCTTAACGGATTACTGCTTCTCCTTAATGTAGTCACAGCATGACGTCGTGGCCTCAGATCTCAGGTGTGTGTGCGTGTGTGTGTGTGTGTGTGTGTGTGTGTATGCGTGTGCGTGCGTGTGTGTGGGCTCTCCCCTGTTCTGTGTAGCATATGTCCAGTCACCATACGTCCTTGCATTTCGCTATCACCCACGCAAAACTATTTTTATACCAGGAGTCGTGAGCCCATGTGTGCGTGTGTGTGTCAGGTTGTGTCATCAGGTTACAGGGTGTGTAAGTGGACTCCGCTTTGTCCTGGTTGATAATTTTAGACAGACGGCCACTGAAACTTTCAACAGGGAGGTCAGATGCTCTGAGACCTTTTCCAGTGACACACACACTCGCACACAGTTGTGTCTCCATGACAGGACGACATTTATTTACATGTATTTTCCGGAGTAATACTTAAAAGTTGTTTTATTATTACTTGTATAAAACATATAAAAGACCTCGACTAGTGACCGGTTGATGAACAACTTCATTTAACTCCGGAGAAATAGATCAACAGGGAGAAGAAAATAAAAACTGGGAAGAGAAAGTGGGTGAGAGTCGGAGACAGGAACATGGAGAGAGATGACTGCTGACTCATTCCCGGACAGAACGTCTCTCTCCCTCTCTCCCTCTCTCCCTCTCTCCCTCATCACCCCAAAGTGCTGCTGGCAGTCTCTCGTCCAAGCTGCTTCCAGTCCTTAACGCCATATTCGCAGCTGAACCCAATGAAATGTGGTCTAAGAACACCAATCATTCATTTACGTGTGAAGTCAAGCTGAATTATATCTCTGTGTGTCCTGTTGTTTTCAGGAAGGCGATTTCCCGTTCAGGCCTCCAGCACCTGGGCCCACCTCAACCCTTCCTGCCTCCTGCATCCAACGGCCCCAGCATGGAGCTCCGTACCTGCGTGGACTGGACGGTCAGACATGCACATACACTCATGTCTTATATAACTGGACATAGGCCTTACAAATACAGGCCAGCGCTAGTTCTCAAAACAGCTTACCTCATTGTATTTACTTATAAAGGTTCATTTTACTTATAAAGTCTCCATTTGGCTGAGTCACCAGATGACATTTGGGTTTTAATGCCAACAGATTTTTTAGCAGACTGGTTTCAGTGTCCGTATGTCCAGATGGAAATGAAAAGCACCAATCTTCTTCCTTGCTGCTGATCATTCGTAGAAAGTGTCTTGATAGCGGAGTGTGTAAAGCTTTTTCTTCTGACCTAGACATTTTCAACAAATGCATCATGCACAAGTGTGGAAGTCTTACGAAACCAGATTTCATCAGACACAAATAAAGTTTTCTGTCTCTTCTAAACCACATTATATTTTACAGTAACATTTACAAATTACATCTCCTTTGTATTGCAGCCCGATTCTGAAATAGAGTGTACTGAAATAACTGCTGCCAGCTTCACCTCGTTTACAATTGGTTTAATGGAAGAAAGGCAGGCGTCTATTTTTATCTGGTGACTGTAACAAAGGGAGACTTTCTCTATTTGCATCACATCAAGAGGAAAGCAAACAAAAGACTGGAAGAAAGAAAAACAGCGACTGAACACGGGGCTAAAAAGTCTCACAGGATCAAATCAGAGTTTTGGTCTGTTACTCTGAGCAGTGAGGCTCTAAATAAATCATGTAGTGATAATGAATCATAAATAAACCATGGTGTACTGTTAATTGGCAGGTGAAAGTGGACAAACTGTTGTGCCCCCCCACCCCCTCATTCCAGATCTGTCTGCAGGGACACTTCCAGCACATCATGGCTGGCCTTTATCTCTCAGCATGACACAGACACACACACACACACACACACACACACACACACACACTTGTACTAAAGTGCCCATTATTATACACACTACTTACTATGCACAGTTTAATTTCCTATGGCTTTATGGCCCATTTTAGGTGATAATGGTTTGACACACTGTTTGTCGTCTTTGTCTGGATTCACAACGTGGTCACTTCAAAGTTTATATCTGAATCAAGGAAATGATGATCATTTTTTTCTGTAGCTCCCTCATCGGGCTGCAGATGTATGTAAGTGGTTGTTGACAGGGAGGTTTTATTACGTGATGTCATGTCAGACATCAGTGAAAAGCCAAGAGAGAGATTAGAAGAAGATTAAACAGCTTTGACTCTTGATGACAGTCCAGGGCCTTGTTTCCCAAAAGCATCTTAAGACTGCGTTCATCAAAAAATCCATCTGATGCATCCTCACTGGCTTCAGAGGTGTTTAGACGATAATGTAATGGCTTTAAGTACTATAACACTTCCTGAGTGCTTGCTTTTATGAGCACTTTTACTTAAGTCACACGTTACTACTGACTGAGCTGCATTTTTTAAAATAAATCAGTTAATCATTTGGTCCTGAACATCATCAAACAGGTGACACCATCAAGAGAATAAAGTGACAAACTGAAATCTAACTATTACTGTATTGTAATAGTTAGATTTATTTTTGCAACAATAAAATTATTTGTCAGTTATCAGCATGGTTGCTGATGATTTTGATCATTTGCGGTATGAAATGACTACTCCTCGCAGCTCTATTGCACATGAGTAATATTTTAAAAGTTACCGACTCATATTTTCAGTCATTCACACTCACATGTTTATAATGGATATGGATGTGTGTTACGTGGTTGTGTGAATGCACCGGCAGTGTTTTGATTTGCAACTTAAATTAACATGCGCAGTGAAATTACCCTCCTACTCAGCAGCCGCAATTATGTGCTCGAGACACTTGTTGACCGCTCGCTCTGCCGAGTGCTCATGTGCCTGTGGTTTCATTTAAATACGCTGTGTGTGCATTATTATATCATTGTTTTCCTGTTTCTCCCTGACGTTTGTGTCTCTGCAGGAGAACGCTGTGAACGGAGATCACCTGTGGATGGAGACGAGTTGTTCAGGGGAGCTCTGTTATCTCGGAGAGGACACCTGCCTACTGAAGACTGCAGTGAGTGGTGCACACACAATGGCCGCTCCTGTAGTGATTATTGATCGACTGAACCCACTTTGTGTATATGAAACCCAACAGTTTTAACACAGGGACAGGAAACCGGAAATACACTGTAGTGTCGGTCAGTTAAACTATATAAACAGACAAACAGAATACAAACAGAAATGATGTTCGGACCTCCTCCTCTCAGGTCTTACTGGGAACAACATGGAGAGCCGAGAAATAACCATTAATTCTGCCATCGTTGTGATGACGACAGTGAATGTGGGAAAATCTGGCACCGCTGCTGTCGGAGCTGTAATCTCTCCGTCATGAATTTAATTGGATACGTTTTCCAGCTAAAGAGGAAAAACCTGACGTCAGTGAAATCTGAGATTGCTTTCACGTTCCTTCCTGCTCATTTAGTTGTAGTCATCAAAGATGAACCGTGCTGCTGCTGCTGAGGCTTTAAACTCAGCTGCTGAAAATCCATGTTGGAGTCACCTCTATTTGCAAACGCTGACTGTAGAGAGAAATATGAGAGTTAATTTATCTATTTATACGTATTTGACCTTTTCTCTCTTTAAATGTTGTGCACTGTGACAAGAGTGAAAACAACGACCTCTCCATTATCAGCTGTCATATTATTACACATAATGACTAGAGTGTTTGTTGGGAGAGTGCGGCCAGAGGGCCGACCTTATTTACTGAAGGCAACCAGCTATTTGGCACCTTGAGTCTTGCTTTTATTGCCAGTTACACTGTGTGACAAATGACTGAGGTCGTCTCTGAGCTGCTTCAGTTCAGCTTCTCTTCCACCACTGATTTATAGTATCGGTAAATGATACGTTTGCTTTTCGCCGTACAGGCAGCACGGCTCTGTGGACCATCACCACTTTGACCCCAACCACACTTTATCTCAATAACTGCTGACTCGACGTATGGTTCAGACATTCGTGGTCTCCTTTCACTGTTAGCTTTTCAAACTTTCATACATCACACGCTGTTGCTACATTTAATGCTGTTTACTTCAACAGTTTGATTTAACCCTGGCCTCCTTTGAAAGCTAACTTAGCATAGCCTGACATTAATGTACAAGGAAAAGTAGAACATGATGAATATTTATCCTAATCTGTACAAAGTCACTGATGTAGAAGATCCCGTCAGTTCCGCCATAAGTCTTTTTTTATTTTTAGTTGTGTCTGGGGAAGAAAAATAACAAACTGTAAAATGTCAAGGAGGCGGTTTTCATATGTGAAATGCTGCTGTATTGTTCGAGCTGTGATAAGAGGCTGCTAAGACTTTTTTTTTAACTGAAGGGAAGTGTGTATTTATGTGTTGCCTGTTGTGATACTGCTTCCATTTCATGTGCATGTGCATTTTCACATATCTCACCCTTTGTTCTCTGTGCTTTGCATCTGTTTTCTCCTTCAAGAAGTCGGCCCCAAGGAGGAAGTGTGCAGCCTGTAAGATTGTTGTTCACACAGGGTGCATGGAGCAACTGGAGAAGGTAAAACACACACACACTCACGGGTTATCTGACATTATAATGCAGTCTTGATTTGTTTTATGTGTTTAATGTAGTTCCATAGGAGTTTTCCTTTCAATATTCATGCGGTGGTACGTTGTCCTGGTGCTGATTTTATTTGTTTTTATTTTTTGTCTCTCTGTCCAGATAAACTTTCGATGTAAGCCGACCTTTAGAGAGGGAGGATCCCGGTGCCTCAGAGATGTGAGTTTGGTTGTGTATGTGTGTAAATACTATAGTTTACATGTTTAAAGGTGAGAGGAAGAAAATATTCGTTTTTTTTTTTTTTTTAACATTTCTCTCTCTGATAGCAGAACATATTGAGACATCACTGGGTGCACAGACGAAGACAAGAAGGCAAATGTCGACAGTGTGGAAAGGTTACACACAAACACAAACACACACACACATTATGTTATTGTTGATTTATTAGTGTTTATACAGCCCTCAAGGTATTTCTGTCTGTCTGCAGAGTTTTCAACAGAAGTTCTTCCACAGTAAAGAAATCATCGCCATCAGTTGTTCCTGGTGTAAACAGGCTGTAAGTGACTCATCCTCTCCAATCATCACTGTGGAGTTAAATGTAAAACTCACCCAAATTTATCAGGAGGATATATTTGTAAAAAACGGACGTGATTGATCTCAAAGAACATTTCTGTGTCTCTCGTAAAGCAAGTTCTGTTTCTGTTGCAGTTCCACAACAAGGTGACGTGTTTCATGCTGCACCAGATCGAGGAGCCGTGTTCACTCGGGGCCCACGCCGGAGTCATAGTGCCCCCCTCCTGGATAATCAAAGTCAGGAAACCACAGGTGTACACTACCACAAACACCCTCGCAAACACTAATGCGCATATACACACACACACTCCCATTACAGAGCTCCCTCACCAGTCAGGACGCTGGGTGATAAAGTTCACTTACTGACATTAATGAAAAATGAGCTATTGGATCTAAATATAAAACTAGAAGGCCTCTGTGTGTGTGTGTGTGTGTGTGTGTGTGTGTGTGTGTGTGTGTGTGTGTTAGATATTGCCAATGATCTGATATGAGCTGACACATGTCTGATCTGTCTTAGGGAACTGTGGGATTGTGTCTCCATTATCTCACACACACATGCACAAACACACACACACACACACACAGACACACACACACACACACACATAAATGTCCCTCAGTCACATCACATGCTTCAGTGCACTTTTAATTACCATCATAAGGGACATGGCAACAGGGAACTAACCATGTGTGTGCGCGTGTGTGTGTTTGTGGCTCAGAGCTCACTTAAAAACTCTGCCAGGAGAAAGAAGCGGACATCTTTCAAACGAAGGACAAGCAAGAAGGGACTGGATGTAAGTCAAATTGTGACAGAGATTTATATTGATAAAAATAAAATAATAATAAAATAATTATAATACACTTTACTCTCTATTCAAAATGTTCTCATTGTCCTCACTTTGTTGGTAATTAAGTCATTTTGTCATCAGTGAATGTCAATGCGCTGATGTTGTGTAATTATTGATCTGTTAGTTGTTTCTCCAATAATTTAGGAAAACAAGATACATAGATACAGTATAAACAGTTGTATATTTTTGTGTATATATTATATATGTGTTTGTTTATTTTCTACCCAGATTGTGATAAGTCTGTATTAAATCAACACTATTATTTTATATATGTGGGTAAACATGTAGGGAACTGCAGAGGGGAATATTTGGCATTTTGCTTTATTAATGAATTAAATGAATAATTGCTTATCAGAATACTGGGAGATTATATTTCAGTTCACTATTTAATTAATTGACTATTTCTTTTGCCACTGTTTATTTCAAGTATTTGCTGACCTTCTAAACTTGTGTCTGTGTTGTATTTGTCCCTGCACCTGTCTCCTCCTGTAGGAGTCCAAATGGCGTCCATTCATGTTGAAGCCACTTCCTTCTCCCCTCATGAAGCCCATTTTGGTTTTTGTGAATCCGAAGAGTGGGGGCAACCAGGTCAGAAAGCTTTTTAAACCTTTATTTTCACAGTGCACACTCGCAAACTTTATCCTTATGACAAGCATCGTCATAATTTGTTGTCTGTAGGGTGCCAAGGTGTTGCAGATGTTTATGTGGATCTTGAACCCGCGACAAGTGTTTGACCTGTCACAGGGCGGCCTGCGAGAGGCGTAAGTACCTCTCACCCACCACAGAGTTGGGCTTCGATAAAGCCAGTGTGACATTCGAGTAACTTAAAGTGATACCATGTATTCCGTTGTCAGTTTAGTGATAATATTTAAGACAATTATCATAATGCACTGCTGGGACAAAAACGGCACATCTTCTCACTCACACGTTTAGTCATTATCCCCTCTTATTCATATGAATACATCTGGCCAATTACACCCACTCTACACCAATCAGCTCTGCTTTGTCCCAAACGGGCCTCTTCAGTTCTCTCTCTGCTCTGTGTGGTTTGTGAATTGTCAGGTTGGAGCTCTATCGGAAAGTGCCAAACCTGAGGATTCTGGCCTGTGGAGGGGACGGGACGGTAAGATTGATTGATTGATTGATTGATTGAGAGATAGATAGATAGATAGATAGATAGATAGATAGATAGATAGATAGATAGATAGATAGATAGATAGATAGATAGATAGATAGATAGATAGATAGATACTCAAACCTTTGTGTCTCTGTAGGTGGGGTGGATTCTGTCCGCTCTAGACGAGCTGCAGATGAACCCTCAGCCTCCGGTGGCCGTTCTTCCTCTGGGAACAGGAAATGACCTCGCCAGGACGCTCAACTGGGGTGGGGTGAGTTCCTAGCCTTGACTTGTGCGGTAGAGTTGAGAGGAGTGCAACAGGATGTGGCAGCTTCTCCTCCCTGTGTTCAGTCATTCATGTGTCTGCTTTGACTGTTGAATGGATTCAAGGTGAATTTATTCATTCAATAAAACAAGTCAGATCAAAATGCAAATAAGTTACAGCTAATTCATACACAATATAACCACAACCTCTATGTGATTAAAAAGCCAGGTTTTCAGGTGTGAAACCCTGGTTTGAAAATATGAAATATGAAAATATGAAATGCATGAAATGTAGCAAATGTAGAATCTTTGATTCATCCTTCTCACCATCTTTTTTCCATTTGTCCGTCGGCAGGGTTACACTGATGAGCCAGTCTCCAAGGTTCTGTGCCATGTGGAGGACGGTTCAGTGGTGCAGCTGGACCGGTGGAACCTCCTGGTGGAGAAAAGTGCTGCCAACCCCGAGGAGGGAACACAGAAGGTCAGATGCCAGATCAGAGTTTGGGTGTAAACAGTGGAATGTTTACTGTCTGTCAGTTTTAGTTTATATTCTGTTTGTGCCCAAAGGAAAAATTCAATGTCTGTTCTCGTTGAAGCATCAGCTCCTCAGAGTCCATATATAGCATAATTATTATCATAATTCTTCGAGAGATTAGTGCTCCAGTTAAAACTTAAAGACCTTTTAATAATTTAATAATTATTAAAGAACTTTAGAAAATTGACCCATCCCATTATTGTAGCATCAATCAGGACATGGACACACACACACACATTGTGTCCACTTGTACAAACCCTCTTTGCAATATTGATATTGATTACAGAGTCATCCTAAAATGAGTGTTTGTCTGGTTGAGGGAAAAACATCCATGCAGACAGTGCGCTGATGTGTACACAACACTCTAATTTGGATATAAGAATCACCAAATGGACGGACATAATGATCGACATTAGAGTGCTCAACCAGGATATGAGCTGTCCATTTAGAATATTTATGCTAATGCACTTTACTCCTGTATCCACAGCTGCCTCTCAGTGTATTCAACAACTACTTCAGCCTGGGCTTCGATGCTCACGTCACCCTGGAGTTTCATGAGTCCAGAGGTGGGTGGAAATCTACATTATATAATCCAAATATTCCATTAGGTTCCTCTTCTTTAAATTTGTGCATCATTTTCCATTGCCGTAAAGAAAAGTCGAGCAAAATAAACAATGATATGTTGATGACAAACTCTTTCTCACTGGCTTGTGTCTGTCCAGAGGCCAACCCTGAAAAGTTCAACAGTCGCTTCCGCAACAAGATGTTCTATGCAGGAGTGAGTGTCCCACTTCACCCACTGCACTTTCACACAGTCTTTTAAATATTAAAACTAATGTTTTATATTCTCACATCCTGTTGTTTTTTGACTGTGGATAGTTTGTTGTGAGCTGGTCTGAGTAAATTGTGAAACTTTGACAAGTCTGAAATTCTGTGACGGATGTGAAATGGAAAGGAAGAATGGTGGGCGGGAGTTGCAGTGGGGGAGTTATCTCTTTTTTATGAGGGAAATGTAATGAGCTGTAAATCTGTTTGATTGGGTCCTTGTGTGTGTGTGTGTGTGTGTGTGTGTGTGCAGGCTGCATTCTCAGATTTCCTCCAGAGAAGCTCCAGGGATTTGTCCAAGCACGTCAGAGTGGTGGTGAGTGTTAACACACACTCTCTCGCTCGCTCTCTGAGTCGGTATCATTTGCCATGTTGACAGGTCTGAGCGTCTGGCCAGTCAGGTGATTAAAAAAAACGTCCTTCAACTGCTCGTCCAACATCCTTCTTCCTGAAGTGTGCTTTAGCGAGACACTTATATGCTCACAGTGCCATAGACGGTGCTGCTAAGTGTCACTAACCCTGACCTCTGACCTCTACAACGGATAACACACTTTCATTTAATGTCTCGCAGCTACAAACTTCTTCACTTTACTCTCAAAAGCAAAAAATGGTGTAGTGGGAGTATGTGTCTCATGGCTCTAGATAAAAACTTCACTGTTAATACAGTTAAGTTCCTTGATTAAAGTATATTTTTTAAACAGATTTCTTCATCTGAGTTTCTTTTTCAGTCCCATGACAGATAAAATTTAAATTCAGGCCTACGTCTCTGTTGTGAGCAGCTGTGACCCCTCATCCGTATCGATTACTTTCCATCTCCCACATCAAAACAAGTTTAAGGCTGAAAGCGAGAACATTGAAACCAAGACTGAAAACTGAGAACTGAGGTTGAAGCATGAAGCGACATGTAACGACATGAAAGAGCAGAGGGTGAAATTCAGCTGTTTCACAGATGATGTTCCTTAGCGTGTCTCTGGTTCTCTCTAAACCACTGGTTCACACCACAGTCAACACAAATGACCCTCCTCATGTTTCATCTTCTCTGTCTTCTGCAGTGTGATGGTACAGACCTGACACCCAAAATCCAGGAGCTGAAATTCCAGTGCATTGTGTTTCTAAACATTCCCAGGTAGGTGAATACACAGAGGCAGTGGCACATTTGATGTTTAACAAGTAATTAAAACAACATAGGATGAATTACAAATAAAATCAACCAAAGACTAAATCCTAAATGTAGACTATAGTTATGTCTGACCTCAGGGCTGCGTCCTGTCAGCTGCCATCATCCAGTTTAATCTTCCAGAAGCACATGGGGGTCATGTGGGGTCATTTTCGTGGCAAACCGTTTTACTTAACTATAAATATTCAGGGTTTGAGTGGCTGATTCAAAAAGCCTTTGAATCAGCATAATCACAAAACACTGAAATTCTCGAGCGGATACGATAATGAAATTGCTTTTAAGTAGGTTAGTGGTTCCTGAAGGCAGGGACAACAGGTCGCACACGCCGATGCTGTTGACTCAGATCCTCCCACACCAGCTGGGAGTCACAGTGTTTCCCTGAATAGACATTAAAATAATGAAAACAGATCCGCAGCCCGTGGTGGGGCATGAATCTCCACCGTCATCAGACTGTCTGCTCGGTGTGTGATATCTGTGTGATGCCTGAGGTAGATGTTGTATGAGTGAGGGATTTCTTTATGTGTGTGTGTATGTGTGTGTGTGTAGGTACTGTGCTGGCACCATGCCATGGGGAAACACAGGGGACCACCGTGACTTTGAACCCCAGCGCCATGACGACGGCTGCATTGAGGTCATCGGCTTCACCATGGCCTCACTGGTAAGAGAAATGTAGCTTTGACGAGAAAAGAAAGTAAAAAACTGACGTTAACAGAACCCGCAAGCCAGAGCAAGGTTGTAAACCTCTCGTTTGTCCACCAGGCAGCGCTACAGGTCGGTGGTCACGGAGAGAGACTTCACCAGTGTAGGGAGGTTGTATTAACAACCTGCAAGACTATACCTGTCCAGGTGAGGGAGCATGTTCACCAGCATCACTGCCAGTTAAACTACATATTATATGTGTTGTTGTAGTAGATTGTGTTGTAGTGAGAGTCATCTCCACCAAACAGCAATAGCTACTTAAGGGATTCAATATTAATCTCTTAAATTGAAATATTAATAACTTAATGTGTTGTGTCATTCACTGCTCTGTATTAATGAGTAACCGGCGTCCATTGCTGTATTTGTATCCTATTAGTCCTGATATTGAACTCATTCCCGACCTGCTGAGTCATGACAGATACAGGCAGCTCACATGAAAACCTGATATTAGTTTAATTATCCTGCTGTGGTGTTAACAGTGAAGTGTGCGTGTGTGACTGTGTGCGTGTGTGTGTGTGTGTGTGTGTGGGCTCATGTAGGTGGACGGTGAGCCGTGTCGACTGGCGCCCTCCACCCTCCGCATCTCCCTCCGAAATCAGGCCAACATGGTCCAGAAGAGCAAGAGACGCACTTCAGTGCCTCTGCTCAACGAGTGAGTCACTTACACACACACACACACACACACACATACACACACACACAATAAAGTCAGAGGAATCAGGCCAGTGGTGTTGTAAAAGCCCAGGTTCACACTGAGTCATACGGGACATTATAACACGGGGATTGATTTGTAGTCGGGGATGAAGCAGCAGTGCAGTTTATTGTTGTCGCCTGCTGTATGAAAACACTGTTGACACTTAGTGACGACTAACACTCCTGCGTCTGTGTGGCACTGACAACCCTCCACCTGTATCTCTGTGTGTATCTGTGGGTCCACTTTCAGCTGCCTGTGTAATATAGAGCAGACATGTGCATGTGCGAGGTGAAGGAAGTGTCTCTGCTGTGTTTGCTGCTGTTCTCTGCTCACTGTTTGTCTATTTACCTCTGAGCTTTTCTTTTCTCCATCTGTCTCTCCTCCTCTTCCTCCTCCTGCCTTCTCTTCCTCTGTTCATTCTCTCCACTCCAACTGTAATCTGATTATTTATTGATTTTATTTACTGTCCCTCCTCTTTCTTCACTTCTAATCTGGTCCTCTCTCCTTTTTCTTGTTTTTTCTTCTTTTCTGTTCCTTCCTTTTCTATTTTCCCTCTTTTCCCCTCTTCTTCCCGTCATCTCCTCATTGTCGCCTCCATATTTTTTCCTCCTTTCCTCTGCACCTCCTTGTCCCTCAACACCCATCTTCTTTTCCATCTCCCTACACCTCCCACCTTCTCTCCTCTTTTCTTTTCTTGTCCTCCTCTCCTCCCCTCCTCTCCTCTCCTCTCCTCTCCTCTCCTCTCCTCTCCTCTCCTCTCCTCTCCTCTCCTCTCCTCTCCGTGTGTGTGTGTGTGTGTGTGTGTGTGTGTGTGTGTAGTATTCAGAAGGTGTGTGCAGCTGATCTGCGCCGCCTCTCTGCTCCCCCTGACTCCTTCTCTGTGTAAGTACTTTAACCCTCTGTCACTCTTTGTGTTTGTTTACATGTTTGTGTAAATGAATTAGATTCATGGTCTCAGTTTCTATTTGGTTCTACTTGATTTTAGTACATTTATAATGATGGAAAAATAATAACACAAACGTCAGGGTGATTTTAAAAAATATCATTTTTTAAAATTTTGATCAGTAACTATGTTGATCAACTGCAACTGGAATTAATTTGTGTATTTTGTCTCTAGGAATTTAAATGATTAATAACTTCCTCTATTTTTTGATTTAAAGATGACTAAATCTACCAAGTGTCATCTCAATACCAATAGCTGTATAAGAAAGTACCTTAACTTAATTAATTTAGAATTTATATACCTTCAACTCTCTTAAAACATCTTAATTGCAGTGTTTCTATTTGTAGCATCAGTCTTACTGAAAACTGCTGCAGGTTGAGCTCTGGTTGTGTTGTACTGTGTTGATTGTGTGTTTTTGTTGTGTTATTGTACAGTAAGTGCTTCTGCTCTCTGCCTCGATGTGTTTTTTTTTTCTAGCTGTAGTCCTTTTATCTTTCCTTTGACCTTTTGACCCTGAGCTGGTCTCTTATTAAATCTCACTGGATCTCCACATGTTCTGTCAGAGAAACTGTTGGTACTTTTAGCTGCGACTGATGAGACTAAACATCACGTGAAGGTACTTGGATGTAGTTAATCTAACATTACACAGGTTGAGATGATTCAACATAGACATTAAATGTTATCATGTTGCACAAATTTCCACTCTGGTTTGTGACGTGTGTGTGCATGTATGCATGTGTGCATCCTTATCGCTGTGTGTTTTGACACGTCTGAATTACTTGTGTACACGCACTTGTGTTTTTGTTTTGTTTTTTTTCTCGCTAGTCCTCATGCCGTTCCAGATCGACTCCGTCTGCGAGTGAATCGGATCAGCCTCCAGGAATATGACCGACTGCAGTACAACAAGGAGCGACTCAGAGATATCTGTAAGTCTGTGCGTGTGCGTGTGCATGTGTGTGTGTGTGTGTGCGTGAGTTTGAGTGTGTCGAAACTGAAAAAAACTGAACCTATATTGTTAGATCGATATAGCCTTAAACTGTTGCTTCATAATTGTAAATAAGCTGTTCGTCAAAATATTCACATTTACTTCAAAACGATCAATTTATTGCTTGTTTCTGCTGCCCTCAAGTGGCCATAAGTGGGTTATTGCAGGTTTAATTTATTTTGACAACGTGTGTGTGTGTGTGTGTGTGTGTGTTTCAGCCATCCCTGTAGGCATCGTGGTGGTAAGAGGCGACTGTGACCTGGAGACCTGCAGACTCTATATTGACAGATTACAAGAGGCAGGTCATATTCACTATCGCTTATCTTCCTCTTCTCCCTCTTCCTCGTCATCACTGCATGATGCATGTGGCGCCACCTCTCTGCTACGACCCGCGCTGTGTCCAGCTGTGTCTCATGTTCACAACCCCAATAGAAACATCTGTGGATGTTTTTTTTTAAAACTAAATGCTTTGGTTGTTTTTTAACAATTAAACTTGTCTGATGTGCTTGCTAGGATTTACACCAGTCGCCATCTACTGGCCACAGAGTGCGCTATCAGGTACATGACCTCTGGGTGTTTCTCTGCAAGGAAACGGTTGCTCATTTTAAATCTTTAAATCTTGACAAGCTGTTTCCTGCATATTCATACTATGTAGAGTTGACTTAAGTACATTGTTCAAACTCTGTGGTGATTTGCAGAACAGTGATGATATTTATGTTAATGTTTGGCACAGCATTAAAAATAAACCCTGAGATACATCACACCCTTTAAATGAGGAATTTACATTCACGTTCATATGTAAAATAATTCAATTAAATTAAGGTTTGACACACCCAAACTAAGTAAAGTTTTCTACCACACGCTATGAAATATATATAAGTATTCATATACAGTAAATATTCATTAACTCTCATCCAGATCTTCTGTTTCAGTCTAACACTTATTGTGTCCTGATTTTTCCTGTCTTGTTATTAATTGTTTTGACCTTTAAAATGATGTTTGAATGATGATGTGAACAGTTGATTGTTCAGTGCAGTGCGGGGATGATGACGATCACACTGTCTGTCTCTTTGTCTCCAGGACGAGAGCAGAGGTGTCCCCAGGTCCAGCTCATCCAGTCGACTGTCTAACAACTGGAGCTTCTTGGACTGTGAGTGACTGAGACAGATGTTGACACAAACGCTGGTATTGTTCAGAACAGTGACATCACACTGTGTTATTATTATTATTTAACCAGCCATACTCTTTATCCTGTTAACTACCATGTCTCTGCAGCCACATCAGCTGACCGCTTCTATCGTATTGACAAGGCTCAGGTAAACACCTCACCCTGTGTATTTTAGGTTTTTTGTTGTGGTTGTTTTTTTCATCGATTACTGTTTGGTTCTGATCAAACACGTGTTGTCACATGATGTTGCAGGAACACCTTCACTTTGTGACAGAGATTTGTCAGGACGAGGTGTTTATCCTGGACCACGAGGGACCTGTGGTAATCCACGGGTCGTCCACCGGGATGCCAGATCTGGTGGTGGAACCTACTGCTGGGTACGTTTTCAGTTAATGAGGTCAGCAGCCGCATTATAGTTACATATTTCAGACCTAAATTGTATCTTGCTTAATTCATTCAGAGAGAAAAGCATAGAATTCTCACTTTTCAGTAGTTTTACTAAAGAAAACGTGTATCGCCATAACTCAGTCACATTCTTATTTCTTTGTGTCTCGTTTTTAGTCCCAGTTCTCCACTGACCTCGGAGGAACAAGGTAAAACACACACATACGAGTTATTTTTAATAAGTTGTAATGTAGTAAACCTCTCATAGGCAAAAGTTTTTGTCTTAAGGCAGATGTTTTCCCCTGTATTGTTTGCAGGTGTTTGCAGTTAGTTCAGCTCTTTTGAAACCAGCTTGTCCTGGTCCGTGAAGATAAATATCCTCTGGGGACGAGTGTATGAAACAGTTGAGGTTGTTTATTAAGGCCTGAACGCTCATTGTCGTGTCAGAGAAGTCATTGTGATTCCCCGTACTCGCCACTTAAAAAAACAAAAACAAACAGCATTTCCTCATGCTTACTTGTTCGAACATGTTGATGTGTCACTGCTTTCAGTTTCACTGGCAGCCACAGACACTGGAAACAGTGAAACAGTCAACAAACAGTCCACAATTGTTAAAAGCATTTCTCTGTGTGAGCAGTATAAAGTATGAAACATTCTTCAACGTAAACCAGACAAATAGCTTTATCTCCCTCGTCAGTGTCCAGTTCAGTGATCGTGGCCTACACATTTAGAACTGTGCAAATTATGCATTTGATTATAAACAGTTGCGTTTTGATAGATTTTCCTTTTTTTCAGTTTAAATTAGTCTTAAATTAGTCCACACTGAAGCAATAAAAGGACAAAGAACTTATGAATGTAAAAAGACGGATCCTATAATTGAAATATAAAAATAACAGATAACAAACATTAATCACTATCTCTAACTATTGATGTTCAAGACAGGTTTCCAGTGAGCGTGATGTCATCAGTGTCACATATTCTGCTACAAGGAAATGTCCTGTGCAGAAACACTCAGAGGAAAAGAGATGAAATGATTAAAGTTATTTTTTTCGTCTTTTGTCTGAGGCAGATATATGATGATGTCTTTGAAAGTCATCTCGCGTTATGATCTTTGTCTTCTTTGTGTTTACAGCTTTGTTGACAGCTGCAAGTTCAGGGGATCTTTCAATGGTAAAGTGCAAAACACACACACACACACACACACACACAGAGAAAGAGGAAAAACGATGCTGAGGAACATGTTTATTCAAACCAGTTCAACATGTCTGAATCTGCTGCACTGAAGTTATATAGACTCAGCTACTTCATCTCATCTTGGCAACATGTATAAATCTAATCAGTTTACTGTATTTTTAAATAGACAATGTGGTTTAAATGTTTTGCATCATGTTAAAGTCTTGTTATTGTCTGGTTTCTGTGATCTGTGTGTGTCTCCAGCTGTCAGAGTGTGTGCGTCGAGGCATCAGCTTGTTGGTCCGAGACTCTGGAGGTTGTTCCGCGTTGCACCGAGCTGCTCAGAACGGACACACAGACCTGGTCAGCTACATCCTGCAACAGGGTGAGAACCAAACCAAAACAGGAAGAGAGCGTCATATCTGATCGAATGTAGCTGATGTTTTTCATAAAGTAAACAAACATCCTCAGTCTAATTTCATGATGTGAGTTGTAAAACAGAGATCACAGTGCAGTTGGTCTTCATCTTCTGTCTCGTTGTCTCAGGTTATTGCGTCTGTTGTAAGGCCATTACAACATGTAGGGGGTTTTTGCTTAAAAACTGGTTTTGATTAAATGGAAATTTCAAGTATTTTATCATTAAAAGTGGTTTTACTACATTAACTGGACCCAGAAAACCTTTACATGGACTTTAAAGAAACAGACACACTAACATTTTCTTTCCAGCCACAAAAATTCAAATGTAAACAGATATAGGTCATTTTTCAAATCTACATAATCTGCTCACGCTTTCTGTTTCTCCACCTTCAGGCTCCAAAGTGCTCCTGGATTTGACAGACAGAGAAAAGTAGGTTTGGTTGTCTGAGATCATGTTGTTTTATGTCAGCTTCCGTTTTGTTTTACTCACAGTTGTTGGATTTAGCTGATCAGTAGGACGGATGTGTGTGTGTGCGTGTGTGTGCATGTAGAGGAGACACTGCCTTGCACAAAGCAGCCTCTGAGAAGCAGCATGCAGTGTGTCGACTGCTGGTGGAGGCCGGAGCGTCGCTCCAAAGGACCAACTTCCAGGTAAATTTACAAAAGAAAGAAAAGCAGTCTTTTCCCTCTGAGTCACAGCAGTCGCATCAGTTTGTGTGTGTGTGTGTGCGCGCGCATGCTCATGTGTGTGTTTTTACCAGGGGAAAACTCCAGCGGACCAAGCGGAGGGCGACTCGGATCTCGCCACCTACCTGAGCACCCAGCAACACACACCCTCCAACCCCCAGGAAGACTTGGAGACAGCAGTCTGAGGCGCACATATACACACACACACACACACACTCACACTCACTCACTCAGAGGAGGCTGTGAGAGGAAAAGTGTTAAAAACTGAACAGGGTCTGGTTTAGACTCCAGAGAAACAAACCGGCGTGGCGTGATGAACTGCTGCGGCTCCCCGCCGCGGTGCCATGGAGATTTTAACGCTCAGTTATTTATTTGTATTTATTTATTCATATTCTATTTATTGGTTGTGCTGATTGATCGACTGAGTGATTGATTGTAGGACTATTACACGGCTCAGGATGCAAGTGCACTTTGAGCAGCCGTCGCGGGTTGTGAGCTCACCTGAGCTGAACTCATGAGAAGAGGTTTCTCATATTTAAAGGATGAGGTTTATTCTGCGCTGGTGGATTTGTGTTCCGACCGAGTCACACTGACAGAACCACTCATTTCAGAACCGGTGGATACAGTGAACTTTCATGTGTTTACCCCTGTAAACCTTTGTGCCAAAGACATTGCACTGATGTAGTGTCATGACAACATTTCCCCAATCATTCACACTGTTTGGTTTCTATCATCATCCCTGGAACTGTGTCTCTCACAAGGAATTATGCAACAATTCCCATGCTTCTTTTAACACATGCTGTTCATTTCATGTCAGTATGAGCCGGACTGATATGGAGTTTTGGAGGCAGATGCCAGTACTCATACATTTGTATTAACTAATTGGCAGCGATCCCTAAAATGATTTATCACACACTTCAGAAGTCACTGATGTTTGATATGTTGCAGTTTAACCAGACACTTTGGTATAAATAATTATAATTTAAACGAAAACACAACTTACCATATATGTAGAACTTGAATTACATTTTTTACAAAAACCATTGTCAACATTTTTACATTGTGAACATACTTAGGCTTGAATTAGTGACTGTAAGCATCTAAATAATGTTAATAATAACATTTACAAATAATCACATTATTTCCAAGAACAAAATTGATTTTCTACTTTTTTTTATTCTCTAAAATAAAAGTTTGCAAATCTGCTAATGTAACCACAGAAATGTTACACACACACACACACACAAAAAAAAACAAATCAACTAACAAACGATCAAACTAACAGTCTGTTTTTATGCTACTGGAAGATTCCCAGAGGGCAGGGAATATTTCTTAAGGATCTCAGGCCCTTATCCTGTGGCATACGTTTGGATCAGTGAACTTCACTGGTTTCAACTTTTCAGATGTGAATATTTACTGGTTTTGTTTTGGCTCCGATGTTTGAAGATGCCAACTTGGGCTTTGGGCAAATGCAAAGGTCAATTTGCACTATTCAGTCTGATTTAATTGATTCATCTCATCACGTGACCAAAACTTAAGCAGGAGACTTGAAGTTCAAAAACTGCAAAAAAGAAAGTTTTCATTTTTAAATGTGTCATCGGATTAAAACACCTCTGAGAGATTAGACCATAAAACCTGCTGCAGCCTGCTGAATGAAGACAACGGAGCAGATGAGGTTCAGAGGAAACATCTCCACTTTTTAAACTTTACACAGTGGGCTTGTGTGTGTGTGTTCTGGTACTCCTGTGTGCGTGTGTGCGTGCATGTGCGTGCGTGCATGTATTCTCCTTCCATATCAAATTAAAACAAGAGACACAAAGCCAAGTGCAGCAGTATAAGACTTAATTCTGCTCTTTGTGCTGGATGTAACCACACTGTGTTGTGTTATGACTCTCTCTGTGTGCGTGTGCGTGTGCGTGTGTGTGTGTGTGTGTGCGTTTGTGCATTTGCAGCATTTATTCAAGAAAAAAGACAAATCTGAGCCATATTCAATGCAATATGAATCACTGACGTCTCTGTGCATTTCTCTGCTCATTGTTTACATGACATTAATGTTTTATCACTGTCGACTGTTTAGCACTGATGAATGTGTCATTTCCCGTCGGTGCTGGTTGGGTTTATGATCGTCCTGTTTTTTTATTTTTATTTTTTTCTGTCAGTGGATTGATTGAACAGCCCCGTCTCCATAGATCAAAGCAGTTGTCAGATAAATTGATATTTACTGTATTTGTGGAGTATTTTTACTCGTAGCCATGGCAGACGTTTCAAACTGCACAAAGATTCACAGTATTAATCAGAGATGTCGTTCTCTGTCTTATTGGATCGTTCCTGATTTTTCTTTTTCCCCCGATAACAACTACACCAGGCACGTTGTATCTGAATTCACAGATCAACGCTGGAAAATCTCCAAAGTGGAACTTTACAATGAATTCCTCAAAATGAACCTGTGTGTTTATACATAAACAAGCTGAAGTCACCGTCTGTTTGCAGATGAGTCAATAGGGCAGAGTGATGTGTAAACTGAAGCATGTGTGAATGATGGTGATGATGTTTTTTTTATTTATTGTTGTTTTTTTTTTTATTTCTTGTTTTTTATGAAGTGGTAATAAGCTAGGCCTGCTCTGACCGACACACACTCACTGATCACTCTCTCTGTTCAGTAGAACCAGGACTTTGTCTGAGACCTTGTCTCTCATCAGCGTTGGTTATGCATGGCATTTTCTTACATGTTTGGGATTCTTTTCTGGTAATGGCATAAAAAAAATGGCATTATTGTTGTTTAAACTATTAAATCTATAGTTTTAAATGATTGTATCTGAGTTTCCTCTGAGGTTTTGCATGTGCTGGGTGGTTTTTTTTTCTTTTTTGGTTTGTGTTTCCTGCTGCTGCTGATGACGGTGATGTTGATGATGATGGCGATGTTGATGATGATGATGATGAAGGGACCACTTGATGTTTGTTTTTTATATTCATGGTCATGTTACTCTGCCAGTATTTCACCTATGACGTTACTTTCAGTTTTCTTGGTTGTTGGGGAAATTCCCTCTGATCAAGCTGTTTCCTTATTCCAGCAACTGTAAACAAAAGCAGAACCTCAACTGATGTTGTGGCTACGACCTCATGAATTCACATTGACACATTTAGCTTGTTTTCAGGGTCAGGGTGTGGTGATGAGAAGCTCTGTACATCTGTGTGGGAAATATAGTTTAAATAAGGTCTTTTAGCCATGACATTTAAAATATGTGGGCTTCTTCACACGTACATGTAAAGGACCTGTGTGTCAGGACTGAGATCAGGATGGTTTTGGTACAGACGCTTTGTTGGTTTGGAATTTGTTGAAAATTAATGTTATTTTCTCTTCACACAGACTTTAGCTCTGTAATTTCAGTCTCTGCTGGTTCATATCACATGTAGGAAATGTGTGTTTGTTTTACTGAATCTGGAGCACCGGGGGGGTGGAGTCACACCAAGTCCATCTGGGCATGTTCTGTAGTTTTCATTTAAGTCAACCATATATAAAAAAATCTAAATATTACAAACAATTTCTGTAGATTTTCTCTTGTGAGGAGCGACTTGTTCGGAAGTTTAGGTTTATTCCTGCAGAGTTACCTCATCCTGGTTCTTTAGAACTTTACTAGTCAGTCATAACAGGATAGGACCTGTAGACGAGTGGCTGTGTGTGTGTGTGTGTGTGTGTGTGTGTGTGTGTGTGTGTGTGGGGTGTGGGGGGTAATCACAGGACTGAGAGATTCCTCAGTGGACTGTAAAGTTAAAGCAAACCTAGCAGCCGGGGATTTCCTGTGACTGCTCAGCTCTAACATGTCTGTACATGATCCACCTGAAAGAAAAGTGGGATCATGAAAGGTCAAAGGTTGCAAATGTCATTCTGTGACACTGCAGGTTCACTCTCTGTCAGAGTTCTGAATCTGATTTTGTCATAACTTTGAGAATTAACAAGTTGAACAAGAACAACAAAGCGAAGACGAGAGGAAAGTCCAGAGGTGATTTCGGATTTGTCAGAGATCTGCTGACTCAGCGTTTCTCTGCTGGTCAAACAGTGTGTCAAGAGTTGCGCCCTGATGAGTCATTGTGTTTGGTTTGTTTCGCTTCTGTGCAGATTTTTGTGTGCACGATGTTTAATGACGTGTCATCTGATGGATCAGAAGTGGATCTAACACATTTTCAGGTGAACAGGAGAACGCCTGTGTCCATCTGTGGTCAACACAAACCCTGGTGTCTGTGAGCACAACCTGACACCTGTTCTCACGTCTCTGTTCCTGTTCCCAGCAGGAACAGAGACGTGAAGAAATCTCTTTTCATGACTGAAGCTGGTGATATTTCACTCTCATACGTCTTAGTGTGGCGTTATCTAAAACCACAGGAATCTTTAACTTTAATTGGTCCCATAATTAAAATAACCTCGTGTCAGACAGGTGACCCTGAGGTGTTTCACTTTCACTATTGCACAAGTTCTACTGTGACTTTGTTCATGAACAGACAGTGACAACGTGCATTAAAAGAATAATCATAATAAAATAACAATAATAATAATAAATTATTTAATACAATAAAATACTTTTCTTTATTTTCCCTCCTTTATGATTATAAAATATATATTTTTTTTTTTCTTCACTAAAAATCTCTGTTATGGTTAATTTCGAGTTTTGTGCTGTTTATGGCTGGACGCCACGCCTGCGTCATTACGTCACAGTGACGAAGTCTCCGAGACGTTTAAAGACCGAGGAGCGGGCAGGAAATCCCGGAGTTCAGCGCCTGAGCGAAGCAGGAAGCAGGAAGCTCGAGTGGATTCACCTGTTGTTGTTGCTGTTGTTTTTGGTGTTGTGTCGATTTGTTCCGTAAGTAACGTGTTTATGTTGTCGAATATCTTAAACACAGGAAATACTCCGATAAAATCCCGTCCGGCGTCGTTTTCATTTTAACTAAAACCGGAAAGAAAGTTGGATGAAACGAGTTGAAAACAGAAAACAAAGTTTTGTTTAAGTTGAAATACGTTTTTTTTTAGTCTCTGAAAACCACAGTTAATGTTGACACTCACCAACAAACTGAAGACACAGAAACATTTTGTTTATTTCACCTGTTAACGCGTCTTCACGTCACTTAAACAGTTTGAACTGTCTTCCGGGTTCGTCTTTACTTCGTTAAACAAAAAAAGAGTTAAAGTTAATCAACTCTAACGCGTCGCTGTTTGTCTGTTTAAAGTTTTAACGACTCAGTGACGAAGGTTCAGTTTATCGTGTCGCCACCAGGGGGCGAAAAAGACTGAAAATCCTCAGCTGAGCTGTAATAACAGGTTTTCAAACATAAAAAAATGTTATTTCTAAATTTCGCATGTTAAATGTGTAATTAAAGTAACTATTTATTATTTTTAATTGATTTTATTATTTAATGTGTTAAATAAAATTGTTACGACGCATCTTGAATGCTGATGTAGGACTTATTGAATCATCTGAGATCGTTGATAAAATTTTCTTTTTATTAAAAAGAAAACAACCTTAAATCCTTGTCATGAAATAACAACAAACACATTCATGTTTAATTATCAGGTTCTTGATTTTCTCGAGTTCCCACTTTAGTTTCATTTCATTTGTTTTGTTATTTCCTGCACTAACAGTGAAGCAACATGGCAAACGGCCACATTGAAATCCACGACCCCTTTCCCAGTGGCACCAAGATGGAAAGAAGCACCGACGGCGACGCTGCACGCGAGTCGGACACAGACAACATGGAGGAGACGGTGGAGTTCAGACTCATGATGGCCTACGCTCAGAGGAGACGAGGGAAGGACAGTCGGCCCGCTGACAGGAAATCCTCCTCTCCAGCGCCACCTGAAAAGACGGAAAGAGAAGTGAAAAAGAAGAAGAAGAAGAAGAAGAAGAAGGTGTGGAAACATCTTTTCACATGCATCAAACCTCGGGCAGAAAAGGAAGAGGTGGCAGAAAGTCCACAAGCTCCTGAGCTGATCCCCGATGTGGAAGACAGAATGTGTAACATTTCAGTTGGTGAGTATCAAGCAACCCGTCACTGATCCTCCGACAGGTTGTGTTGTGGTTGTGTTGTGGTTGTGTCGCAGCTTCAGGTCAGGTGACTGTGACGCATCATCATCACATGGACTTTTTTTCTTTCAGGTGAACAAAAGGATGAGGACGAGTTGGAGGATGCAGCAGCTCAGCTGACACAGATCGCTGACGACATCCCGTTCACTCGTCCGCCTTATGAGCCCGACACGACAGACGGTGAGTTCTGACCCCGTGACCCCGTGACCTGATCCACACATCAAACACAAAGCATTTAAATGGAAAATGGTTGGACCTCAGCATGAATTCATAAAATATTAAAATCACTCTGAACAGTCTGCTCCATTTACTCCATTAAGCCTTCGTCTCTGTGGTTGTGTGTCTGGTTGTGTTTCGATGCTAATGGCCTGTGTGTCTGGTTGTGTTTCGATGCTAATGGGCTGTATGTCTGGTTGTGTGTCGATGCTAATGGCCTGTGTGTCTGGTTGTGTTTTGATGCTAATGGCCTGTGTGTCTGGTTGTGTGTCGATGCTAATGGGCTGTGTGTCTGGTTGTGTAGACCTGGAGCGAGTGATCGGTCTGCTGCTGCGGGAGAGCGGAGACAGACTGAACGAACGGGTGAGAGACTGTTTCAGGATTAATCCTCTACACATACAGGTCTGTGACGTCAGATTTCAGGACACAGTCCGGAATGTGACGACGTAGCAGATATTTAAAACAGATATTATTATTATATATTTTCCTGTTTTCTCATCAGTACCAGTGCAATGTGTGAATAATGTAATAATAATTGTTAATTTCCCCGTTGTGGGATAAATAAAGTATAATCTAATCTAATCTAACTGTTTCTCCTCTCCACCAGGAGCTGAAAAACCTCTCAATAGCCAGAGAGATCTTTTGGAACTACTCTTTCTACAGGAGGATATTAACAACTCTACTCACGAGGATGGGCCTCATGACCTCTGACCCCGACTCTCCGGGGCCGCACGCTTCACCCAAAGCTCAGATTGCTGTGACCTGCGAGGTGAGAACGAGGCTGCGCTGATGTTGAACAGTGACGTCAGGGGTTTTTGATTATTGATTGAGGGTCATTAACGTCCTGTGGTCTGAAAACGTGACTTTAATTACAGGCGATTAAACGTGTTGATGTTTTCCAACAGGCCACAAGTCGTCTGTCAGCGTTGGACACGCAGCCCATGAACCGACTGCTGGGTTACGGAGCCAGATTCCTGAGTGAATATTATTCCTCCTGGGCACAAGAGCAGGGTGGATACGTACGTACAACACTGTCTCACTGCCGGCTTTAAGTCACTTATTTGACCTTTGACCCTGAGCTTTCTCCCCTGGTTAATTTGTGCAGGAAGCAGCCTTTAACAGTGACGACGAGGACGAGGACGTCCAGTGAACCGGTACATGTGTCTCCCGGTGCAGCGTCTTTCTGACTGGACCTGGACCCAGGAGGCGACATCACAATCTCGTTTCCCAGTGTGAAGGTCATCGGGTCATAATCTGCGTGACATCACGTCCTCCTGCTGAGCTGCTGCCAAACGATCAAAGTTTCACAAGAGGGAGAGAATTAGACTTTGGACCGTTTCAGTTTCCGGGGAAACGATAACGTGTTTGCAGCTGGAGTGTTCTTTTTATTTGACGTTTCATATGTTTCTTTTGTGCCAGTTGTTTGTTACAGACACTTTGAGCCAAAGAAGAGAAACTTTTACACGACTGTTTTTGATTGAATTCTTATTCATCCAGTTAAAATGGCAACGCTTTCGTTTTTAGGGGGATATGTCGTGATGTTTTAAATCCACATATTTCATGTTGGTCTGTGGTTTCTACTAATGATCTTAATGTAAAAATAAATATTGTTGGAAACTTGCACTTTGTCATAGGAATATGAATTTCCATGCTGCTTCTCTGTAATTGTTGCTGGTGGTTGGTGCTTTTGCATTTGTAACTGTCACAAGTTGAAATTGTGTGACCTGAATGGAACTTGATTTTTGTACTTAAATTAAAACATGAACAAGAACAATAATAATGATGTTTGTTTATTCATTTTGTTCTTCCTGGTTATGAAACAGACTGTGAATATTTAACACAGAGAGTTTGTTTTAATGCTCAGAGCTGATAGAAAATCGCGCCGTCTTGTGGTCAGGCGAGAAACTGCACATTAGGACACAATTAAAAACGTTCCCTTTATCATTGTTTTTTTTCTTCATTATAATTATTTATTCAAATGAAAAATTAGGTTTTGGTAAATTCGGTATGTGAACATCGAACCTAAACTGAAGCAACAAATATCAATTTCAATATCAATTTTATTCTGTTATTCTATTAGAAACGTGTTTGTTGGCGATGTGAACGACGCCGAACTGAAGAGGTCAAACCGGTGAATCCGGTCATCGACTCGCGTGCAGAGAGAAAGGTTCAAATCGCTGCTGCTGATGACATAATCTTAAAATTCTGCATTTTTCTAAGCGGCCTCTGGGCGTCGCTCCGCCGGGAGCCGCTGCTGCCTGCTGTCCGAGAGAAATGAGGTCCGACCCGTTTCCCCGGTTCATCACGGCGGTGACGTCACAGCCGCCCGTCGCCGTTAAATCCCGCTGCGCCGCCTGGTGACGCAGCAAACTGTGCGTCATGCGTAACGCGGCGCGTGGCGACGCGCTCCTCCCGTCCGCACCGAGCGCTCCGCGCGGACACAGCGACGCGCCGGACGAGATGTGGCCGCCGCAGGGCGCCAACATGCGGATCTCCAAGGCCAACAAGGGCGCGGCGGTGGTGAGGGCCGTGCGGAGGCACCCGTCCCCTCAGCCGGCCAGCCTGGAGAGTCTGGAGGCGGCGTGGAAGGAGAGAGCGCGTCCGCCGGACGGCTCCCCCACACACGGAGGACCGGGTCCAGGAGGAGCGGGTCCAGGAGGATCCGGACCGGGCCCGGGACCTGCGCGCTGCAGGAAGAGGAGCTTCAGACCCCCCGACGTGAGGACCATCTTCTCCCCGGAGAGAGACCCGCGCGTGAAGGAGGAGTCCGGGGAGGGACACACGTTCGAGTCCGGAGGAGAGGACACCTGGTGCGACGCCTGCTGTCAGTACATCTTCCAGCAGGGGCTCACCTGTGCAGGTGAGTGTGCGGGTTAGGGTTACGGGGGGATACCGGGTCAAAGGTCAGACAAACCCGAGTCACTTCCTGTGTCTGTTTAAATGTTGTAAAAAGTGATCAGAGTTTGGTTGGTGACGTCATTGTTGATGTAAAAACCATCGCATCCAATCCTCCTTCACCTGTTAGCAGTGACGTCACTCAGCAGCAGTGACACGTGACATCCCTCTGTTATTGATGATCGATACATCAGCTGTGGTGTGTGTGAGTGGGGTCAATGTGTGTGTGGAGGCGAGGCTCTCAGTGATGGACCACATGTCTCCGTCTCCGGGACATGAGGACCTGAGGACATGAGGACATGAGGACATGAGGACGTGAGGACGTGAGGACATGAGGACATGAGGACATGAGGACATGAGGACCTGCAGGCAGGGCTGTGGAATGCAGTCGGTATGTGGACAGACCTGTCTCTCTCTCTCTCTCTGTCTGTAACAAGAGAAGCAGGAAACAGGCTCTGACGCTGTTGTTGTTGTTGACTTCAGGGTTTTTGGTCCCCTCACGCCTCACGTTGTTTACGTCTGTATCCTGTTGTGTAGCTTTACGTCTGTATCGTGTTGTGTAGCTTTACGTCTGTATGGTGTTGTGTAGCTTTGGATCATTGACTGACTGATTTCACTCTTCGATTCTGATGATTTATCTGAGTCAGCACATAATCAAAAAAACAAACACACATCATCTGATGATAAAGCGACACGTGCTGAGTCAGACGACGTCGACAGACGCACAAGCGCCTGTCGACAGACACAGTACTGATGGACTCTCAGTGTGTGTGTGTGTGTGTGTGTGTGTGTGTGTGTGTGTGGCCCGTTAAAGGTCCATTCCTCCACCTGAAGGTCGACATCAGAGTGACCTCGCCGCCCTGCTGGCTCGCTCACTCATTAACACACGGCAACAGTCGCCTCTGTCACTGATTTCTGTTAGAGATTAAACCCAGAACCCAGGTCACATGACCCGGGTCACATGATCACGTCAGAGAGATTCGAGATTCCTTTAAAGCCCAACGTGAGAGCACTTCAACAAAGAACAACAACAACAACACAATGGTTGTTGTAAACGTTGATGTTTGGTCAGCTGATCAGATATTTGCTGACGTGACAGAATCAGAACCTGCAGTTTGATGCGGTTCAGTGAAAACAGGCGTTTAACCACACAAAGCTGCTGATCTGTCAGTGAGTTAATGTTTAACGTCTGTTTGTGTGTTAACGTCTGTTTGTGTGTTAACGTCTGTTTGTGTGTCAGTGTGGGTCAGACGAGACCGGAGCAGGACGGATCTGTCCGTCTTTACTGTGGGTCTCCCGTCCTCTGTCCCGTCCTCCAGCAGGTCTCTGTCTGACAGGGTTCAGTGCAATCAATCAATCAATCAATCAATCAATCAATCAATCAATCAATCAATCAATCAATCAATCAGCGAGCAGACAGATAAACACACGGCTGAAGTGTCTGGTGTTTCAGGGCCCTGAAAGTGGAGCAGCTAAATGGAATGCAGCCATTTGTCAGTTTCCTGTCGACACA
>JAFBJQ010001122.1:508881-511431 GCA_016785345.1 Trinectes maculatus
CTTCAGTAATTAAACTGTGAATCTCTGCTACAAACTGGAGCCAGAGACACGACAGAGACAAAAAGGCCGACGTCAGTCTGGACCATCAAACCTCGTTAGTGTCAGTACAGAGACAAACCTCGTTAGTGTCAGTACAGAGACAAACCTCGTTAGTGTCAGAACTCAATCACCGACTCAGTAATATGATCAACGTTCAGTTCAGTCAGCTGACCCGGATCTGCAGCTCACGAAACATGGAAACTCTGGAAAGTTTCTATATTTGGTGCAGATTTGAATCATTTGTCATTTGTGCGTATGTGTCATTGTTTAAATGACTGACAGAGGAAAAGAGTCCAAACTTCCTGTCAGCTGGGAACGACAGACACAGGCGGAGGAGAGAAGCACTGAGTCCGGACAGAGAGGAATTTACTGTGTTTTCTCGTTAACTCGTTAACGCAGAGGAATTAGATCTGATTATCAGCAAATGCTTTGTAAATGTTACATTTAACGTCCATGTTTACATCCCTGTCTTTGTAGAAATCATCTGAGGGGAACTGAAATAATATTTTACTTTGGAAATTAATGTCATTCTGAATCATAACTGACATCAACAGGCTTTTTTTAAAAAAAGAGAGAGAGAAGGTTCTAATGTAAAATAAGAAAATGCAGATGTTTGTCAGTGTCATTGAACGCAGCAGGAAGCTGCCGTTCATATTTTAAACGTTAGAAAAGTCAATTGAATTGAGGAAAAAGGAATGTTAATGTGTTTTCCCTCTGGGCTTTACGGTTACTCATTAACAGCTACTGGATGAGTTACAACTGGCCTCGACTCGCACTACAACACACACACACAGAGTCACACACACACACACACACACACACAGTCACACAAACACAAAAGCCCTTTGTACAGTCTGAACAAACATGTATTCCAGTGTGGGAATGTGTTGTGGTTTTCTGTCCTGTAGTCCATAATGTCATCATTTAAACGGACTCATGTGTGCGTGTTTTCTTTATCATCATCCTGCTTCTATCAGCCATCTGTTTTTAAACTGTCCTTCCTGCAAACTAACACACAAACATCACAACCTCTGCTTATCACAAACTAACACACAAACATCACAACCTCTGCTTATCACACCTCACTTCCTCTCAGTGCAACTCTCTCCATCTTCCCTTTTCCTCCCGCGCTTCTGCTCCAATCAGCTTCCTATTGTGTCCAGGAGAATCTGGAGGATTCACCTGACACACACACACACACACACACACACACACACAGAGATAAAACAGGTTTATATAAAAGAGAGAGAGAATCTGTTGTGTCTCATGTGTTTGCTGGACGTAGAAAGGAAATCATCAAATACGACTTTAAAGTTGTGGTCAAAATAATGAAAAACAAATGTTCAGAGGAAAACAACACTGAAGAGTACAATGACACTGTCGCTGTTATGAAACACAACCCCAACACACCAACACACACACACATATACAGTATGTATATATATACATATGGTTGAACACACGTTGTTGAAGGTGTAGAAAGAGGAACAGAGGGATGATGTAATCAGTGTGCAGTGTGGAGGATGAGCCGCTCGCTCAGGTGCAGGTCTGACAGACAAAGCTCCCTCATCATCAGCTGCCTGTCGCAGACACACAACACCAGCCGACAGCTCAGAGACCCAACAACCCAACAACAGACGAGTCCCATCCATTTCCCTCGTTCCCAACATGTCCCGACACGGACAGACACACACCTTACAGTCTGAGCTGAGCCCCCGCTCACATCTCACCTGGTGATGGTTCCTGTGTGTCACATGACCGTCTCCCAGGTGGATCAGTCATTCCAGACGTTTGTCTCTTTACAGGTTTTGGGATTCTTTTTTAATTTACTACTTTTTTATTTACATGCGTCATCATGATTTAATAATGTGTCATAATGATAAACAGGCGGGATGATATACATATATATATATATATATATCCTGTCGCTATGACGACAGCAGGACTACATTTATATTTACCTCAATGTTGTGGAAAAATGCACTGTGCGTGTTTAATAACCCACAACTACAGTGATGATGACAGAGAAAATAATCAGTGGGCTGCTGCTGTCAGACCCTGAATCACATCACTGTTTCATCCTGTTTGTCATCGCAGTTTGACATGTGACAACACAACAACAGAAACAGAACTCAGCAACAACAGACGTGTTTTCAAATGTTTTCCATTGATCTGGTGAAATGAAGCTATAATACTGTGACTCACCCCATCGTCTACATCTCAAACATAAAACTGCTTTAACCTTATTCGGTGTCAGGGTCAGGGTCAGGGTCAGGGGTCAGGGTCGGTGCAGCGAGACGTCAACCGAACTCTGCAAAAACAAACTCAAAGCAGTTTTGTTCTCTGTTTAGTTTGTGGGAGGTTCAAAGGAAACAGATCCGTATCAGGGTGGGAGGCCGGAGCAGTGTGTGTGTGAGTGTGTGTGTGTCTGTCGGTGTGTGTGTGAGTGTGTGTGTGTGTGTGTGTGCATATACTGTGTATGTTTTATCTCAGGTCCTGGTTTTATCCGAC
>JAFBJQ010001122.1:513369-581815 GCA_016785345.1 Trinectes maculatus
ATATATATATATATATATATATATATATATATATATATATATATGATGGATGTTAGATGAATGAAATTCATCTTTACACCTCCACATGATATTGTGTTGCTGTGATGATGAGCCTGACACTAGACTCACGTTTAACACACTCCAGCTAATGAGTCATCATCTAAATAAATAAATAAATCACTCGACTCATGTTGGCTGTTTTTGGTAAAATATCGAAGGTGTTGACCTTTGCTCCAGGCTATATATAGGACACAGCAGGACATGGCCCTGCATTGGAATGTATGTAATGTATGTAATGTATAACTCTGACTGCTGAGCTGCAGATCGTCCACCTCACTGAACCATCACACCACATTCCTCTGCTCCAACTGCAGTGCACTCCGTTAACGTCCTGCTCCTCCCTCGTTACTCCCTCGTTACTCCCTCGTTACTCCCTTGTTACTCCCTCGTTACTCCGCTTCCATCAGTCCATGCACAACAAGAGCAGCATTTGTGGAGATGGACTTTGTGATGATAATTATTCATTTCTTCTTTTTATTGATCACACACAGACAGTATTGGAGTCTTTGTCTGTTAATCTTCTGGTTGTGTTAACAGTCACTGAGTTGTGTTGTTGTGTGCGTAATGTAAGTCAGGAGCCGCCTGCACTGGAATGTCAGCAATGTGTAACCAGACTGGATGTAGGCCAAAGTGACTGGACAACAGATTAACACTAATGACTACACACATATGGGCAACTCCTCTCTATACGTGTGTGTGTGTGTGTGTGTGTGTGTGGCCTTGATTTAGTGGCAGTGTATTGTATGTTTCACCCTCCTTCACTGACGTTTTTTCTTTTTGCTGGAGGGTGCGTTGTTATACTGTATATACTGCATATACTGTATACGCCGTATGTACTGCATATACTGTATACACCGTATGTACTGCATATACAGTATATACGGTATAAACTGTATATGCTGCATATACTGCATATACAGTATATACTGTATAAACTGTATATAGGGTATATACTGCATATACTGTATATACTGTATATACTGCATATACCATATATACCATATATACTGCATATACAGTACATATACTGTATAAACTGTATATAGTATGTATACTGTATAAACTGTATATACTGTATATGCGGCATATACTGTATATGCGGCATATACCGTATATACGGCATATACTGTATATACTGCATATACCGTATATACGGCATATACTGTATATACTGCATATACAGTATATACTGTATAAACTGTATATGCCGTATATACTGCATATACCGTTTATACCGTATATACTGCATATACTCTATATACTGCATATATAGTATACACTGTATAAACTGTACCATATAAGTTTGAAAACTCATTGATAGTGTGCAGTAGAAGTGGCTGAAAACAGAAGGGGCCTGAACTTCTAATTAGCTCTGTGATTGGTAATAGCTTCCAGTCCCTGGTGGATTAAAGCTCAGTATGAGCCACACGCTCATACTGAGACAGCGCGAGTCAAAGCGATGCATTTTACGAGCTCATCAACTCAGCACAGGGTTCAGGTTGGCGCCTGAGTGAAGTGAGTGTGGAGGACACTTTCTGTTTGGATGACTCACAGAACTCATTCATTAGTGTTGAATGAGAAAAAGAGCAAAAACACTAAATGTTTTCATGAAACATTCAGTATCACAATCCTCAGTCCAGAAATATCCACGTTGACCTTTTAGCTCCATTCAGGTCAAACACAATGATATGTTTTATTATTGTGTATTTCCTGCCACCTGAAGGCCAGTTCCTCTCCCTCTGTCAAAAGGTTAAGTCTCCGCCTGCATCCCTGCACCCGAACCCTGAATCATGGTAAGACCAGACCTCACCACATGGAGACATGACTCCTCATTTGGGTTTTGCTGATTTTGCACCAAACTTCCCGTTGTGCAGAGAAAACATCTGCATGAGTCCAAAAAAACATCTCAGACAAACACATCTACATCCAACATGAACGTGAATCTGTTCTCTGATGGTTTGTGTGCTCAGATGCTTATGGAGTAGGGAGTGGGACGTTAAAGCTTCCCGCCCGAGGCTTCTCTTCTCAGGTCACCTGAGTGAATTACAGGCAGAGTAAACATTTAAAGGGAGTGGACACAAAAAACAGCTGATCGTCAGTAAACACCTGGGGGGAGTGGGGGCGGTGGCTGATTCCCACAGTGAAGTCATAAAGATGATTGTCCTGTTTGGGCTCATGAAGAAAAGCCACTGCAGGTATGAAGAGCAATGCATCCAATGGCCTTAGCAATGTAACACACACACACACACAATGCATGAGTACACAGCAGTAGCTACTGAACGCCTTTAGCTTGACGACGCTGCTCTTTACTTATCCGTTAGTGTTTCAAAAACCTTTTATCTGACCTCTGACCTCTGTGTTTTAGGAATGTGAGTGACTTGTATTCTTGTGGTGTGGTTTTCAGTCTTAGTTATGAGGTTTGTAAGGTGAAGCCAAGGCCCCGATGAAAACGGAGAACTTTCACTTCACCTCGAATGGCAGCAAGGTTTTTGTTTTTATTTTATTTTATTTTATTTTATTTTATTTTATTTTATTTTATTTTATTTTATTTTATTTTATTTTATTTTATTTTATTTTATTTTACGCTGTCAGCGACACAAAGCGGCGATTGGCTGTTGAAGTTTCAGTGGGCGTGGCTCCGCCAGCTTCCTGGCGTGTGATTGGTGGAGCGGGGTTGTTCCTGCTCGTGGACCGGGCGTCCGTCATTCCAGAGTCAGTGTCGCCGGATCAGCGTCGCCGCAGTTTCCTCGTTTTTTTCTGCCGAAGTCGTTGATTTGTTTTAAACTCGCGGACATTTTTTCCCCCTGTGAAACAACCCGGGTTCAGTTCGTGCTGTAAATGGAGCCGTGTGAGTGAGTTCAGATGGAGTTAAGTCAGCGTGTTTGACGGGAGAAGGGGAAGTGGGAGAGTGGGTAACAGTTGAGCGGAGGGAGACGGGGAATCGTCCGGTCGAGGGCGCACCGCGGCCGGTCAGCGCTCAGAGGCGGAGGCCGCCGGGAACCTGCCGCGTGCGCAGGTGCTGGAAAGCGGGGAACCGGTCACCGTCCGTGGGCTTCAGATGCGGGCTGAGTTTGTGGAGAAGTTTTCCCCGCAAATGACGTGGAATAGCACGATGAGCAGTGGCTACAGCAGCTTGGAGGAAGACTCGGAGGAGTATTTTTTCACAGCCAGGACTTCTTTCTTCAGAAAACCCACCGGAAAGGTCACAGAGAGCAAGGTAAGCAACCCGGAAACAACACGGGGACACCGGGCTCCTGCCCGGGTCACTCTCTCTCTCTCTGTGTCCTCATATTAAATCTGTGTTGTCATGTTGTCATTCATTATGCCGAATTCAACAGAAGACTCATAACACTTTAAAGGTTCTATAGTTTTTATATTTTTACTCGAGACTCTTTTATTTATGGATTAGCAACCATTAAATAGGCAGAGTTGTCATGGTTGTTTTGCTGGTATATAGGAGCACGCTCCTGTTGTTTGCATAACAGACACCAGTCTGTGGTTTAATCCCGTTTTGACAGTTTTAACAGGTTTAACCTACATTTCACTTGACCAGTGTGGAGAACACTATCAGGGCCATGATGGAGCCATCTTGTTTTTTTATTTACATGTAGGTGGGAGCCTAAACGATATGGAAGAGGATTAGGGCCACTGTTCTAAAAAAAAAAGGGAGTTTAGACTTTAAAGTCAGAATTCTGACTGAGAAGTCAGAATTCTTTAAAGTCTTTAAAGTCAGACTGAAAAGTCAGAATTCTGACTTTAAAGTCAGAACTCACTTTTTTTTTACAGTGGCCCCAATCCTCTTCCGTAAAATGAAGCACATGATCAAATACAGTAAATATAAAAATACTGTGATGGCCTCATTCGGACCATCACAGCCCCAACTTTGTGTTCTGTTTTGGCCCCACACAGTATTAAAATGACCCTGTATAAAACAACATGGTTTCCAGTCTGGATTCAGGTTTGTTTATGGCGTGTTCACCTGTCGACTGTGGGAATTAAAACCAGACTCAGCAGGGAAGTGAGTTATAGTCATAGAGGTTTGACTTGATCATGTCTGGAAATTAATTAGGTCATTGTGTAGGTGTGTTGTGGCTCGCTCTCTCTCACACACACACACACACACACACACACAGACAGATGCATTAGCATACTTGCTAACAGTTTCTCAGATGGTCTCATACACAGCTGGTTTGTTCCACGATTTCAAGACTCAGCACACTGTAACAGAATCGGGCTATTCTTCTCCGCCCACTTAGTGTGTGTGTGTGTGTGTGTGTGTGTGTGTGTGTGTGTGTGTGTGTGTGTGTGTGTGTGTGTGTGTGTCTTTCATGGGTTTCTGGCATACTCCCAAACAGTGATCCTTCAATGTCATGCTGCATGACCCTTCACTCTGCCATGACAGCCCATTTAACGCAGTCCTCATTCCTCATGGCTCTGTGTGTGTGTGTGTGTGTGTGTGTGTGTGTGTGTGTGTGTGTGTGTGTGCGTGTGTGTGTGTGTGTGTGTGTGTGTGTGTGGTTTGCCACATGGCGGCTGTAAATACAACTGGACGGAGGACATGTCCTTTGGGAAAAATGCGTGTGACCGATGAAATTACTGGTTCTGAATCAGATAAAAAAAAGTTCCTGTGAGAGTTGATGTGCGTTGTTGTTAACCTGTGAGTTTAACGTCCACAGAGGATGTAATAGATTACATAAAGTACATAAAGTACATGACAGTCAGAAATATAAGAACGTGGTAAGTGTAGTAAAACTGTCAGTGTCGTTTGAAGAGACAGAGACTGAAATTGTTATGTTAGAAAACAACAGTATTACATTTTTTACCGTAAACCAACACTGACACTGTATCGATTAAATATTGATGACCGCTGGTGAGATTTAAAACTCATTGTTTGATCAGTACAGTGGAAGCCGTAACCACGGTAGCAAAACACAACTCTGGCACTCAGGATTCTTCATCAAGGCACCAGGCTGAGAAAGTGACGTTTAATAAGGTCCAGTTTAAACAGAGAGGACGAGGACAAACAGAGAAGGACAAAGAGTGGGTGAGTGATGGGTGGACGCTCAAACAGGGAAATGAGATGTAACGGCCTGGACAGAAGACGATTTATGCCTGGACTGAAAGACACACACACACACACACACATTCTCGCCCCCTCTCTCCCACTCGTCCACCTTTTTAGTGTGTGAATGGCGTGTCTGTCGGGAAATGCCACGCTGACCAGTGGGTCTGTGTCTGTGTGTGAAAAAACACTCTGGGGTAATCCCGCCCAACCCCCAGGACGTGCACACTACAGTACAGTGTACACACACACACAGACACACACACAGACACACACACGGCAGCTCATCTTCTATTCAAATCGTTCCGGCAGACTGAATCCTGCTCTGTGTCATATCCATCATCGTCAGACAGATGTTGGGAGCTTGTGCTGAAGCAGACACTGCCACTAACTAAAATTATTTTAGTGGTAGATATTTATTTACATATTTAGCTCTCCATTTATTTCCATGGAGACAAGTCGCCTGGACAACTGAACAGTATATAGTTGTGGTAAAACAGCAATGTTTCCAAAGCTGTTTTTACAGAGTTTTATTGAACAAGTAGTTTTTTTTGTTGGATAATTTGATACTTAAATAGTTAAAACAAAATTTGCAAACTTGGTGTGCGACCATTTGTTTTCAGTTACTAATAATAGTACAGGTAATAATAATCATCCTAGCAGCTGCTCTCAGACTGTAAATCAGCAGCAGTGTCAAATACAGTTTGTCCGTCTCGTTGTGTCCCACATTCATGGGAGGAACTCAGCTCCGTGTTTGAAAGGGAAGTGGTGTTTCCTCGTACATCGGACCCCGTGTTGACAAAACTGTCCTGTTCCTCTCTCCTCTCTTTGTCTACCATGTGACCTGATTGAGCTCAGTACAGTGTGCAACAATCAGATGGGTTGTTTGTTGGTCGATCACGCCCACCGCTGGTGGAGCGGCGTTTTTACCTGACCACACCCTGCAACCTTCTCAATGCTGTTTGTTTATTAGAAACAATTTCATGTTTCAAGTCCAATCAAGTTTTATTTATGTACCAAGTGGTAAGCGACAGTAAGGGTTCTGCCTGCTTTTTAACAGGTAGAAAACATCGGGCAGAAGCAGGAATGGGTGTGTGTCTATTGCTCTCGACCTTTGACCTCCCTTTATCCCTCTGCACTACATTAAAACACCACTTGTATTCATTGAAATCAGATCCTTTTTTTTAAAAATGGGAATTTTCTTGGAAAACATTGGAACCCTGAAAAGTAATTTTCATTTCTTATCTGTTGAGTTTAGATTTTAACTTCCTTATCTGTCGCTGTGGGGAAAAAAAGCACCTTGTGATTGTTTTTTGTTTTCATGATAGACTTACTGCTTTAGAAGACAGATACAGATCTTATCTCTTTCTTTCCTTTTCTCTCACCCACCCACAGCGACCAGCTCTGTGCTATCACCAGCTTATATTTATACAGGCAGCACCGAACAAGGCACACCTTAGTTTATAGACTTTGTACCTTATACACTTGCAAACGAAGCCATTTCAATTCTGTTCATTAAATATGATTAGTTCTGTGTCAGAAATTAGTTTAGAGATGTCTAGTGTTGCAGTGTTTTGATAGAAACACATGATAATTGATAAAAACTTCATAGACACTTGAATGCAAATCTGTGTCTTCCCACATTCTTCTCCTCTAGCTTTCCTTCCTGCTTCTCCCTGTTTTCACCTCCATCCACACAGTCCCTGCTATTGTGTGTCACTTCCTGTCTACTCTCGCCTCTTTCCTGTTCATGCTGAACAAGCCGCTGGTCTGACACCGCATCTGCACCATAATGACGCCTATAAATTGAAGTTTCAGTCCTCGGTCGTCGTTGACTATTGACTATTTGACCCACTAAGCGCTGCTTCTCTCTTGAAGTCTCCAAATAAAGTCTTGGATCAGCCGTTTATTCTTAGTCGTAAAAAAGTACTTCATGTAAATACATGATGCTGGAGAGTCACCCAGACGCCAATCTGTTCTTCAAAACAATGCGAGCAAAGAAGAATCTGCCTTCAGTCTGTTATTATGGCTTCCTCAGTTGCCACGGTTGGCAGGTCAAGCATGAGGCGAGTGACTGGCTGAGCGTTTGTGTGTCTTCATGAGGACTGCAGTTGTGTTGTGAAGTCCTTGCAGTCAACCTTTAACAGTGTTTGGACTTGACACACTCGCCTGACAACGCGAAACACAGGATTTACTGTTAACATCTGTGCTGATCAGAACTAGAACTCGATTCATTGAAATCAGGACATCGACTTGGTTCAGGCCACCTGTGTGTGTGTGTGTGTGTGTGTGTGTGTGTGTGTGTCTGCAGGTTACATAAAGCTCTCTCCTCATCAGCGCTCTGCTTCTCCAAAGGAAACATGAGTGGAACTGTTTTAAACTGTGCAGCCGCTGCTATCTGGTCAAACAGAGCCTGAGTGCTTTATGCCTGGAAACACACACACTCAGACACACTCAGACACACACACACACTGGAACAGAGCAGTGGCCTGTGTTGTATAATGAGATAAATGTGCCTGTGCCTGAATGTGTCACCTGCGTCATGGAGAGTATGAAGTGTTTGTAAGAAATATGTGTGTTAGAGATGAATGAGATGTAATTATTCTGTATAATGAGAATTATGTTTTCTATACTGTCCTATGCTGATGTGCGTATGAGGCTTGTCACCAGTGATGAATTACACAACCACCTGCTCCACACAAACCCCCTGCTGTCCACCTCTAATCCCGAGTCTCTGAACAGGTGGTCAAGTGGTTTTCAGTCCCTCTCTCCTGCCCCCTGCTCCATCTTACCCCTAAAGAGACCACCTGTAGCTTCATATGTCAAACGTCATCACTGCCACATTATAACAACGCACACAGACACAGTATTTACCGGCAACAAATGACTTCAGTCAGTTCTCCCTGCCATGTCTTCATATGCTCAGTGATGTTGACCTGTTGTTGCCACCGTGCTCTGCGAGCCGCTCTGGAACGTTATCAGTCTCTGGTTTTGTTCGTCTGGGAGTAATTAGGGCGGCTGTGATCCGCCGGTTCACCATTATCAGCGAACCGCAGTGCACTTTGAGGTGGCTGGTTCTGTCTTTGATGTGCAGAGAGAAAAGTGAGAGTGGAAAAGATAGATGGAGGTAGATGACAAGGCAGGGTTACACAAAGTGTGCGTCGATGTGTGGAGGACTAACAGCATTTTTGGTAAGAGGGTTGGTGTTTTCCCTTCATGAGCAATGTTCCTCCATATTTAAACATAGACATAATTAAAAAGAGTTAATCAGATGATACTGTGTGTTGGCTGAGACCACAAAGTTATTTACTTACAGCTGCAAAACATATGTTCTGATTACAGCTGATTAGCTTAGCTTACAGTCTGCATGAAAAAGATGGCCCCTCGCCTTTGTGCTACCATCGCACTAAAATATAGAAATGTGTACATTTTATTGGGACACCAACGAACATGGAGAATGAGAACGTGCCGACATGAGAGGACGGTGGTGGTTTGCAGTGTAGTAATACACACTCCTTACTCACCCACTCATCACAACGGAACATGTCTAATGTGGGGTTTACACACAGTAATGACGGTGTGCAGACTCACAAACAGCCATCGTCATGTGTGTGTCATCAGTTACAATGAGGCAACAATCCAGCTCCGAACACACACACACACACTCGTGTGCGGTTTGTGTGTGTACGTGGTGAGCGGTTCATGGTCGTAAAGGGATTTTCCACTGTAGGCGAGGTGAGGGGGCAGGTCCGACAGGAGAGTGACAGCACACACATCTCACAGGTATTGTTTCCTTTGTTTCCATTATCAGGCCCCGCAGGGACACACCTGCCTTTGACATCCCCATTGTGTCCATTATATCACCGCGGCGACCAGTCGCACTGTGACACCACGTCATGAAATTTCAGACCCATCTCTGTCTTTTCCCATAAGTTATGACGACGTCCTGAGTGTACGGGATAAAATGTCACACAGTGTAAAATACTCGGAAAGTAGGAGTCTTTATTTTTTTTAGTCCAGTATTACGCGTCTCGTAACCATTCCAAATTTAATTGTGTTGTTTTGTTTTCATACTTCAGGTTTTGTGATTTATGACAACAGTAAAAAGCACCTGTGTGTAAATGTACTGAAGTAGTCTGGCTTATTATTGGCTCACACACACACCGGCTGCCTTCACTCACTACGACGCCGGGATCATGGGAACTTCATAATCTCTGCCCACATGCTTACTCACGCCACACACACACACACACACATACTCCCCCATACATAAACGCACACACCTCTTTGAACCTGTTGCTCAATTCATCCTGGGAAAATAATTTTTCATGCTTCGCTGTCTCAATCACGACTTCAGGAACAATGTTTGTCGTCAGACATGAACTCAGAGTGTGTTTGCATTGATATAGCGTTGTCTAAGTGAGTGTTTCAGTGCGTATCTTTCCTGGTTATGAAGCTGTTCTAATGAAAGACGCTTCTCCTCCTCCTGGGTCTTCATGAAGCTCGTTTCTCTGGGTGGTCCAACCTCACGGACTCAGAACCATAACGGTGTGTCCTGTACTCTGATCTCTGTGGTTTTTTCAGAACCACACTCAGCATAAACAGTGGGTCTGGTTTAGTTCACATCATGGTGCTGAAAGCAGTCTTCTTGTGGTCTGACGTGTTTATTCGACGAGTTTGACAATAGTCTACTTTTTCTCTCCTCTGTTTGTCTCTCGCCTGAAGAATAAGCACATTTTTTGAGCATTTAATTCATAATTTTAGTTACGTTTGCAGTAAAAAACAGAAAATGAAGGATGAAATGTCTATAAATGATATATATTTGTATGAAATGCGTTAAAAAAAGAGATGCAGGGTGTATAAACAGCTTTATCTCCTGTATTCAGGGTCGTTCCCCGTCGAGCTGAAGCATCTGAGTGACTGTTTCTGTCCATTAACGGGGAAATGTCTGTTTCTAGGTGTGAGCACTTCCGCTTGTGCCACACGTTTCGTGCAGCGTCCCTCAGTGACTGCATTGTCCCATTAGTGCAGGAATGCTGGGAGGAAAGGTGTAGCCCCCGGCCACCAGGCGCTCGCCTACGGGCCCCAACCCCAGGCCTGGCTCCAGGGTGGGGCCCCGGTAGCCCTCCGGGCAGGGTACTCTGATCCCTTGTTTTCCCTCTCATATGGGCTTTTTGGACCATTCTTTGTCTGACCCTTCACCCAGAACCAATTTGCCATGGGAAACCCTACCAGGGGCTAGTGCCCCCGACAACACAGCTCCTGGGATCATTAGGGCACTCAAACCCCTCCACCACGATAAGGTGATGGTCCATGGAGGAGTGTTGCTCAATTCATCCTGGGAAAATAATTTTTCATGCTTCGCTGTCTCAATCACGCCTTCAGGAACAATGTTTGTCGTCAGACATGAACTCAGAGTGTGTTTGCATTGATATAGCGTTGTCTAAGTGAGTGTTTCAGTGCGTATCTTTCCTGGTTATGTAGCTGTTCTAATGAAAGACGCTTCTCCTCCTCCTGGGTCTTCATGAAGCTCGTTTCTCTGGGTGGTCCAACCTCACGGACTCAGAACCATAACGGTGTGTCCTGTACTCTGATCTCTGTGGTTTTTTCAGAACCACACTCAGCATAAACAGTGGGTCTGGTTTAGTTCACATCATGGTGCTGAAAGCAGTCTTCTTGTGGTCTGACGTGTTTATTCGACGAGTTTGACAATAGTCTACTTTTTCTCTCCTCTGTTTGTCTCTCGCCTGAAGAATAAGCACATTTTTTGAGCATTTAATTCATAATTTTAGTTACGTTTGCAGTAAAAAACAGAAAATGAAGGATGAAATGTCTATAAATGATATATATTTGTATGAAACGCGTAAAAAAAAAAAGAGATGCAGGGTGTATAAACAGCTTTATCTCCTGTATTCAGGGTCGTTCCCCGTCGAGCTGAAGCATCTGAGTGACTGTTTCTGTCCATTAACGGGGAAATGTCTGTTTCTAGGTGTGAGCACTTCCGCTTGTGCCACACGTTTCGTGCAGCGTCCCTCGGTGACTGCATTGTCCCATTAGTGCAGGAATGCTGGGAGGAAAGGTGTAGCCCATCTCAGCTTCCCCCTGTGGACTCAACAGGAAGTAAGACAGACCGGGGGGCGGGAGGAAGGAGCAAAGGGTAAATGGTTATTAGACAGTTTGATGATCTATAAATGAAAGTGACTGGCTGAATAGGAAAAGATACTGGCGATGAAATGCAGGTTGTGGTAATATCTTCAGTTTATTTCACTTTATTTCACAGATCCATTACAATAATGTTGTTATTTTTTGGAAAGTTATTTATGACTGTGAATAGGTAAAATGAAGACAGTGATGTAAATAACATCCATCCAATTTATTGTGCAGTAAAATAATCAGAAGCTTGACTTCATCCCATGTCATAGTTCACTGAATAATTGAATATTTTTTCAATTATAGTGAAACAAAAACAACATTTAAGTGTCTCAACTTAGGTTTTTTAACTTTTAACCTTTAAGAATGTACGTAGGTTACATCCAGGTAACACAGCTAGTTCATTGTGTTGCGTCTGCCTGTAGGACCCACAACACATAAACAAGGGACTATTTAGAATGAGCTACGCATGTTTTGTCTGCAGACACACACACATTCACACACACTTGCAGGGTGATGTCATGTGTTTACAGACAGTAGATGGAGACGAGCGTGACGATGCTAAACAAAGGCAGGAATGCTGCAGGTGTGTTATCAGAGGCCATTTCTGTCTCTCTCTCTCTCTCTCTCTCTCACACACACACACACACACACACACACACACTCAGACTAAACGTACAAAGACTTTTCCACAGCATCCTGAGACTCAGCAGGAGGAAACAGACACTGAGACAGAGATAAATCTCTGAGATTCTGACTCTCAGACCTTCGGGTGTGTTTTGTTCTCTCAGCACTGGACGTCTTCTCTGTCCTCTGCTCTGGTTTTAGTCCAGTGTTGATCTTCCAGCTTCAGTGGGAGGATCCTCTTTGCTCTTAAATGGGACCATGACCTCATTGTGTTCCCCTGTTTGTTTGGATTGAGTCGCTTTCACTCTCCCAGTTCCTCTTAACTCTTTCTGTCCCGGGTGTCAAACGGCCCGGCGGGGACAGAGGGAGCCGAGGGCGTGGTGGTTTGACCCAGCTCTGATAGAACAGGCCTTCCTGTCCGATCAGACATTTTAAAATTCCAGGTGTGAAGTTGAAAACATCCTTTAAATAACGTAAACAACGTGTGAGGTTTTGTAGGTCAGAGGTCACACAATCTATGAGGTCACCTGGTTTAATTGCTGACACACACACACCTGATGGGACACTTCACGTTCAGGACAGTATCATGTTTTGTTTTGCTTTTTGTTTGGTTTGCTACCTCCTCCTCCTCTTATCATTTTTATTCCCTCACAGCGAAGTTAATCTTCTTACCTGCCACCTTACCTTCTTCCTGCTAATCTGCTGTGACTCATTGTTTCTGGCAGGTGATTAAAGCCGGGACCGATTCTTGGAAAAGGTCAAATCTAACGCGACGTTCGTGACTTCACGATTGTCCCACAGATATTTGCATATCACAGCGTCCACAGCAAATTGTTGACATAAACAGATCAGTGATCAGATTAGCATTAATTGATACACGATGAGAAAACTATAAACAGGTCAGTGACCACATTTCTGTGTGTGTGTGTGTGTGTTGTATTGGCACCTTGTTCTTCTCTGGAGCAGTGTCTGTTTTCCTTATAAGGGTGTATGTGTCTTCAAAGCCTCCCTGGATTGTGTGTGGTTTTTAATAGATGCTGAGGAGAGCTGCACTATGCCCATGTAAGCCCCGACGACACGGGGGCATTAAACCAGTCTCAGACACGTAGATATACACAAACTGTACATACACACACACACACACACACAGCAGGACAGGTTCATACAGTCTGAATGAATGTTTTGAAGCATAATATGGACGCGGGTGTTAAATAGTTAAATTTGGATTATTTTAATAGATGCTGTTCAAACCCAATAAGCCTACTACAGTTTTTATTCCCAATGTTTACGTTTTTCTAAAAACCACAGAATGTACGTTGTCGAACCTGATCCTGTGCATGTGATTGTGTGTTTTTCACTGCACGAGGCCTTTTACAGTTGTAACATCATCAACCTCGTCATGTGACCTCAATTTAAAACTCATCATGTGCACAAAGTCCTCTTTGGGTCCACGTGGTCTCTGTCAATAAGACTAAACTATTCGTTTTGTAGTTTATGTTATTAAAGGGCTTGTTGTGTTGTGTCTGTGCGTGACCTCCATGTTTCAGTCCTGCAGGAGGTTCCTCATGTTTTGTCTAACATTAGAAATCAGTGCGACAGCTGTGCTGTACTGTCACATGTCGACCCTCCAGCAGTAGCTGCTCTCAGACATCTACACATTTTGTTAACACAATAATGTGCGTCTTGTAGCTGTTGTGTAAAGGTTCAGGATGTAACTGATTATCTGTAGCATCGGTCTAGAAAATACAAGGAAGAGAGACAATGACTGTAGATGAGGAGGCTCCTCGTCCTCACGCTCCGCTGCCGCTTTGTAAACAAAAACTGTATTGTTGTCGTGATGGAGGACGCGTGACTTATCATGGTGTGTGTTTGCCTGTGCGTTTGTGTCTCTGTGTCAGGATGTGGAGAAGGAGAGAGAGCTGCGGACGGAGATCAGCAGGGAGGAAATCAGGCTGAGGATCGAGCATTACAACTCGCTGACCAAAGACCATCTGAAAATGACACTGGTGAGTGAGACGCACACGGACACACACCTGGTCGGTGTGTGTGTGTGTGTTACCCATGGACAAGATTAATAAACGTTAGAATTGTTATTATTTGTCCAATATGAAAAGTTGTGTGATAACAAGCCTGTTTTTAACAGCAAGACCTGACACGTTAATGCAAACGTGTCCGAACATGTCGAGTCACAACACGTTTCCATGTGAACATATAAGATATGCTGAAGTTGCAACATCAGTACAGTCATCCCTGAACTCCCAGCATTCCCCTGCCCTCCCATCACAGCGATGTGATGTTATTCCTGCGATTGTTCTCCCCCTCAGTGTTTTCTTTGGCTGTGTGAAACGCGTCTGAGGCAACATCCCAACTGCTGCGTTGAGTTTACGTCAGATAATCACATAAAGGTGCAGTTGCAGTTCATCTGGCCTCATATGGACTGATGAGATTAAGCTTCTCGCGTCCATCTGGGACCATCTGTCCTGCAGGACTCACTGGCTGAACTGGTTTCATGTAGCGGGATCATACAGAATAGACCTCAGCTCTGGAAAATGGAAACTGTCGATGCTGGAGACGCAAACACAATTGAGACAACAAACGGTAAACACATTGTGTGTGTGTGTGTGTTTCTCTCAGGGTTCCTGTGGTGTTTACACCGGTTTCATCAAAGTGCAGATGGATCTGAGGCGGCCGGTGACGGTGCGGGGAGGTCAGAGAGGAGCAGGAGGAGCTTTGGTGGAGGAGGCCTTCTATCTGCCCCGCGGAGTCACCAACACCCTCCACATCAGCTCCAATAACACAGTCAGACAGGTGGCTGAGACACTCACACCCACACGCACACACACACACACTCACACACACACTCCAGTCTCCTGAATAACCTAATTAAGATGTGAAGACACATGGGTTGAAGTGGACGTTACACAGAAACTGATAGCGGACGGGTTTGTTTTCATGAACCTAAACTAACTGAACCAATGTCAGAGGCACAAACATGGAAACATTGTAAACACATCATAGACACAACTGTAAAACCACTGACCTGGTGTCACCAGCGTCACACACAGACATGAACACAGTGTATCATCCGTCAAGGTCGTGTGAAGACTCGGAGACCAGGACATACTGACACATCTGTTACCAAGTGGGACGGTGTCTCACTGAGCTCATCACTGACGTGTGTGTTAATTATGTTGTGTTATGTTGTTGTGTGTGGGTCTGCAGGTGATCGTCGCCCTGTTGAACAAGTTCACAGTCGCAGACAACCCGGCGAAATACGCCCTGTACAAGCGCTACCGCAGGGAGGAGCAGGGTAAGACTGAGCCCTCCCACCCCCTGTCGCACTGTGTGTGTGTCTGTCTGTGTCTGTCTGTGTGTGTGTGAGAGAGAGACAGCGAAAGCGACAAGGCTGGAGACTGTGGTTCATGCCATTCATGCCAAACTGAGTCTCAGATGCTTTGGCACTGACATGGTGTGTGTGTGTGTGTGTGTGTGTGTGTGTGTGTGTGTGTGTGTGTGTGTGTGTGTGTGTGTGTGTCCCAGCCACCCTGGGATTGCTCACAGACTCACTCACGCTATGAATCAGCAGCTGTTGTAGGTCTTTTTATATTTCACGTTGTGTGAGGAGAAGAAACCTAATTGGCCTCCTACAGATTCGTTTAAACGACAAAACAGGAACCAGAGTCGAGTGAGATCATGTGACTCGTTTTGTTACATCTAGTGTAAAATCTGTAAAACATTTTGCCCCCGGACTTTTATAGAGCTGTGTGTTTCTGCTGTGGTTTCCACAAACAGATGTCTGACTGTACCAGCTCGTTTCTACATCTCCTCTGGAGTTCCTGTTCAGGCTGCTTCAGCGTGTGTGTGTGTGTGTGTGTGTGTGTGACAGTGAGTCCAGTTTGAGGGAATCGTTTGAGATGTTGAGTGACAGCATCAGTATCATCAAGATCAGTGATGATTCATTGTTGTTATTGTGTGATTGGCTCCTCATTCACTCCAACAACATGTGTCTCTCTCTCTCTCTCTCTCTCTCTCTCTCTCTCTCTCTCGTTCACTCTGTTTTTGTAAATTACTGGTTGTTAATGTGCCGCACCCAACATTTCATCTTCTGCCAGGCCTGTTTATATGCACACACACACACACACACACACACACACACTCACTCACACACTTACACACACTCACACACTCTAATTGCAGTCACTGCAGTATGCATGCATGTGGTTTGATGGAGGAACGGAGACTTAAATTAACCTGTGTGTGTGTGTGTGTGTGTGTGTGTTGCAGTGTATGTGTGTAAGCTGGCGGATGGCGAGCAGCCGTTGTTTCTCCGCCTGCTGGCAGGACCTGATGGCGACACACTCAGCTTCGTGCTGAAGGAACAACAGACTGGAGAAGTCATGGTAACATCACACCTCTTCCTCTTCTTCCTCTTCTTTCTCCTCTGCATCACTTCCTTCCCCTTCAGGCTTCTGTCTCTCTTTCCTTTCTTTCACTTCTCATCTTCTAGAGACAGAAGAGTTGTTTCGGGTTTGTTTGCAGAGATGTATAAAACATGTGGATTTGTTTTCTCCTCTCCTCAGTGGGACGCCTTCTCCATCCCCGAGCTGCGCAACTTCCTGCGAATCCTCGACAAGGAGGAGGAGGAGCAGAGGGAGACGGTGACTCGCCGCTATGAGCTCTACCGACAAAGACTGCAGGAGGCGCTGAGGGACGTCCGAGGGCCTTGTTAGACAATTTATCCTTCACAAGAACTGGACTACTGCCCCCTAAAGGGACGGAGGAGGAGCTCTTTTTTTACCTTCTCAGAGGAGATATATAGACTGATGATGTATATTTTGATGAAGAGAGGGATGTGGACGCAGAATGAGACGGGAGGCTTGAGAATGTAGAGGAGGGGATGATAAAAGACGACAAGAGGACAGACATTAAACTGATACCACAAGTGAAGGACAAACGGACAACTTCAGATGGAAGAGTTGGATTCGCCGTGTGTTCGCTCTTCACACTGCTGCCTGCGCTGCTGCGTCTGCACACAAACACCAAAGATTCACTCATTCGTGCCATATTAGCTCATCCTCTCCTCCTCCGTCTGTCCATCCCTCTCTCCTCCCGCCTCTCTCACTCTGTCCCGCTGTCGCATAGCTATGCAGTTTTTCCCATCCTTTTCTTCTCCCTCAGTTTTTATTCTTTTGACTTAAGGCCGTATGTGGAGTTTTATTTAATTTTTGTTTTAAGTCTGCACATATTTTGTTATTTATATGGGTGAAGCTTTTTATTGTCTTGTTTTTCTTTTCTTCTTTTTTTTTAAAAACAGAGTCTAATTAGTTTGCTGACACGGATACAGAGAATAGTTTCTCCAGACTTCGACTGGAAGTAAATACACAACCGACATTATTATTATCGGATACCACTGGATTTTAGGTTTAACAGAGTCTGTGTCTTTATTTACATGTCACAAATACCAGGGAAGAAAACCTGAAAGGAGATTTGTCGATGTGATTGACAGGTTTGGCTGAAATGATGCTGAAAGTTACATTTCTGAATCGTGAAAGGAGCCTGTAGCTTGTCTGAGTCTCAAGTGCGCTAAAAAGGTTTTATAGCTTTTTTTTCATTTCTAATGGAAGATGATTGGTTTGTTTTTATTTTATTTCGTTTATCTTGTTTGAGGAAATTATGGAGCAAAACATGGCAAATCTCTCAACTTATATTTCCATTATTTTTCTGCTTTTTTTCTTTTACTCATGTGACAATTAGACACTAAATTTCACTGTAAGACAATAATATTTATATATAATTTTATATGTTATATTACTTTTATTGCAAATCTAATTAACTGATAATGTGTTTTTTTTTTATTGAAACAATATTTTATTATTATTATCATTTTTGGCACACTTCAGATTCTATAGATTTTGGCCTGAGTGTTGTAGGTGAAGGTTCAGAGGGTTTCAGGGTTCATGTTGTTGCTGACAGGAGGAAGTAGAATCATCAATGAGAAAGAATTAAAGTAGTGTGTGTACAGGAAGTCATGATACTGTGACTGTTGAGGGTTTATGGTGATAATGTCAAACTGGTGGGACATGTAACACTTTTGTTTGCATTTTCACGCCAAACAGAGTTTGGCTGGTGTGATTCGGATAGACGTGACCTCTGACCCCTGGCGCTGTATGCTCAGGGGAGGAGGAATGGAGATTGACCGGTTTGTGTACGTGGACTGAGAGGTTTTAGAGGAAGTAGAAATCAGACATTAGACAGAGGAAGGAAGAAAAAGAAAAACAGCCGAGGTTGCATTTTGGCCTGAAACATGGGAAAAAGCTGTGCGACTGTAAACTGCAGAACAATAACAGCATTTTTTTCCTCACTGTGATTTTACTGCTTTGTCACTGGTTTGCTTTTGTGACCGTCGACCGCTGACAGAGGAGCGGGTGTGTAAGTGCAGATAGCTGTGTGGAGGAGAAATGGCTGCATTGTCCTGTTGTCGCTCGTTTAAAAGCCTGTGTTGTTTTGGGGTTTTGTCGTGGACATGAGCAGCCTTGACCTCCATGTCAGTCCGGATTGTTTTTGTTTTTTTCTGTTGGATGAAAGGGAGAAATATTACAGAGGAAAGTGAGACTATTGGGGTCGACAGTACTGCAGTACTACTGTTAAGATAGAAGTGTTTAGGAAGGTTAGGAAATGAAAGGAGTTCCGGTCTTTTTGTGGGATTTGGCGACTTGTGATGTCGATGTCAGTGAACAGCTGCCTTATGATAACATCTGGCATCTGTTGTTTATCTTTTATGGCTTCAAGACCAAAAAGGTGCATTTCACTTTAGTTTTATAGAAAACTATTATAGCGGTTGTTCTGGTGTTTGAGGAAATACGCCGATAAATCATAAAGACAATCATCCTGGCGAATGAGATTTAAAATCAACCTGATAAAAGTTTTGTAATTGATCCAAACTGATGTGAAATGTTTGGTTATTTGAGCTGCAGGTACTGAATGACGTCACACTGACGGTGCCCGGGTTGTTTGTGTCGAGGAAATGTTGTTCAGTACCGCCATCCAGTGGACAAACACTGCAACTATTCCCTCGGCTCTTTTGTCAAACCTATAGAATTATCTTATATAGTTTTTAGTTTAATTTTTGTCGTTAAAACCAAAGATATTTTTGTGGTGTTTTCTGGAGCAAAATATAAGACAGGCTTCTTCCCACAAGGAGAAAAACATATATGAACTAGAGTTTTATTTAAAGGGCTTTTGACCCTGATTTATTCTATGATCAAACACTGGCTTAATGATATGGAGGCAAAACGATAAAAGATTAAAGAGGTCAGGATGAACTGTCCTCTGCTTCTTTAGCTGCAAGATTTACATTTTAGCTCCTGACTGCATAATGTTAAAAATTTAATTGCTCTTAATTTTTGGCATTTGATCATTTAAATTTTAACTTAAAAAAGAAAACATGGATTCACAGATAATTGGAAGAATTAATTTTTTGCCAATGCAAGTTTCATTGTAACTTCAGATACAGTTCACACTGTTTTGGCCTCTTCTTGCCTCCATGTAGTTTAATTTAAATGCTACAAAAGTCTGCATGGAAACTGTTAATGGATTTTAAAGCCATGTTATTTGTTGTTTGTTGTTGATGTTTGTGTAAATCAGCGACAACGGTAGCTGTGTAATCACATCAGATCAGACGAGTCGTATCAATTTTAATATTTTGGGGCACTTTAACTTTGAATTCAGGGAAGATGGGTTTTTGAGTTGTTTTTTTTTTCTTCTTCAGTTTGATCCACAAACCAAAAAAAATATACACTCTGTACTTTATCTTAAATACACTATTATCTTAATCTTAAAGATTGCTGTTAAGCTGGACTCATGTAATTTTTATTTAATGGTATGGAAGTACAGTCTAACTGAAGTTTGTTTTGTTCTTATTTTGAGCTCATTTTATTTTTATGCCTCAACAAGCTTCCATATGTTTTTTTTAAATTTTTTTCAGCTGTAGACTGTGAACTGTTTGTATGAATCTCCACTCTCGCTTTTCCCCTTGTTTGTGTGTGTACGCACCGCAGAGTTGTGCGACACTACATTATTATGTATCGTAAATGTCTGATGTGATTTGAAAATCAAATCCTGTCACTTGTGCTAATGATATAACGTTATGTGTCGTGCAGCTTTTGGCCAGTAGTGTTAAAGAGTGCAGAGCTGATGTACGACACCAGTGTTCAGAAATCTGCTTTTAAAGCTGTTTGGTCAGAGAGCGTGAAAATGAGCTGCTGAAAGTTTATTTCAGAGACTCGTTCTTGCAGCTCTGACTCTTTAAACTTGATACATTGTTTTAGATTTTTGGCTCGTATCATCTCAGTAGCTGGAAAAATGACCAGGTTTCAGAGATAATTCTCTGCTTTTTTTTTTAAAATGAACTTTCCATCCATTTATTTCCAAAGCAGTTTTGTGTGATCTGTGACTCTGTGGTGTGAACAGACTCGACATGTGACGTTATAGATCTGTGCTTAGCTCTTTCTCTTTCTGATGTATCGTATTGTATGGAGCGCGGGATCTGGAGATAACACAGGAGATGTGGCTTCGTGTCATGATGATGGTCTCATCATGAACATCTTCTAAAAAAGAAAACACCTTGAGGGAAGTAAATTGTCACAGTTTAATTTCAAACCTGACCTGCAGAATCCAGATTCACAATCGTCTCCTCAAAATCACAGAAAAGGATGAAAATAAAAATTCAACTCAGCATTAGAAATGAATGGAGGTCTAATGTCTTTGCTCAGGTTTGACTCAGTGTGAGGCGTCTGTGGCTTCAGCGGTGCCTTTTCAAAGTCATAAAGAAACAGTCATGTTTCCACCTTGCCCCCCCCCCGCATCTATTAAAGGTGAAATTGAAACCGAGGTTTTTAAATGTTCTCTTGTTTTCTTTTTATTCTTTTCTTACAGGTATAAACAGAACATGGTTTCCATAGTAACCGTTTTGTTCCTCGGATAGTTCATCATTGTGGTCACTGATGTTGTGTTGTGTGTTTTGGCAACTCAGCGCTGATTTCACCAGCTCCTCCTCTTGACCTCTGTTTCACCTCAGACCCCCCCCCCAACTTCATCGTGTAAAGCTAAAATGTGTTGCTGAAATAAGACAGTGCTGCTTTCAAAATAAAGCTCCTACCGATGCAAAGTTGAGGGTTTTAGTGTCTTAGACGTGAGATAGACTGAATAATATTTTAAGGTTTTATAAATTATTAATCAAACACTTTTAATTTCCCTAACTCGTATATTAAAGTCACACATTTATAAAAAAAAATGTGAGTAACAGACGAGTTGTGCGCAGCTCTTGTTTTGAAGGTCAGAACCGGATGTGTATGTTTGCATTGACGTCAGTCTCACGCGCCGTTGAGTCAGATTCAGCAGGAAGGGAAGACGCCGAGTGCAAACTCAACAATGTAAGTGTACAACTTTATCTTATTACAACTCACAATGAATTTTCGAGCTGTGTCTTGGTGCTTGATTTGTCTGTTTGTTTATATTTTATCTTTATGAATTTACTTCTTTGTTTCGTTTAGTTTTTAATGTTAGTGAGCGGCCGCTGCGCGCTGCCGAACTCCGTTGAAAAATCCGTCAATTTTAAGATTTTTTGCTAAGCATAAAAACAGCAGCGCGCTAAATTCTTAGGTCTTTGCTCAGGTTTGACTCAGTGTGAGGCGTCTGTGGCTTCAGCGGTGCCTTTTCAAAGTCATAAAGAAACAGTCATGTTTCCACCTTTGCCCCCCCCCCCCCCCTGCATCTATTAAAGGTGAAATTGAAACAGAGGTTTTTAAATGTTCTCTTGTTTTCTTTTTATTCTTTTCTTACAGGTATAAACAGAACATGGTTTCCATAGTAACCGTTTTGTTCCTCGGATAGTTCATCATTGTGGTCACTGATGTTGTGTTGTGTGTTTTGGCAACTCAGCGCTGATTTCACCAGCTCCTCCTCTTGACCTCTGTTTCACCTCAGACCCCCCCCCCAACTTCATCGTGTAAAGCTAAAATGTGTTGCTGAAATAAGACAGTGCTGCTTTCAAAATAAAGCTCCTACCGATGCAAAGTTGAGGGTTTTAGTGTCTTAGACGTGAGATAGACTGAATAATATTTTAAGGTTTTATAAATTATTAATCAAACACTTCTAATTTCCCTAACTCGTATATTAAAGTCACACATTTTTAAAAAAAAATATGAGTAACAGACGAGTTGTGCGCAGCTCTTGTTTTGAAGGTCAGAACCGGATGTGTATGTTTGCATTGACGTCAGTCTCACGCGCCGTTGATGTACATTCAGCAGGAAGGGAAGACGCCGAGTGCGAACTCAACAATGTAAGTTTACAACTTTATCTTATTACAACTCACAATGAATTTCCAAGCTGTATCTTGGTGCTTGATTTCTCTGTTTGTTTATATTTTATCTTTATGAATTTACTTCTTTGTTTCGTTTAGTTTTTAACGTTTGTGAGCGGCCGCTGCGCGCTGCCGAACTCCGTTCAAAAATCCGTCAATTTTAAGACTTTTTGCTAAACATAAAAACAGCAGCGCGCTAAATTCAACTTTAAGAGCTTCTGCGGAAACACGATGAGTAAAACAACTGTTCGGCATCAATTACACACATGCAACGTCACAAATTTAATACAATACATATTAAAGTTAGGTTAATCTGTTACTGGAGAAAATAAATGGATCATTTACTGAAGAATAAGTTTAGACACAGTTTATTTCAATTATTTTTTAGCTAGCAATTAGCTGTTTTTTCAGGTTAAAGAAAAAACTCTCAGACGTTTCGTCGATAAACACTGTTTAAACATGATCACGTTTCCTTTTATGCAGCTGCTCAGGTGGGATCAGGTTTGTGTAACCAGTGTTACACTGATGCATCCTGCACAAGGTCAAAGTTCACCACAGCAGATTATGTCTTCAGTCACAAAGGACCAGGATCTAATCAGATCATTAATGTTCAATAACTAAACCTTTCAATGATGTAACATGTTTACATGTTTGTTAACTTCTGACCTGTAGAACTGAGTCCTTCAAATCGTTGAGCGTTATGTTCTTTGACTCGATGGATTTGAGTCAGTCTCCTGTTTTTGTCGTTTAGGTTTGGTAAAGGATCATTGTTTGTTGTTCTGCTCGCTGTGACTGTCGGACTTTACCTGCTGCCTTCTCCCATTGACCCCAAACCACATGTGTAAGTGAAGGCGAAAGTGTCTGTGACCTGGTGAAATGACGACTGGATAAACAGAGCAGAAAAACACTGTGGGTGTATTAGATTCAATTTAATGTTCTACAGTGCAGAAAATATAACATTTATATTTCACACTGTTAAAATACAAAGTTATATTTGTTAATATTGATTGATTGAACTTTTGCATGAATAACAATAACAAACACAAGTTGGAGAAGTTTGGTGATATCACTTCAAACAGAGGCTCTGACCTCTGACCTCTGGACCTGTCATCAGACCCAGAGGTCAGAGTTCAAGTCAGAACGATGCACTTGTTTGTGGTGTGAATTTAAACTGGCTTGGTTGTGCAGACTGAAGGGACCTCCTCCAGCCCTGCAGGGGGCGCTGGCTGTAAACACCCGTCTGCAGAAAGGTCGCAGACTCTTCACTGGAACGCTGCTCGGACCAGAGTCCTTCACTGCTGATGAGGAAGGTGACGATTGTTTATTTTTCTGTCATACGTCACTGATGCATTAAGATATCCTGTGTGTTATCTCGATGCGTGTGTGTGTGTGTGTGTGTGTGTGTGTGTGTGTGTGTGTGTGTGTGTGTGTGTGTGTTTCAGGTAACATGTACACAGGGACAGTGGACGGGAAGCTGTGGAGAATCGGTCCTGATGACGCTCTCACCCTCATCACACAGATGGGACAGAATCGCCCAGAATGTGGTTAGTTTTCTTCTTTCTTCCTTAAAAACATGTTATTTAATTACATTTAATTTTTCTGTCATACGTCACTGATGCATTAAGATATCCTGTGTGTTATCTCGGTGTGTGTGTGTGTGTGTGTGTGTGTGTGTGTGTGTGTTTCAGGTAACGTGTACACAGGGACAGTGGACGGGAAGCTGTGGAGAATCGGTCCTGATGACGCTCTCACCCTCATCACACAGATGGGACAGAATCGCCCAGAATGTGGTTAGTTTTCTTCTTTCTTCCTTAAAAACATGTTATTTAATTACATTTAATTAATAAAACATTCTCAATATTACTGTATAATATCAATAAGATATCTTTTTCATTTTATTGGAAATTAAATGGTTAAGTTAATGGTTAAATGGTTAATGGTTAAATGGTTGTTGAGTTTTAAGCAATGCAAACTTATTTCATGTTAATTTGTGTGTGTGTGTGTGTGTGTGTGTGTGTGTGTGTGCGTGCGTGCGTGCGTGCGTGCGTGCGTGCGTGCGTGCGTGTGTGCGCAGGCAGCAGCACAGACCTGGAGCCGGTCTGCGGTCGTCCTCACGGTGTTCGTTTGGATCGTCACGGTCAGCTGATCGTTGCTGACTCGTACTTTGGGCTTCACAGCGTCGACCCAGATTCTGGAGAAAAGACTCTGCTGGTGTCTAATTCACAGGGTACAGAGTGTGTGAGCGCTCCTGAGTGTGTTTGACATCCAGTCTGTGACCCTGTGTCCTCATGTCCTCCTGTCTGTCCTCAGGTGCTGATGGCGTCCCCTTCGCCTTCCTGAACGGCCTGGAGATTTCCTCCCAAACTGGGATTATTTATTTCACTGACTCCTCCAGTCGCTGGGGACGCAGACACGTCAAACTGGAGGTGAGGTGAAGACAGAGAAGGATCAGCTGCTTTGTCCACAGGAATCTTCCCGTAACGTTCTTAAAGAAACTGTGTGACCTTCCAGGTGATCGAGCTCAACAGCCTCGGTCGTCTCCTGTCATACGATCCTCAGACAGGAAGCGTGAAGGTGCTGCTCGACTCGCTCTTCATGCCCAATGGCATCGTCCTGTCGCCGGACGAACGCTTCCTGCTGCTGGCTGAGACCAGCATCGGACGCATACTCAGGTACAAACACGCACACTCGCACTCACAGGAAGTGGACAAACATCAGATGTTTAATGGAGTCTCACTGTGAGCTCAGATACTGGCTGAAGGGCCCCAAGACTGGAACCAAGGAGATCATCATGGACAACATGATCGGTTACCCTGACAACATCCGCCTTAGCGACCATGGAACATTCCTGGTTGGCATAACAACGCCGCGGTTCCGGAGGCTCCTGCCTCCATTCTTGGATATGATCGCACCATATCCGGCCGTCAAGCGCTTCCTGGCCAAGGTCTGTGTGTTTGTGGACGTCTTATTTTTGTTTGTTTCTTTTTTTAAATCCTGGATGTAAAAATGTGAATGTTTATTTCATGGAACTGCATTAATCTCCCAGGTGATTCCTCTGAGTTGGTACAGCCTCCTGCTGCCTCGCTATGCTCTGGTCCTGGAGCTGGGACCAGACGGTGAGCTTGTGGGGACACTTCATGACCCTGAGGGACGCCTGACGTGGGCCATCAGTGACGTCTTCCAGCACAGAGGGAGGACGTACCTGGGCAGCACCGACCTGCCATTCCTGCCCATCCTGGAGGGGTGGGAGAGCTGACGATGGACCAGAGCTGAGTGGAAACTTTATTTTTGGACAGTTTTATATTTGTATAAATGTTGGGCAGCTCAGATTCATGATTTCCCTGCGACATATAGTCACTTCATTTTTTTAATCCCAGCTCACATCATACATTTTTTTCCGTTGATGGATTTTAAATTAACACTAGAAATGTGAATTTTAGACTGAAAACTAGGAGAATTGTTCATATCCTGGTGGAGATACAGGTTTAAATTAATATTTTGGTAGATTTTCATTAAATAGCTTTTTGCTAAACTTTGATTGTTTTCTGTTTACACTACTGTAAATTCAATCCTTTTAAATGTTAATGTGAAAATCTTAGAAAGTGAGAAGTGAAAACCTTCTGTCATATTGAGATTTTCTTTATTTGGACAAAAACACAAGCAAAAAATACTCAATCATCATCATCAACATCATCATCTAAATTAATAACTGTTAATAAAAGGTGCCAAAACAACAAACCGTTCTGACAGATTGGAAAGTGCAGCAGTGAACTGAGACATAGTGATTAACTTTAAGAGGAAAAATACCATTCATCTCTGCGTTGTCACGGCAACATTTTGACAGTCCAGTTGTGACGACAGAGGAAGAGGAAGAAACAGCTGTTTAAGTAAATTATCACAGCAAAACCACGACAGCAGCTGTTTTTTCTTGCTTGTTATGTCAGTGAGAAAATATTTCACAATGAAAACGTTAACAAACACAAGAGGAATATCATGCATGTGGAAATCGACAGACTCACGTTTTCATCCAAATCACATCTTTGGATGTTGAAAATCATTTGAAACATTTTAATAATGGCACATATGACATATTGTCCTTTTCAAATGAAATGTTTTGCTGTAAAAAGTTCTCACGTCCATAAAACAAAAACTTAACTGGAAATAATACTACGTTACGTTAGAAGCATAGATCTTCAGCGCACTGATCCTATACTTTGTTTTACAACCACTCCTTGAAATGCCACAGAAATGAAATTATTATTTTATCTGTCGTGAGAATTTTCAAATGGACAATGGTCAGTTCAGAAAAATACAGTGAAATGATGAAGGTTCAGCAATGAAGACAAATGTCTGACCTGTTGACCTGACCTGTCTGAGTCTCTGTCATGTCACTGATAGATCATTAAATGTGAATTTACCAATTGTGCTCTTTTATTTTATTTAATTGTTGTGATTCTTTTGCTTTAGGTTTTTTCCTCTAAAACCAGTGGTGCATCACTGTTTGTCTTCTTCAGTGTATAGTGACTGTTCTGTTTTACATGTATTGCAGTGATAAGTATGAAAGCAGCGGTGATGCTGGTGGTGGGAGATTAGGTCTTGGTCTCCGTCTCATTCTAGGCACTCGTGTTTTCGGTTTGACTTCCTGTTTATGAAGTTTGATTTTCAGGAGCTTTTCCTGTTTTGCATCTCTGAGACATTCTCAGAGCTCAAAGTTTCTCAGAGTTCAAAATTTAGATCATTTACTAGGATATGGACGACGGCTCTTATGCTATTTGGTGTTAATATAAAAGGAAAAATAACAAACAAAAGTTGTTTTCTGTTTGTTAAGTTTGTAAGAAAAATGCCTGGGGGAAAAAAACTGTAACAGATGTAAATATTTTCTGAGAAAGACTTGGGAAAAATTGCTCCACACCTACTGACAAACTCCTGAAACAGCAGCCCAGGCTGAGAGCTTTAAATGGCTTCCTGTTTCCATGGCAACCCGCATACAGTATGACCAAAATATAATCTCTTCTTCATTCATCTTAAAAAGCAACTGGCTCAGGAGGCCTGGAAAACAAGGCAGCGACAGCAGGAGAGGCCGAACACAGAACACAACGCAGCCATTCTTCCTCGTCTCTCGTCTGCTCTCATTACAGCGTCTGTCGGAGTCTGCTGAGTCGCCAGCTGTGGTTCGTAAACATCTGTCGTGGGTCAAATTTATACCTGAGAAAAAGCAAACACAATACTCACATGTTCAGTTACACAGAAGCCCACACATACTGAAGTATGACGGTTGTTTTTAAATCCATTACACATTATCACGTTATTGTCTTTGTGTGTCTGTCGGTATCTCGGACCCCAAAGCTGCAGGATCCGGATCCTGTAAAGTTTGTGTAAAGTTTGTGATGATTACTATATTATCTCTTTGTGTGTGTATGTACCAACCTGGGATCGTACACGCCGGGTGTGCGACATGACTGCCCAGAGCAGGACTGCAGCATCATCAGCCGGTGGTTCATCTTCTCCAGGAAGTCCTGTCCGATGGAGTCTGCGATGTTCGTCAACTGGTAGGGGTCAGCTGTCACGTTGTAGACTTCTACAAACACCTAGAGGGGTTGTACACACACAGTCTACTACCAAAGACCTGCAAATACGTGAGCGACAACAGTAAATGAAATGTTGTGAATTGTACCTGGTTGTCATCAAATTCACAGTACTGCAGGTTGGCAGAGGGAGAGACAGTTCGCACGCAGGCGTATGTGTTGTTGTACGAGTCCTCACACACACAGTCTGGGAAACACTCCTGAAAAACAACAGCGTGAGAGGGAGTGTGTTGTGAATAGAGGCGTAAGATTAAAAAATGATTTGATAACTGTATTTGTTTAATTTCTCTGTCCCTTCTTACCGACACTCCAGGTCCCAATGCAGGGCACGCGGGGTCGGACACGTCGCTTCCCTCTCCTTCATGCTCCACCAGGAAGTCTGTTCTCCAGCTGCTGCTGTTCATCTTCCCCTCCTGATGACACACATGCAGAAATAAAAACCCACCATCTTAACCTTTTCCATTTGATGGATCCTGCTCGTCTTCACTAACAGATGAGCCACAACTCATTCGAGTAAGTGAAAATTAACATTTAATTGATATAAGTATTTAGTGATAGTTTGTTTCAAAGACAGACAACAAGCTTAACTCAGAGTGTTACATGATAAATTCTCAGCCGGGAATATGATCAGATGCTTCATGTGACTGTCATATTTCACTCATCCTGTTTATTTAAAAACAGGTTTTGGTGGATAAATGAGTCTGTAACTCATGTTTATCCAGTCATCAAATGATGGCGCATGTTTCTGTTCTATTTATATTGAAGACTGAGCTGTAATGAGCCTGTAGGAAAATAAATTAAATGTAGAATTTTTGCTGATTTTCTACCTGCATAGTTCTGTTGCGAAAAGGTTTTCAAACATGTCACTGAACAATTTTTATCAGGCATGTGCTAAAAAAGAAAGAAAGAAAGAAAGAAACTTTAGTGATGTCACCATAATGGGCAGGAAGGACGTGCCGTCCATCTGAGTCTTGTTGACGTTGTAGCCGGCGATGTCCAGGATGGTCGGACCCAGGTCGACATTTGCCACCAGCATCTGACACGTGGTAAATTCAGTTAAATGAAGGTCAACAAGGACCAAAGGGAGGCAGAATATAAACACAATACAAAACGGTAAAAGAGAGATTTTAGGCTGACTTTAATAAGTGTGTGTCTGTGTGTGTGTTTGTACCTCACTGGTCTGGTTAGGTTTGATGTTAGGTCCCCGCACCATGAGAGGAACCCTGATGTCAAACTCATAGAGCTGCCTCTTATCCATAGGGAGAGAGAACTGACCTGAACGAAAAAAAACACACACATACACCCCTCTTCATAAAGGCTGTTTGTGAATCTGCATTGATGATCATGAGACATGTGTTGATGTACAAACTCCTGCAAAACACGTGGAAATGTTCTATATTTTAACTGTTGACATAGTTTTGAGACACAACAACCTGTGCCTCCATATGTGCACGTACCAGTGTGATACCCGTTGTCAGAGGTGAAGAAGATGTAGGTGTTGTCCAGTTCACCTCTGACTTCTAACCTCTTCACGATTTTCTCCACCAGGTCGTCCACTGACAGCAGAGTTCGCCACCTACAGGTCAGAATACGCAACAAGATACAGCCCAGCTGAATCTCAGTGTACAGACTGTCTACCTGCAGTGACAGCTCAAAGAGAAAACGCTCAGGTGATTTTATATCTCAGCTCTCACTGTTCAACACGAGTCTGATTCAGAAAAGTTCACGCTGATCATGATTGGAAAGATCATTAAAGCGGAAGCAGAAAGGGAAAAGACCAACCGTTTCCTGTAAGCATCATCCAGAAACTGAACTGAGGAGTTGGACATGGGGGTTTTCGCCTGTCTGATGAGCCAGTGTTTGTCCTGAAGAGACAAAGAGAGTAACAATACTCCCATGTAATGATTATTCTTAGAAACAGGTTCCTCTATGAAGCTGAGCTCTTACGACAAAACGATCACTTCCTGTAGCTGTTTCAGGTTTATTTTAAAGGCTAAAATGAGTCCAACCTTCCCATGGACGTTGAAGCTGGGGTCTCTGGGAGCCTTGGTGTTGTTGAAGCTGTGTTGGTACTGGGGGGCTGCTGTCCACGGAGAGTGGGGGGCTGGTGTGGAGACCATCATGAAGAACGGCTGGTAGTTGGATTTGTACTGGAGAAAGTCCAGGGACATGTTGGCCTGAGAGGAAGAAACCAGAATCAAACCAGAACTTTCAATATGACGATTTAATTACAGTGAATGAAACTGAAACTGAATGAAAATCTGCTTAGAAAAGTAAAAGTGATGTGTTTCTCACCAGTACGTCTGTCAGGTAGTCTTTGCTGTAGTCTGCTCCATGTTTCTGAGCCTTTCCATCCACTGACAGTGTGTAGTTGTAGTACTTAGAGTTCTTCTCCTGGAAAACACAAAGGACGTTTGGATATCGCTGGACAGAGAATGAATTCAAACATGAGAAAAGCCACTGACAGGACCAGTCTGATGACTTCAGTCTTCATTCAGCCTAAACCAACTGTGTAATGTCAGACAAGAAGGGGTCTCAGAGTGATAGAGCAGCTCGGAGGTCAAATGTGAACTTACCAGTCCGACCCAGTAGCTCCAGCCTGGAGGAACATGCTCCACTCCACCAGCCTCTGAGTGGCCGTACTGCAACGCACAGAATCTGTTATCAGTTTCCTTTCTGTATTTAAAGACACCAGATTCATGCCTCTGGAAACGTTGATAAGCAAATTCCACATCCGTTTAAAGAACAACAGGAAGTCTGGACTTAGCAGAAGTAAACGTACCTACATCACAAAGGAAAATCATTTTAAACTCTTTTCAGTCTTCAGATGACCGCATGTCTCTTCTTGACCAATTAATATTAAAGTATAACGAGACCAAACTTAAGCAGACTACATCATCTGTCCAGTCTTCACCTGGTTAAGATATTTCCCTGCAAAGAAGGTCTGGTAGCCTGCAAATGCCTTCAGTAAGGCGGGGAAGGTGTGGGCCTCCTCGCTCTTCTGCCAGGCTTTGCTGCTGCAGTTCCCCTCCAACGTGTTGTTGATGACGCGGTGGTTGTGAGGGTATTTCCCCGTCAGGATGCTCGCTCGACTCGGGCAGCACAGCGGGCTGGCAACAAACTGAAGGAGGGATGTTAAACAAACGTCGGCCGTATGGGAGACTTATTTTAAATCAATAAATGATCCCTGACATGACAGATGCCAAATCAGTGAGGGCTGAGAATACTTACCGCATTTGTAAATGATATTCCTGCGTCTCCAATCAGTTTTCTTGTCTTGGTAAGTGGACTCTGAAAAAACAAAGGGGTTTTGTTTGATGTTTGTTTCACATCTTGCAGTCAGATATTCTATAAATGATGTCTTCACTGTGATCTTTTATTATGAAGCATTCATGGACCGCATCACTTGAGTGAACTCATTTTTTCTTTTTTTAACAGCCAGTAATTTCTCACTGATTGATGAATCTGGATTTCTGTGCCAACGTGACTAAGCTTTTTCTTGACGGAAGCCTACCACATCAGTATCCACGGCAACGCTATATCATCTCATTTAAAGAAGGCTGCTGTGGTTAATATTTCATACAAATACAAATGACTTGCTTCTCAATGAACTGCCATCAGTCAACAGTCAGCCCAGCAGGAGATTAAGTGTGAAACAAAATTAAATCTGACAAGCTACAAGTCTTTACACATCTTAAATTGGCAGTTTTTTCAATGGAGTTTGGTTGGTAAAGTGTCGGTTGTAGGAGAAGGAGGGTGAAGCAGCCTGATCACTGCTGACTCTACCAGATGCCTAAAGGATGTGTCCAACCAGGAATGTGAGCCGTCAGCTAAAGTAATCGGAACTTCATGTTTAATTATTCACCGACTTCCTACGTAATAATTGGAAACAGGAACCAGACGACTCCCACATAAAACACGACATAAACCGAAAAGATGCACTGACCAGACCCCCGATAGCGACGTCCAGGTCGTCGGCGAGGATCAGAACGATGTTTGGCTTCCGGTACGATTTGGCTAAAACCTCGCTGCTGCACAAAGTGACGCAGATTAGGAAACAAGTCAGTAACGTCGGCCGACAGCAGCGACGTGACGCCATTTTTTTAAAAAACACCGTCTCCTCAGCTCAGCTCCGCTTCTGTTTACACAGTGAAACACCGTCACTGACAGACAGTGTCTGACCGAGAAGCTCCGGAGGGAAACAGCGAACAACGCAGCTCTGTTCCGTCACAACACAACACTTCCTGGTTCCCCACGCTACGGAAACCGAGACGGCTCATACGAGGACGAGACAACACGTCTGATAAATAAATACCGCTACTCAAGAATATTCCAGTGTTTTTTTTATTTTTTACTTTTTTTATTTTAAATACCAGGCATAAAAATTATTATGATATATAACGATTTTATGTTATATAATCAATATTATGAATTTCCCATTAGATTTATAATATTCTTATAGTTTTAGAAGAATATTTAAACATTAATAAACTGGCATAGTAATACTTAGTATGACTAAATGTAGTAAAAACATAAATGTAGTCTGTGTTAAACTTTATTCAATGTCGATAACGTTTTAATATTACCCACTTAAATTGCCTGTAGCTCAGCACGTGCGCTCCGTTCATCTTAAAGCTGAGGGCGGATTGGTCGATATAGTTTTGGCTCCTCTCTGATTGGTCAACATGTCATCTCGAGGTACCTGCTGCACCTGTCGCGCGACCTACAGAAAGTTCGGCGGCCGTTGGAAGTTGGGCAGAGTGGGCTGTTCCATCCTGGAGGGGGGAGGGGGGGCAGGAAAATCGAGTCCGGAACAGAGGGAGGAAACTAGAAGTTATCGGACGAGTTTCTCCCTGTGTGGCCCAGGAGTGGACCGGTCCGCTGTCAACCCGGAGGCGCTCAGAAGAAACTTTCAGCGTCTGATATGTTTTGTGTAGTTTTGTTTTGTTTTGCTGTAAAAAGACGAATAAAGTCATTTATTTAGACGGGCGACGTGTCAGTTTGAGATAGTTTGGTGAGATGGCGTCGGAGTTAAAAGTACCCGGGAATGAACTTTTGGAAGTTGACATATGCTCGGAGAACGAGAGCGGCGTGTACGTGGACTCCGCCGCAGACGTCGCCTCCACGCAGGACGACGTCTGCGGCGTTCGGCGATTGACGAGTCCCGCCGAGTCACCGCCCGACACACGGCAGGAGCTCCCGTGCGACCCCGCAGCTCCGCCCGGCACCGGTGCTGCCGAGCAGGGGCCCGGTAGCGCCGCCGCTGACAGTGACTCGGAGTCTCAGTGTGATGGCTTCAGAGCTCTGAGGACTTCCATCGTGGACTGTCTCCTGGTCGAGCTGTACGAGACATACAGCAGCAGGAGGAACGTGGACAGCTGGGACAGCTCCACCGAGGCGTCCGGATCAGATGCCTTCCTGGGCCGCAGCAACTCCGGGTCCAGCTTCCTGCAGGAGCTCCAGGAGAAGCACACCAGGAGGCGCCAGGTGAACTACCTGGCCCAGAAAGGTGAGGGCTGTTCGGGTCCAGCATCCGGATTTATCACAGAGGGGTTTAAGGTTGTTGAATCCTTCATCAAAATGCAAAATGTAAAAGGCAAATAACCCACTAATAGCTTATTGGCAGGTTAATCAATTAATGAATTCGTTAATTAGCCTCAGACATTGGCACCAGAAAATTGTACTTTAATGAAAAACGTTTTAAAACACTATTATACGTATCAAAATACTGTTTTGTGTTTTTAGAAAATATACATGGATAGATATTATTTACTGTTTACCAGCAGGGTGTTAAACTGATGATGGGAAAAGCTAAACACAATGAAGAGTCGATGTGAAGGGTCAAAAATCATGTGTTTCTATGATGCAACATGCCACTAGTGTTTGACTATGAAGTGATGAATTATCCTTTTATTGGATGTCGTTTGCCTAAAATCTATCACACATCTACACAGCTACACTGTTTGGAGGCAGTGATGCTCCAAACATCACTGTAGCATCCAGTGTAAACTTCTCTGTCTATGCTGTGTGGATTCTATCCAGATAAGCATTTGCTTATTGTCCAATGTTCATTATGATGAACTTAATGTGTGATCTGCTTAGTAAGGTCCGATTTGTTACAGTTACACAACTGCAGTATTTGTATGGTAATGCAATGATGACATTTAATGAGACTTAAACTCGCAAGGTTTTATTTATTTTTTGTGATCTCTTTATTTGTCATATGATGTAATCAGATAAATGAGTACATTATAAACAATTACTTGGTTGGTTAAGACAGAGTTTGCTGGTCTGGAGTGGTTCACTGAGAAGAGGTATCAGCAGGGGGTATGCAGTGCTTCAGTCTTTACATACACAAACACGCAGTCGGATCAGTGTGCTGACAGCTCGTTTCCTGGTGTTGCCACAGAGTCCAGAAAGGCATGTTACTGTGAGTGTCACGACGTACAACGCCCACTCAGTTTAAACCCCACAGAACAAAGGACGACGACGAAACTCAGCCATATTAAGAGCTCTAGATTGGTCCAGATCAGGTTTTCTCCTCCTGGTGTTAGGATATTTACGAGCCAACTTCTCACTGAATTTCTTCAGGGCCTCTATCCGTTTATAAAGGGAGGCTTTCTGCTCCCTGAAGTTGACTTTTGGAAGTGAGCTCAAGTTCCTCAGTGGCCGTAGAACTGGTGTCTTCTTGAGGGCAGCTTCTCTCCGTCTGTTGTCAGATTTAATTTTCTGCTGCTGGGCTCGATAGATAGCCTGGAATCTTTCCAAACTCTGCTCAGAATGACTTGCTATTATGATGCCCAGTCTTTTCTGCAGCTTCTCAGCTTGATCTTTCTCCAGATCTTTGTCCTTTGATTTAGCCAAAAACGCAGTAGTGTCCTTTTTACCAGCAGTGTGAGTGTTGCCAGAAGTGTTCACCTTCCTGTTGTTTCTTGGCACTGAAGGCCTCTGCTTCTTAACACCAACCTCTAAATTCAAGGCCTCCACTTTCTTCTGGAAAGATGGTTTCTCCGTCTGGATCCCCTTCACTTTCTTTTGGAGAGATGATTTCACAGACTGGGTCACCGCCACGTTATTTTGGAAAGATGTTTTCACAGACAGGATCGCCTCCACTTTCTCTTGGAAAGATGGTTTCCGTGTTTGGATCGCCTCCACTTTCTTTTGGACAGCCACTTTCTGTCTCTGCTTGGCCTCCACTTTATTTTGGTGAGGTGTTGTCACTCGCTGGATAGCGTTCACTTTACAGTGGAAAGATGTTTTCACTGTCCGGATGGGCTTCTCTTTATTTTGGTAAGATGCTAGCTCTCTATATATGGTCTCCACTTCAATTTGGGTAGATGTTTTCTCTCTCTGGATGGGCTTCACTTTATTTTGGAGAGATACTAGCTCTCTCTGTATGGCTGCCAGTTTATTTTGGAGGGATGTTTTCTCTCTCTGCTTGGCCTTCACTTTCCGTTCGAGAGATGTTATCTCTCTCTGAAAGGCCTTCTGTTTATTTTGGAGAGATGTTTTCTCTCTGTGTATGGCCTCCATTTTATTTTGGAGAGACATTTCCTCCCTCTTTATGGCCTCCACTTTGTGTGTAAGATCTCTGAAGTCTGATGCCCTCTGTCCACTATAATTGTGAGTCTTCAGCATGATCTTCTTGTTCTGTCTGTGTTGGTTGAGAGTGTCAGTCACATTTTGTAAATCTGGAACTTGTATAGTGTTGACTTCAGCTGATGGGTTCCTCAGGTGATGTCTCTTCCTCAGATCTTTCTCTAGGATCCACTTTACCATATTCGTATGTTGAAGCTGTTTCACCATTGACTCTATGCTCAGTTGTACTTTGGATGTGTTTTGCCTCTGTGTCCTCCTCTTCCTGTTCTCTTCTTCCTCCCTGTAACTCTGGGTAAAACTTTATTGGATCTTCTATATGTGTCTTTAATCTTCACAGGTAAAGTATGAATAAAGCAATTAGTGTGTTGCTATGGAAACTTCTGTCTTTTAGTCTCTATCCTTTAATGACATCATAGGTTCTATTTCCTTTAATGTCTTCAACTTGGTTTATTTAATGGAGGCTTGGTTGGATGTGTTAGTTACACAATTGCAGTGCTTGTATGGTAAAACAATGATGAAATTTAATGAGACTTAAACTCGCAAGGATTTTTTTTGTGATCTGTTTATTTGTCATATGATGTAATCAAATAAATGAGTACATTATACACAATTACTTGGTTGGTTAAGACAGAGTTTGCTGGTCTGGAATGGTTCACTGAGAGGAGGTATCAGCAGGGGGTATGCAGTGCTTCAGTCTTTACATACACAAACACGCAGTCGGATCAGTGTGCTGACAGCTCGTTTCCTGGTGTTGCCACAGAGTCCAGAAAGGCATGTTACTGTGAGTGTCACGACGTACAACGCTCACTCAGTTTAAACCCCGCAGAACAAAGGACGACGACGAAACTCAGCCATATTAAGAGCTCTAGATTGGTCCAGATCAGGTTTTCTCCTCCTGGTGTTAGGATATTTACGAGCCAACTTCTCACTGAATTTCTTCAGGGCCTCTATCCGTTTATAAAGGGAGGCTTTCTGCTCCCTGAAGTTGACTTTCGGAAGTGAGCTTAATTTCCTCAGTGGCCGTAGAACTGGTGTCTTTTTGAGGGCAGCTTCTCTCCGTCTGTTGTCAGATTTAATTTTCTGCTGCTGGGCTCGATAGATAGCCTGGAATCTTTCCAAACTCTGCTCTTTTCTGCTTCTTTTCTGCAGCTTCTCAGCTTGATCTTTGTCAAATTTAGGCTCTTTCTCCAGATCTTTGTCCTTTGATTTAGCCAGAAACTCAGCAGTGTCCTTGTTACAAACAGCAGTATGATTGTTGCCAGAAGTGTTCACTTTTGTGTTGTCTTTTGGCTCTGGAAGGCGCTGCTTCTCAACACGAACCTCTAAATTCATGGCCTCCACTTTATTTTGGAAAGCTGTTTTATCTGTCTGGATCATCTCCACATTATTTTGGAGAGTTGGCTTCTCCATCTGGATCATCTCCACTTTATTTTGGAGAGTTGGTTTCTCCATCTGGATCATCTCCACTTTATTTTGGAGAGTTGGTTTCTCCATCTGGATCATCTCCACTTTATTTTGCAGACATATTTTCTCCGTCTGGATCGTGTCCTCTTTATTTTGGAGAGTTGGTTTCTCTGTCTGGATCGTCTCCACTTTATTTTGGTGAGTTGGTTTCTCCGTCTGGATCGTCTCCCCTTTATTTTGGAGAGTTGGTTTCTCCATCTGGCTCGTCTCCCCTTTATTTTGGAGAGTTGGTTTCTCTGTCTGGATCGTCTCCACTTTATTTTGCAGACATATTTTCTCCGTCTGGATCGTCTCCTCTTTATTTTGGATAGTTGGTTTCTCTGTCTGTATCGTCTCCCCATTATTTTGCAGAGATGTTTTCTCCGTCTGGATCGTCTCCCCTTTATTTTGGAGAGTTGGTTTCTCTGTCTGGATCGTCTCCACTTTATTTTGGTGAGTTGGTTTCTCCATCTGGATCGTCTCCACTTTATTTTGCAGAGATGGTTTCTCTGTCTGGATCGTCTCCACTTTATTTTGCAGAGATGGTGTCTCTGTCTGGATCGTCTCCACTTTATTTTGGGGAGTTGGTATCTCCATCTGGATCATCTCCACTTTATTTTGCAGAGATGGTGTCTCTGTCTGTATCGTCTCCACTTTATTTTGCAGAGATGGTTTCTCTGTCTGGATCGTCTCCACTTTATTTTGCAGAGATGGTGTCTCTGTCTGGATCGTCTCCACTTTATTTTGGTGAGTTGGTTTCTTCGTCTGGATCGTCTCCTCTTTATTTTGCAGAGATGATTTCACAGACAGGATCGCCTCCACTTTCTCTTGGAAAGATGGTTTCAGTGTTTGGATCGCCTCCACTTTCTTTTGGACAGCCACTTTCTGTCTCTGCTTGGCCTCCACTTTATTTTGGTGAGGTGTTGTCACTCGCTGGATAGCGTTCACTTTACATTGGAAAGATGTTTTCACTGTCCGGATGGGCTTCTCTTTATTTTGGTAAGATGCTAGCTCTCTATATATGGTCTCCACTTCAATTTGGGTAGATGTTTTCTCTGTCTGAAAGGGCTTCACTTTATTTTGGAGAGATACTAGCTCTCTCTGTATGGCTGCCAGTTTATTTTGGAGGGATGTTTTCTCTCTCTGCTTGGCCTTCACTTTCCGTTCGAGAGATGTTATCTCTCTCTGAAAGGCCTTCTGTTTATTTTGGAGAGATGTTTTCTCTCTGTGTATGGCCTTCATTTTATTTTGGAGAGACATTTCCTCCCTCTTTATGGCCTCCACTTTGTGTGTGAGATCTCTGAAGTCTGATGCCCTCTGTCCACTATAATTGTGAGTTTTCAGCATGATCGTCTTGTTCTGTCTGTGTTGGTTGAGAGTGTCAGTCACATTTTGTAAATCTGGAACTTGTATAGTGTTGACTTCAGCTGATGGGCTCCTCAGGTGATGTCTCTTCCTCAGATCTTTCTCTAGGATCCACTTTACCATGTTTGAATGTTGAAGCTGTTTCACCATTGACTCTATGCTCAGTTGTACTTTGGATGTGTTTTGCCTCTGTGTCCTCCTCTTCCTGTTTTCTTCTTTCTCCGTGTAACTCTGGGTAAAACTTTATTGGCTCTTCTAATTATAGGTGTCTTTAATCTTCACAGGTAAAGTATGTAAGTGTGTAACTATGGAAACCTCTGTCTTTTAGTATACCCTTAATGACATCATAGATTTGATTTCCTTTAATGTCCCGGGGGCTCGGGGTAGAAGGGGTCCCTAGCACCCCCCTTCGCCAATCGCAAGAGGCGACAAATGGGGCAGAATGTGGTGTAATGTGATTTGAGAAGACCCAGGATGGTGGCAGCAATGCAACAAATTGGATGCCAAAATGCCACAGGAGGAGAAGAAGAAGAAAGATTTATAGGTGTGTTATTGGTGGGGAGTGGTAGCCTACTGGTTAATGAGCATTGGGCTTGAAACCAAGAGGGCTGGGGTTCAGATCCTGCTTTTAGCACCACCCTGGGCCCTTGAGCAAGGCCCTTAACCTCAACTACTCCCCAGACGCCTTGTACTGTATGTATCTCGAGGGTTGAAAAAACAAAGCAGAAGTCAATGCGTTAAAAGTCATGTATTCTAGTGCAACTTAAATGTAACTTGTTGTAAATTAATGTAACATTGTAATGGGATGTGGTGTAATACTGTATCATAACGTGATTTGCTGGTAATGCACCTAAAAGTTGTTTAAACAACACAAGTGACCTGACAATTACAAATATAATCAATGTTAAAATCGCTTTGTAAAAGAAAATATTCTTTATTATTGATGTAAGGATAAACTGACATGTTATGTATTATTTTTAATGATTAAAACATTCACTCAATTGACAATTACTGCTGTTACTGCCAAATATACAACACAAGCATGTGCGAACAAACAAACATTGTGTGAACAAACACACAAATAAGCTTGTTTATGTTGGTATTTTTTATTTTTACTTTTTTTTTTTTTGCTTTTAGCTCCAGAGGAGCTCCGGTCAATCATCCAGGAGGTGAGATACCGCACAGGCCTGCAGTCGGCCAAGCTGATCCGCCAGCTGAAGAGACGAGACCGTCTTTGTCACAAGCTGCAGAAAAACTATGACATTATCACAGCGTGTCTCCAAGCTGTCTCACAGAAACGACGTAAGAATGCACGGTCTTTGCTTTGTTTTAATACTGAACCACACCTGTTTTCCACTTGGCGGTGTATTGATGAGATTGATGGTAAAAGTAGCACAAACAAAACATCTGATTTCATCGGTGCTGGTGTAAAACTAGAAAATTTCAGAATCCACCATCGCGTGATAACACAAACGTCTTTAATGGTTGCGTTTAAGGAGTTTTCAGTTAGATTCATATGCAGATTCACTGCTATATGTCAATAAATCCTCTGTATTGAACCTTTGACTCGTATGCAGACACCAACAGGTGAAGGAGTGTCTCCACAGGGCTCAGTGGAGAGAGCTAATGTATTTGACAATAAATGTTCTGTATCTATAATGGATGAAGAGAATGGAGACAGTGACTTATCGAGCAGCTGGTCTATTTAAATCAGGTGTGATGGGTTTTGGATGATGCAGACTTTGCTGTGTGTAACTGTGAGATATGTCCTGTGCGTATGTTCATCTCAGTGGACAGATGTTGAGATGTTCAGGTGTCAGTGCAGAGCCTGGTTTCTAATTCCTTTAAAAACATCCCAAATAGTTGACATATAGAACAGCAACATAAAAGATCCATCCTTCCTCCAGCCACTCTGTTTATGCTCCTCCACCATTACCTCATCATTCGCTGTCTCCACCCCACGTGCCTCTCCATCCTACCGCATCCCTCAGTCCCTGCACCTCCTCCCGGTGACGTTGAATGGGGGGGAGGAGGAGGTGGAGGAGGAGGAGGAGGACAGCAGCAGAAGCCGTCACATCCTCCGCAGCCCCTTTTGTCCTAAACCACAGTTTCTGGAGATGTTGTGTCATATGGACATGGACATGGACCTGGACCTCCTGCTCGTCACTGCACCGTGAAGGATGAACTGATCCGCAGCGTCTCTGACTCCGACCGTCACCGGAAGTGACTCCACACCTTCCTGTGATCGATTGGCTTTTTCACGTCTCGGCGGAACAGGCAGGCGGCTTCTCCCGTTCCCCGACGAAGACCCGGAGGAGACCGGATGAGCCGGACCGGACGATGAGGTGACTCAGCCGGACAGAGCGCTCACATTCCCGATGCGGCAGGAGCGGCTCCCCGCCGCCGGCAGGAGGCCGCGGGCGGCCGGGAAGCAGCGGCAGCAGGGGTCGGGAGGAGTCGGTCACATCATCAGCAGCGTCCTGAAGAAGCGGAACGGGATCTCCCGGAGTGCGCCCCGGCTGCTCTGCACCTTGGAGCCAGGTGACCCATCAGAACCCGCCCGCATGTCCCGACCAAACCTCCGCGTCCATTAGCTGTCTAATGTCTCTGTGTCACGTGGTCAAAGAGCTGAAACACCTATAATAATAATAATAATAATAGTAATGGTGATAATAATAATGGAAATAATAATAATGTGTCCCTTAATAATTTAATTCTCTTTTCAACTCCATTCTCTTTTAGTCCGGTTTGTTAATATTGGACTTTCGGGACATTTCGTTTTCGCTACTTTAAACACAGCAGCCGCTTTAAAGGCTGCTTACGTCATGTCTATCAATATTGGTTAATTGGTTTATTAACAAGCATTAATAACGAAAATAAGCACGAGAATAAAGAACTCAAACACAGACACCAGTTAAAGGAGAAGTAGGACAAACTTCTCCAGCCCCTCCCGTGTCCCACCATGTCCACCTCCACCTCTCCGGATGTGTCCACCAGTTGTCCTGGTGATGGGCGCGGGCTTTACCCGCAGTGTGAGCGGTGTGGGATGATCTGTACCGGGGGGGAAGTGGGAGGGTTTTCCCCCGTTAATCCTCCAAAGCTGTGAGAGGAAACGGCGGAATAAAGCGACGCTCCTCCATCATGGCGCAGGACGGAGGGACAGAGGAGGACCGAGCAGGTCACACACACACACACACACACGTTTTGTCGTTCTTTCTTCCTGTTTATTGGTGAGAGGAACCCTCCTGTTGTTTCCTTGTTGCTTCACACGAGGCCGGAGGAGAAACGGCCGCAGACTGAGCCGTTTGGCTCGGAGCCGAATCAAGTCGGGACTGATCCAAGTTTAATTTCCGTTTGGTTCGGTGTGTGGGGTGGGGGGTGGGGGTGGGGGGCTGTGGTTGGGTGTTAGCGTCTTTATCTAAATATTCTCTTAAGATGTATTTATGTGCGTGTTCTGAGGTTTTATAAGATTACCGGCGGCGAAGAGACTTCAGCACCACCAGGAAATGGACAGCGACTCTGTGAAGCACCAGACTCTTTTCCTTTTTTAATTGCGATTAAAAATCAGAACGTTCCCTTTAAATCACACAGGAAATCACCGACAACGACCATGTACACGCATCTATACATATATGTACATTTACATGTATAGACACACGATCTCAGGGCTTCCGGTATTTAGACTTTCCGATTGTGACGTCAGAGCAGGTGATGCTGACGTGGCAGAAGTTAAAACTGTATTGACTCAGATTTGAAACATTTTAATTCAGAGGTTTCCTTTGATGTGTACATTTATGTGTATTATATCGAGTGTGAGTTGAAAGTTTCTGGGAATCCTGTTATGTTTTGTGATATTGTATTTTACGTGCATCCATGGCACATTATGTTACTGTGGATTTGAAACCATACACATCGAATTAAAATTCCTCTTAATTAATGTAGATTCACTATACATGTATACACGTACTATACGGAATGCTAAAACTTTCATTTCTTTTTTGCTGTCCAACAGTCCACTTCATTTCTGTTTAACATATTTTTGGAGAATAAACTTTACCTTTAACTAGTTATTTAGTTATTCACCTCTGACTAATGACTCATCAAACCAAATGTCTCTGCTTGTTTACAGGAGTTGACACCAGGTTGAAGTTCACCATCGAACCATCACTGGGAAAGAATGGATTCCAGCAGGTGAGCTGCAGCCCATCAATCCTGTGTAAAGTGCTGGTTAATAAAGAGATATGATAAATAAAACTGTGTGTTTTCCCCCTGCAGTGGTATGATGCCCTCAAGGCAGTGGTGAGACTTCCCACTGGAATACCAAAGGAATGGAGAAAGAGGGTATGGAACATTAATAACTGCAACATATATGTTTGGTTTTCTGTGGCTGTTTTATTTAGAAAAGCTGCATTAAGCAGCTGTATTGTTGAGTGGATTCCTGTGTGAACTCTGGGACACAACCCCTGGCTTTAACTTCTGTTTGGAACAGAGACAAATGAGATGTTACACTTTTCTGTTTGTGTTTGTTTTGAACCCAGAGGGAAACTCACACAAAGAAAGTGATGATCCAGCTATGCTGTTGTCTTTTTTTTTTTATTCAGCCAAAGAGTTTTAGTTTTTAGCGAGACAGCACATTCTGAAAGAACAACCTGCAGCTGCAGCTTTTTCACAAAGCTCCATTCATCACACATCTGAAGTTTCTCTCTTTGGATTGGGGCGGTGGGGTGGAAGTGATTACTTTTGTTTTGTTATGAGGACATGAACAATAAAATCTTCTCTCTTGCATGAACTAACATAATCCGGAATGAGTCAATGGGAAACGATGGGCTTTTTTGCGGAAGAAACACTTGAGAACATTTTGGAAGGAAAAACAGTGCAGTTTAAAGATTTGGACTGAATTAAAGTCTTGTTAACGCTCCTGATATTGGAACATTTTCTCTAATTGCCTTTTATAATTATATGTATTTCATTGTGTATGTAATGTTGTTGTCTTCACACAGGTCTGGCTGACACTGGCAGACCAGTACCTTCACAGCATCTCTATCGACTGGGAGAAGACGCTTCGTTTTGCCTTTAACGAACGTAGCAACCCAGACGATGACTCCCTCGGCATCCAAATCGTCAAGGTAACCAAACTGCTTTTTTTGCTGGGGCGCCTGGGTGTGAGACAGATGTGTATGCACATGAGCACTTGTGTGTTTGTGTGTACTGAGTCAGTGGCACGGGGACCAGAGAGGAAGCTGCAGCACTTTGTCATTTTGTAGATTAAAACAGACAGAGACTGGAATGGAAAACATTGTGTGGAAACTGTTCAGGGTCATGGTAAACAGTATAAATGCTTCCAGCGGAGGAATAATATCAAACATTTCAGTGTCCAGCTTGGTCTAATGGGATTTTGAAGTGCGTGAGGTTCTAGAATATGTGGGTGTCATTTTAAATAGAAATAAACAATATATCAAATTTCACTCAACGGTCTGAGCTCAGTAAAGCATCAGCAAAAATTGACACAAAAATATGTTTATTTTCTGATTCAGTTCTCAGTATGTTGAACATTATTACATTGCACTGTCTGTAAAAAGCAGTGTAGGATCAGTGGAAGATGTTTGCTCATGGTTGTGCGTCAGAGAATGGGATGGCTGCATCATGGAAACACGAGAGCTCTTTTCCCACTGACTCATCGATTTCCCTCCATCTGCTTCTCTCTGTTTGTCTTCTTCTCTCAGTCCCATGACGCATCAAATGGTCAGTAACCTACTCGGTTAGCACATTAGCCTGCAATAAAATAATCTATATTTCACATCCTCCTCACTTCCAGGACCTACACAGGACAGGCTGCAGTTCTTACTGTGGCCAAGAGGGGGAGCAGGACAGGGTGGTACTGAAGAGGGTGCTGTTGGCGTACGCCCGCTGGAATAAAGCTGTGGGTTACTGCCAGGGGTTCAACGTACTCGCCGCTCTCATACTGGAAGTGACAGAGGGCAATGAGAGCGATGCGCTCAAGGTAAATATGTGATGTTTGTTCAAAGTCAGGTGTGAGTTGTGTGATTCTTCTTTTCTTTCTGTTACGCTTTGTTTTTCTTTTCTGTTCAGGTCATGATCTACCTGATTGACAAAGTGCTGCCAGAGAGTTATTTTGCCAACAACCTTCGAGCATTGTCAGGTAAAGACTCACAAAACGTATCATAAATTAATGCAACATCGTACACACCCAGAAATAAACTTCATGTTATTGTCAATTGATTTGAATTTTCATCCTTTACGATGCTAATTGCACAAAAACATGCATTTGTATAGTGTCTTCTTAGTTATGAGGGGTTGTGATTAGCATTTTCTAATATGAATCAAATAATGGAGAGAGAATTAAAATATTTGTCTTAGTTTGTGATTGAGGGAAGTGAAGATTAATGGATGCGGCCTGTGCCTGGCAACATTAACACTGAATTAGTCAAACTAACTAATGACACATCCGCAGTTTGAGACCTGGTTTGATTCTCTGATCCGCTCATTGTTTCACTCTGTGATGTCTCCTCCTGTCAGTGGACATGGCTGTGTTCAGAGACCTGCTGCGTCTCAAACTGCCCAGACTGTCCCAGCACCTCCACCACCTTCAAAAGACAGCTAACAGAGAAGCTGGAGGTAGAAATCTGTGTTTGTGTGTTTGTGTTTCTTATTTTTTTGAAAGTCAATTGCGTGATTTTCGTTCTTCCTTCCATCTTGTCATCTTTCTTTCCTTCCTTCCTTTCAGGCAGTTACGAGCCTCCACTGACCAACGTCTTCACTATGCAGTGGTTCCTCACCATGTTCGCCACCTGCCTGCCGTCGTCCACCGTGCTGAAGATCTGGGACTCGGTTTTCTTTGAGGGGTCGGAGATGCTGTTCAGAGTTGCTCTCGCCATCTGGGAGAGAGTGGGGGAGTAAGTGGACCATCTTTTGAATTGCTGCCGGTAATAAAAGACAGATTCCCAGTTTTCCCGTCTTTTCCCCAATGCCTACGTCCTCCCTCTGTGTCTGTCCAGGAGAATCGAGTACTGTCAGACTGCAGATGAGTTTTACAGCACGATGGGTTGTCTCACTCAGGAGATGCTGGAGCACAACTTAATTGATCATGTTGAGCTCATGCAGGTACGGGACAAACCTTCTGTTCATATGATGCTGTTAAATGGATACATGTACAATTAACACAGTTTTCTCCTCCACCATCTTCTCTGTCTGACAGGAGGTTTACTCCATGGCAGTGTTTCCTTTTCCTCAGCTGGCTGAGTTGAGAGAGAAATACACATACAATATCACTCCATTCCCTACCTCAGTCAAATACAATGGAAGGTCTGTTATGTATCTATACATTTAGTAGTATGGAAACACACCCTGTGATACCTATCAGTTTATTTCTCAAACGTACTGCAGTCCAAGGTTCCCTTTCAAAGCGGCAGTGGTGATGATGAATGTGTTTTCGTCTTGTTTCAGTGGTGGTCTGGGCAGCTGGGAGAGTGATGATGATGCTGACATGGATGATGAAGACTCCATGGTGACTGCTCTAGGTTGTCTTGGGCCCCTGGGTGGACTTCTGGCCCCTGAGCTGCAGAAATACCAGAAGCATCTCAAAGGTCAGTGCTGCAGGCACATTTAAGAACAGCAAACCCTGGAGCGTTTTGCCCCAGTTCATTATGATCGGCCTGTGATTTGACTCCAAATAAAAACTAACTCTGATCTGTTTCCTCCAGACAAATCCCTAAATCCTCTTCCTTTAAGGGCTCTCACAAACATGAAAAAGGTCAAATAGCTGCAGGGATTTAGTTAAAAATGCTGGTTAAGATCTGGAGAGGGAGTCATTAGGCTCCAGAGAGAGATTTAAGAGTGAAGAGTGATGAGCTCTGGTTCCACAGGCCTTCACATACATAACTGTTCTGCAAATCTTCCTTTTGTTGACCCTAATCTCCGAAGTTTATCAGTGTCATAACCAACATCACAGTTAGGAAACAATGTCAAGAAGTGTTTGGAAAATTCAAGTGAAATAGTGTGACATGTTGGAATAAAAAGATCTTTCTTCCACACCCAGACCAGAGAGCAGAGCAAGGAAACTTTGCAGAGCTGAGTCCGGGGGCAGTCGGAGCTGGAGGCTTAGGTGTAGGAGGTGGAAGTGCTAAGGCAGAGCACCAAGCAGCCATCAACAGCATGATGATGGAGAGGATGAGCACTGACATCTGCGCACTGAAGAAGCAATACGCAAGAATCAAAAGGCGGCAGCAGCAACAGGCTATGCAACTGTACATACGCACAGGTGGGGGGAAGAGTAAGGACAGTCATAAAGTCATCATCACTATCTTTTCTACATTGTTTATTATTTTTTTTATTCTGTCTATGCTTTCTTTTGACTGTTGTCACATTCATGTTTAATGATTTATTACATGTAAATATATACATTCATATAGATGTCTGTTGTCAGAAGTAAATATTCAAAGATATGATTGTTTAAATTCTGTACATACTCTTACATATGGGGGCAGAGCAATGATAACAAACACAACAGAGCCGTTGTGTTTGTTATCGTATCAGTAGAAAGTGTTTGATGATGATGTGTGACTTGTAGGACTTGGACCTGAGGTTCCCACAAGTCCAGGAGTTCTTCAGGACTGTCTCGTCACACACAGCGACAGTACCGACTACCAAGCTGAGGGTACTGATGTCCAGCCATCTTAAATATGGTTTTCTGGATCTGATCTGAGGGTTGATTAATGGGTCCTTGGTGTTTTTTCAGGATGGTTGTGGAAATCTCTGGTTTTTACTGTAGGAAAAGGTTTCTTTTAAAACAAAAAATAAATGAATGCGTTTGTTATTGGGATGATTGTAACTGGGAAAACTGGCGACTTCTCCATTTAATTCAAAAAATGATTCATGTTTCGTTTTTTTTTGTTTTACATGTTATTATACATTAAGTCATAAATCTACCATCTCACTTCTCTTGTCATCAAGCCTGATTGTTTCACAGTAAGACACAGTTTGTATTTATTGAACCTGGACCAATCATTGACTGTAAACCTGTTTTTTGTGTTTGTCTCCTTACCTGTCCCCTCCACCCAGATAAGTGCCCAGCCACCCGTGTCCTGGCGTCTCAGCTCAACACCTCCAGCCCTGTGATTAACCACCTCCTTCTGGCCCGCAAACCACGTGGAAGTCCTCAAAGCTCCAGGCGTAAGACAACAAGCATGTCCACACCACCAGGCGCTCGACCTGCTTTCATGTTGCAGAGTCGGGGCTCCCCGACCAGGCAGAGCTGGGGCTCACTGCCATCCAATAGCACTGGATCTCCAGGAAGCTCTGGAGGAGCTTCTGGGTCACCTTGGCGTGCTCACGTCCGGGTTCATCGGCGAAATATAGCCAGGGCTCAGGCCGAGCTGGGCTTTGGAGATTCAGAGGAAGGAGACAACAAGGAGGAAAAGGGATCGTTGAGGCAAGAGGATGACAAGGAAGGAAAGACTCAAATAAACAAGAGAAATGAAAATCAGGAGCAGGGAGACATGATTGACAGCCCCGTCTCTCCGTCTCCTGGTCCCTCTGTTACAGGGTCGGTATGTGAAGAGGCTCCTCAGGCTGCTGATGCTGATGAGACAGAAGCAGCAGATGTTGGGGAAGTGGTAGTGCAGCTGGACTCCCTGGATCTAGATAACAAGTCAAACGCCCCCATCAAAGTGAACTCAGATACAGAGTCCACTCCTGTCCCTCTTCTCCCTCCTCCACCGTCCTCAAACAAACACAAAGAGTCTGACTCCTCTGGTTCAGAGACAAACACTGGCTCTGACAAACAGTTTCCCTCCACTGCTGTATCTCCACCAAACCACTCCTCCAGCTGCTCCATCTCTTCTGCCCTCCCTTCCTCCTCTGTCTTCACACCAACTTCACATGGTCCATCCAGCTCATCTTCTCAAACACCACCCTCCAGCCCAACCCAAGACTCCAAACTCTGCCTCCCACCCTCCTCATCAGCCAGTGGCCTGTCCACGCTCTCACTCCCTGCCTCTTCCACCCTTTACAACACCCCTTGCCCCTCCATGCCCTCACTCTCTTCTGTCTCATCATCCTCCAAATCTAACATCTCATCCTCTCCTTCAACCCCTTTGTTCACCTCTGCCACCTCCACTTCCAAACAACAGCAAGTCTTCTCCCCGTTCCCTAGCTTAAAGCAGCCAAGAAAATCTGTTGCAGCAAGAAACCTCGGCCTCTACGGCCCCACATCCAGAACACCTTCTGTACACTTCCCTCAGCTCAGCCGCAACCTTCACCGTAGCAGTGCTGCTGGCGCCACCGGGAGGCGATGAAGTCCTCCTGCATATCAAGAAAACAACTGACATCTTATTTAAAGAAGAGCGAAAGTTCTAATGTGTGGAAATGTATTATGGAAACATGAAATCTCCTCACGATCTGTTTGCATTGGATCTGTTTGGACACTCTACTCCAGGACTATCACAGTATCAGTCCCTTTACAGTTGTCTATGCAGGTTCTTTTGACCATAATCAGTTTATTCAAAACAAAATAAAGTTAAACCATGTTTTCTAGTCTCTCCATAAAGGCTCTGTATGCCTTCAAAAGCAGTATGTGATCTCTAATAAGGATTCTCTCTGGCCTAACTCACTTCCTTTCACCTTATTTGTACTTCACGTGTGAATCCACTATAGCCATTCCCTTTTGTTTCTATGCCAAGTATTTAAAGAAGCAACGTCACTAGGAACAGAACATACCTAAGAGTTCATGAAATCATGAAAAGAAAGTCTGTGTGTGTGTGTGTATGTGACCAAACACCAGTCATGACGCCTTGGCGGACTCAACGTGTTTTCTTTAAATCATTCCCTGTGTGTCAGTTTGTTTTGATTGTTAAACAGGAGGAATGTAATGAGTAAGACAAGTAGAAACATAACTGGAATTTAAATGTTATAAGCACAGTAGATGTATGCAGTATGTAGGGAAGAAAATAAATTAATTTAAAGAATTAATTTAAAAAATCATATTAGCTTAATGTTGATCTCTGGTGTATAAATCACTCTTTAACATTTCCCACAGAGCTGTGGCTTTCCATTGTAGTAACTGAGAGAAATATTTAAAAAATAAAACCCTTGATAATTGATCCTGGCCCTGATGTTTGGTATCTGAAGTTTAGCATGAAGACTATTTATTTATTCATTCATTCATTCAATTTTCCAAGTGGCTGAATTTGAACGTCGGCCAATCGAAGATTGTGGCTGAAATTTATATTGTTAATTTTATATGAATGATTAAATTAAAAAAAAACATTAAGATCTAAAGATAATAATGTATACAACTGAATATAAACTAACGTGTGAAAAGTTCCTGCATCGTAAAATGGGGGAAGATAAACAAGTTTCCGTCCGCCATTTTTGTTTTGATTAACAAACTGTTGCGGTTTGTGAAAGTGGTGAAATCGTTCACTGTGAATGAGGAATGGATTTCTGGAAGAAGGAATGGCGGTGAGTGTCATCAGCTGATCAGCCGGGGTTTTCAGTTTGTGTAAAAAAAAAACATGACATTAAAGGAAAGGTAGAAATTGCTAGCTAGCAGTTAAACAACAGTTAGCATGAGTGGAAGATCGGTTCAGCCGAATTAGCTGTTAGCAACTCCTGTTTTGCTTTACACTTGTGATTGTATAGTCATGTTTCACTGGGATACGTTATTATTCCGATGCAAGTTGTGCTCCGTGTGTTTTAATTGTTTTGTTGTAGAATTTATGGATATTTAACCCACAATGACCCTCTGGGATCTTAAATTCTCTGGGCGCCTCAGTGTGAATGTGTGTCAGGAGGGTACGAAAACATCCTTTATCTCATTTTCAGTCACAGAGTGTGTGACTACATGCCATCAACCACCTCTACAGCCTCATTCATTGTTATTTATATTCTACATTACAACCTAATGCAAATGTTTATCATCTTAGGTGTCTAACCACAGCACAGTTTATTTTGACACTTTAGGCTGTGGCTGCTCTGTTTGAATGAGACAATAATGTACCATCTAAATTTCTCATCCTGTCAATCACTAACCCACAGGTATGATGAAAATGAATGACAGCAACATAGTTTACTTCCACATTAAATACCAGTTGTGCAGGTTGACTCCTTTGTGTGTGTGGTGACATGTACAGTGGAAATGACATGTAGTATCATTACGTACAAAAAGGTGTAAACTGGAATAGAAATATTTGTCTGGCACACCGGGATTCTTTTCATTGGTTCAGGCTTCTTGGAAAAAAGTCTTAAGAAGCTATTGAATTTAATTAATAACAGTTGTGAATATTGTTTTTAAAGCTGTAATCCAGCTATTCACTTGTTTATCAATTTTGTGCAGCTTATCTGAGTTCAGTAAGAGGATTATGCCAGGAAATATAACACTGAGGTCAAATAGAGCGAAATGTATTTACGTTTGTTTGATGGAGAATTTTAGTCCTTATTGTTCCTACTGGTAATTCTTACATACTGTATATATATATATATATATATATGTGTGTGTGTGTGTGTGTGTGTGTGTGTGTGTGTGTGTGTGTGTGTGTGTGTATTTCACCTAAATTTCATTTACATTTGAAAATCTAGTTTAAAGGGGAATGAAATGACTGTGACGTTCCTCATTGTGTCAATACTCCACCTCCAGCCTCTGTTCAGTTACACTTCAGCTGAAGTCTGTAAGAAAACAAACAATGCACATTTATTGTACAGGATTCAGAACAGTAACAGCAGAACTATACAGGGATCTAAGTACCTGATCCAAATAACAGCATCAGTTAAACACCGAGGTACAGTGCGAAAACATACATCAACAAAACCAGTGCTACACAATCACAGATCTGCTCCATCCAGGGTGCACTATAGCGACATTGTTACATTAGCTATTTACACACTTAGAATGGAGGTTAACGACTCAGTATTCAGTGGAATAGGATTTTAAAAAAAACATAAGGGGATAGTAGATTAATATTTGCAGTCACCAGTTCGTTTTTTTTTGAAGAAGAAGAAGTGAATTTCATAAACTATTGTATACTACTATATGTGGTTAGTTCATTAAAAGCAGATTTTCTATTGATAAACACACCTTTTGTAAGCGTGTCGTCACATTAAGTAGAATACTTTAGAGTTCTCATGATAACAACATGTTTTCAACCAGGGAGGAGTCGGCAGGTTACAAGTTCGCTGTTTGGCTTAATTTTTGTTTTAAATTTTAAAATGGAGGAAGATAAAGAACAAGTCTGTCACAGTCCTGTGTGGATGTGCAGGACAACCAGGACACTCCCTTTAGTGATTACTATTATTATTGTGTTCTTGGCATTCGGTGTCAGACGTCTCTGCAGTGATTTCAGCTAAAGTCAAATGCTGCGTGTTTGTAGGTAGTAGGTTGTTTGGTTGGGAGGTCACGAGGTCAGCGCGCTGTGATGCAAGCCATCCCCGGGTTAACGAAGGAGAAATTCCTGAACATCGTCTGGTCAACGCTGTTAATGAGTGTCCGGTCGGCGCACGACAGCCGAGGCTTCTCGTTGATGAACTCTTTGTCGAAGTTGCTGCAGTCGCTGGGCGACGTCTGGGAGAGAAGAAGAGGAAAATATTTCATCTTACACAGGAAGACGAAGACGCTCAGTCAACAAGATGCAACAATCCCACTGCAACATAGACTTGTCTCCACTTACTAAAGTTGGCCTGAAGGGCGGCACCACGTGGCGTTGCTCCAGGGCGTTCCAGTCGGTGCTGCGGAAAAAACTGTGCTTCCTGATGTTTCCCTTCACTCCCAGCCGCTCCTCTGGCTCTCTGACAAACAGCTGCAGACAGTGACATGAGAGCTGATGGTAAACACAAGTCACATGACCGCTTTACGCACAGGTCAAAGGTCAACCCCCATTCGTTAGCTGGGAGTCCCCTGTCTTTTTCCAGACACAGGTGTAATGTTAAAATTAGAAAAATAAAATAGTTAGAACTCAATAATATAATATAATATACAGTGTATGTATACATTAACGGTACATTTAACAACACACACAGCCTCTGACCTTCACTAAAATGTCTTTTGCGTCTTTAGTGAGCCAGCGTGGATAAACGGGGTTGTCTGTCCGTATGGACTGGAACAGCTCCTCTTCATCTCGGCCGTGGAACGGAGATTGACCGATCAGCATCTCGTACAGCAACACGCCAAACGACCACCAGTCCACTGAGCTGCTGTACCTCTGACCCAGCAGGATCTGATACGCATTGGAGACAATTTTAAAAAATGATCACCATCGCCCTCCAGTGCAGAGAACTGATCTGTGGGATGTAGTGTTAGAACGTGTGGTCACCTCGGGGGCGATGTAGTCAGGCGTTCCACAGAAGGTGGAGGTCCGCAAGTCACCCTCCATGTTCTCCTTGCACATGCCAAAGTCTGCGATCTTTATATGACCCTCAGAGTCCAAGAGCACGTTGTCCAGCTTCAGGTCTCTGCAGGAGGACACAGCAGGGCGGGGAGAGATCAGAAACCAGAAACCAGAGCTTGGAGGCTCGAGTTCGTCCTTCTCAACTCTTCTATGACTGATTCTGTCGATGTCTGTGCTGAGACTCTACCTGTAAATGATTCCTTTGGAGTGCAGGAACTCGAGGCCGCAGATGATCTCAGCTGCATAAAAGCTGCACAGACAAAAAGAGGAAACTGTGTTACTTGTCTTTTATTTCCTGTTTCATCTCCTCCCTCTGACAAAAGAGAATATCTGTATTTCAGTCGGTAAATGAATAATCAACAAAAAAACTGGGACAGGAGACGTGTGCACGTACGTGGCTCTGTGTAAGTCAAATTTATGGCAGCTCTGGATGTGGAACATCAGATCCCCTCCGTTCAGATACTCCATCACAAAGAACAGGTTCTCCTGGGAACAAAGATGCAAAAATGTTTCCATTGAGCTGGACGGTTGCATGTCCACAGATGACTTCAGTACACGTCAACATTGTCATCACCTTGGTCTGGAAGGTGCAGTAAAGGTGTGTGAGGAAAGGATTCTCCCAGGCTAAAGACAGCACCCTCCTCTCCACCATCGTGCACTCCACATCATCGTCCATCAGCACCACGTCCTTCTTCAGAGCCTTGATAGCGAAAAACTGCTGACTCTTTTTCAGCTCGGCTAAAAACACCTGGAATCACAAGCGGCAGCATTTGGAAAACCTGACACTACTGGACTGAACCCTGTTGTCAAGTCCACGGTTCTGCAGGGGACAAAACTAATGACACAGCGTTAACCTTCTATGTACTGTATATTTCTTTCTTTTTTTAAACTGTGTTAACTTGCATTGCATGTTTTTTTATGTGTGCAATTAGTTCATCTTTCAGAAAATGTTTATACCTGCGATGCTGTTTGTTGCAGGTACTGTTTACACTGTGTTGCTCAGTTCTAATGCCTGTGTTCTTGCATCGAATCACCTCCTGTACCTTGCCGAAGCTGCCCTTCCCGAGCATCTTGTGCAGGACGAAGTCATCGATGTCGAATTTGACTTGGTGATCCTTCCTCGGGATGGCGTACAGTGGCTCCTCCTCTGCTGAGGCCTCAGTGGGCGACATGCTGACATCTGCCGGCCCCTCCCATGAAACGCCCTGCAAATCTGCAACAAGACGCATGTCAGCAATAAAAGTGAATATGAATTAGAGTGCGTGATCATAAAAAAAGAGATGTACAGAGAGAAGGAAAGATTTCAAACTTGTGTACCTTTGTTTGCAGGTGTCGCTGTGGACGGTAAACCCATCGTCAACCCCGATGGAGCTCGAACCATTCCTGGCTGGCCAACACCCACTGGACCTTCTCGACCAATGATGTCAGTTTCTTTGGTGCTTCTGGCCTGGAGGTTGAAGGTAGGACCAGCATCCAGCAGATGATCAAACACACATTTCAAAAGCAGACTATTGTCATTTCCTCACATTGTGTAACAAACAGGAAGTGTGTGAATACGATCCGTGGTAGATTCAATGGATCCAATATCCACTGGGGAAGTTATATTTAAATACAGTGACAGTCTATTTAAGAAACACTAGTCCCAGAGTGTATTCAAATAAAATTCCTTAATCCTTATCCTTCGTCTAGGGCAAGTTTAAGATGACAACAAATGTACAAAGCTTAAACATTTCCAAACAATTAATATCCTCATTTCGAACCTGCTGTTTGCTCTCAATCATGGCCAAGGCTTCAGCCATCAGTTTCTGGTTGACACCACACAGGTTGGCTACTTTCCTCTCACACTTGTGATGAACGTTCATGCTGCATTCTGCACAGAAGAAAACAAAATCAATTAAATTCAAATGTAACCATCCAAAGCTTTTTTTTTCCTCGTGGCAACAAGATAAGAACCTCTTGTAGATTTGCTAGAATGGGGCCAGATATTTACTACTTGAACACAAAGATGCATTGATCCACAGAAAAGATAAATCTCCAGCCTCTCACCCTCACATTTGAGCCCCTGCTTTGCGAGCCCCCACAGCAGAGTCCCACAGTGTTCACAGAAGGTCGGGCTTTTGTAGTTATACACTTTAAACCTGTGCGGCATGTCGATCTTGAAGCGCTCCTTATGGATCTGCAAAGGAAAACACATCATACAAACGAATCTTGGAGGCCCTAGAAGTAAACACTTCCTTCTTCCAGACAGAGGGGGGCAGATGTGAGGCTTTGTTTTCTCTTTGCAGTTGAAGAGGAAGTGAAACAAGTGAGCCAGGACAAGAACATATGCTGTGATAATGCTCGGTGGCAGCTACATCACTAAGCATTTGTAACCACACGTGTGTTAATCTTTTACACAGAAGGTGTAGGTGAGCTGCTGTGATGTCATGGTAAATGACTGCGTGGAAAATGTTGCCGTGAGTCTCACCATCGTTTCCTTGCTGTTTATGGCTGAGCCGGTGCATTTGGCGATAACTTTGTCGAGACACTTTTTGTGGATCGCTGCGTTGCAGTCTGAGAGACACAAACACAACAGTGTCAGACGCACAGTGAGGTGTGAAAGCATCGTTATGAGTTAGTGTCATTGGAAAACATGAAGCCGCTTACGTCTGCACTGGTAACCCTGCTTGTTAAGACCCCTGCAGTGGAGATAAACTGTTATGAATGACTAATAACTTAATGAAGAAATGAGTAATTAGTGTTTTTTTTATATATATATTTTTTGCACATACCAAACAAACTCTTTGCAGACAGAGCAGAAGGTCGGTTGAGGGAAGAACGTAGCACTGAACTCGTGACATTTGACGAGGTGAACTTTGGCCTGTTTGATGGCACCGCGGCGCTGGTGGAGGGCGAACAAACCATCTCTCTCCCGCTCGGACTCGGGGTCTTCTTCAGTCTGACCCACGGCATCTGGAAACACATCGTATACTGAGCACAGATAACGTCACTGTGCCTGATCAATGTTAACCAACAACTTTTTACTGCAGTGGCAAACACAACACGCGTGTTTGTGTGTAGTGGTGAAGGACGTTGCACACTTCAGATTGTCCTGCTGTCCCAGTGCTCGGCCACCTGTTACTCTGAGCAATGATTTCCTATTTGCTGTATCTAAATATAGGAACGTGAGACGCCTTCTTCCCATCAGCCCTCGCACTTCTCAGGCCTCTGCTTCATGGTAGTGAGTAAACGGTGCGAGCAGAGCTTTTTATGATCTGCTCGCAAGACTGTAAACAGCGAGGTCCTGATCCTGATTCAGAATATATTCCTTAAGGTAAAATCATTACACATTAAGACCTGGAGGTTTGTTTTGGTTTTATTTCCAGTCCTAGTTTGGTCTCTCACCGCTTTTCTCCAGGTAATATTTAGCCTCCATCAGCAGGCGGCCCTGTGGCTTCAGCTCCAGCTGAAACAAACAGAAACTGAAACAGTGAACCCGTTTAGAACAAGAAGAGCAGGAGTCCATTAGAAAACCATCAAGAGAAACAGAGAGAAATAAAAAAAAAAGGGAGAAGCCTGTGGCTTCAGGATGATGATGCAAAAGCCAGATCTTTATAGGAGGCGACACACAGAGCGGGGCACTTACCCAGATCTCCAGTTTGCCGTTCTCCTTCTTGCAGCGTGTTGCTAGCGAGTCCAGAGCCACCGTGGCCTCAGACTTCAGCTCTGCCGTCCGATCCTTCACCATCACGTGCATGATGCGGCCGCGGTGGATGTGGGCGTCGAACGTGGTGCTCCACGGCGGGTACATGGTGGGCTTCTTCTGCTTGTACACTTGGCCCTTTTCTGGGAAGAAAGAACATGCATCTCTGTGTTTGTAGAACGCTACTTTGATCTGTCTCAGCTACTGACAGGAAATCGGATGAAACTAAAGCGATCTTCAATTTGACTTTCACTTCGATGCTCAGAAAATCCACCATGTCAGCAAATTCACCGCCTCACTGTTCCTGGCAGCATGGAGACGGTGGCCTGATGTATCTGATTCTCTTGCTTCATTTTCACAGATGCTGTGTGTGTATGTGCGAGTGCGAGCGAGCAGGTTAGCGTCACAGAGTTACCGTGGTAACAAAAGCAGCGTTATAGTCATCTCAAGATTAAGGAACTACTAAACCCTCTGTCTGAGACAGGGGCCTTGTTTCAAAGACTTGCATCGTCAGCGTAAATTAACTGGCTCGTTAGTATCTGAATCTTAATATATGGCATTTGTTGACGTGTACATATTGAATATCAGGCAGCATCCTATAGACATTTATCAGGAAGGGGGTGGGGGTCGATGAACAGAATCCGTGAGATGGAGATTTTCTGACAGCAGTGAAAACTGACACCAGGACTTAATCTGTAGCGAGTATCACCAGGATTAGATGTTCTTTTGGTTGCAACCCTATGTCCCTCGATGTCTCGGCCATCATCGGCTCATCGCCTGTCTGCTCCTCCCCGCCCCCCATCCCATGCCACACTGCCATCTGTGCAGATTAAAACACTTTTTTTTTAGAAAGAGAGTTTCCTTGCAGTGTTGTGCAGAGTGAGATGTGCTATGACTGGTCTCAGTCAGTTCCTGTGTTATTCTTTGAAAAGGCACCAAGCTAACAATAGTTAGTTCAGTAGTTGCAGTCAGCAGCTTAGCGAGTTTACCTTTGTCTCTTTAAATGTATCGTATTTGTATTTTTAAAGATATTCAGCCATATTTAAACGGTGAGAGGAGCACACTGTGACGAGCTGTCAGTCAGAGTTTTCCATCGAGATGAACAAGAAAAAGAAATTGTGCTAAAGGTCATGTGAGAAGAAAGGGCCTATGAATGGCCGAATGAATTTATTTTTACTGTCAAGTATCATGTTTGTTTGATTTCTAACATTTCGCTTATTTTCTAATAATAACCATCGGTCGACGTCATCTTGCTGTGACAGATGGGAGCAGAGAGGTGGAGAGAAGATGATGTTTGGCAGAGCTGAAAAGCTGAAAACAAAAGAAAGACTTTTAACGGCTCAGTTTTTTTTAATTCAACTTGTGCTTGGCAGACTCTAAAAAGACTGGAAGGAGTCTGAATGCATTTTACTTTGTCCTTTTTTTCAAACAAAAGCTGCGTTTGTAGATGAACTCATCAGCAGAGAGCCATCATGCCTGATGGGAGACATTATTTTTGTCGCCGTCACAGGCGTTTCTGTCCATCAGCTCCTAATTTCACAAACTCAGCATGGTGCCAGTGAGCAACGTGCCTGTCATCAACATCCAGCCCGCTAATGCTGATGTAGTGGAATGTGGTGATGGGAAGACACTGAGGGAAAATCTGGTTTTGTTGATTTTATATGTCATGACAGTTTCAACGTAAAGACATTGTTTTAATATGTGATACTACTGTCTGCAACAGCATATGACAACAATCTGTAGTCATTCAACCACTTTTGTGGTTTTCGCAGAAGAGGAAAAGAAACATGCATTCCGGCCTCCTCTTTCCTCTCTGCGACATACTGTTTTTAGCTCTGCCCTAAACCCACTCACAACCAGCAGTGGGTAAAGATAGCCAGATGCAGAACAGAGATATCTGCGGCGAGTCCATTATCACGCTGCTGGGACGTTTCCCAAAGTTGTGTCACTTGGCGTGAATCAACAAACACACTGAAGACAAAATGTAGGATATGGAGGCGGAGTGTTTTTTTTTTGTTTTTATAAGCCTCTTCTGTCTTTATCTGTTGGATTTCTTTCAACTCAACCATCGTACCTATAGATGCTGATGATACGGTCAGCAAAGCCAGTGTACATCTTATACAATCCAGTTAGTACAGCAACAAGCCAATCTTCATTCATTCCTGATGATTGTTAGTACCAGCTACAATTAATCTGCGTTATTTATCAACGTTTAGAACCATATGAGACAGTCAATGTACATCAGCTGTGTCAAAATGTCTTCCAATAGGCAGCTGCTGTCCTGCTGTTTTCATTAAACATGTATGTAAGACGGAGGTAATCAATAATCAGCGTGTTAGAACTGAACGACCCGGTCTAGACCACAGCTGGTTGGTCTGTCCCAGGTGATATCACCAGCAGTAATGAAGCAGATGGATCAATGAGTCGCCAATGATTCCAGTGATTGACTTCATGTCAAAATAATCATCAAACGTTTCCTTCTCCCAGCTTCTTTAGTACATTTAAGATACGAGCAATGTAAACATCTTTGGCTTTATTTACTGTATCAACTAAATGAACCATTGATCATGTAAATAATGTTCAGTTTCAGCCCTAATCACTAAACCCATTGATGTAACCACATGCTTCTTCTGACCACCTCTCAGTTTCTATATGCATATACAGCCATAACAGGCAGGAACAGAACCAAACAGTCACCGACCTGTGTCGACGGCCTCCTTCATGTAGACGGCACAGTACGGGTTCAGCACCTCCTCGTGATAGGCCAGACCGGGGTCGATCTCAAAGTTGGAGAAGCCAATTCGCAGAAAAGGCGACATTGCTCTCTGACCTCTGCTCAGATTAAGCCCCCCCCACCCAAAAAAATAAATTCCAGGTAACTTTCCAAAGCAGCTCCAGCAGATTGGATTTGTCAGATTTCACACGCCACCTCTGCGTCGCTTTTCTCTGCGGCAGCACTTTGCAGACTGCCTCGTCTCCTCCAGAGGAAAGATGGGCTGGAGGAGGAGGAGGCTCGACGTTTTCCGCCCTCGACGCTTCTCACACCCTGTGAGAGGAAGAGAGATGGCTTTCATTACCTGTGACAACCTAACCACAAGAACACGCTGTCAAGTTTCCTCGCCAGTGTTTCTGTAGTTCACACGCACACACACACACACACACACACACACATACACATAAGCGTTAAAGAAACCCAATGTAAAAGCCCTCCAAAAAAAATCTCTGCTACCAAAATAAAAGCACTCGTACCTTGTAAACACCAGCTGTCAGACTTGGCCCCTTGTAAAAAAATAAAATAGTCTCTTCTTCCACCATGTGATCCACCATGAGAACGACCACACTTAACACACTTGTGCTGCCTGGACTGCAGCAGATTCAATGTCTTTGACTTGGTGGCGGTCGATGTGACATTTGAGGCCACCCTGTGTGTGTGTGGGTGTGGGTGTGGGTGTGGGTCAATGCCAGTGGTGGAAAGGAGACTCAGCGGTGACTATTAATAGAGCTGAAATACTAAACGCAGATCAGTAATATACATCCGCAGTCCACATTACTTGTTGTCATGGCTGACGTCAGAAACCACATGTCACCTCCTTTACTCCCACAGACCCTGAGTCAGTGGTGTCATGTGGTTGGACAGACATGTACAGTGTGTACAGGACCAGAGACACAGATTATTTTTGAATGTTGAGAAGGTCACTGTGTCAGAATAGTTGATTATGGAGCCATCAGTCTTTCAGAGTAGCAGCTCACTGCACTTTACTCCTGGACCAATCGTTTTTCTGCCTTTTATTACATCACCAAAGAGGAAGTGCTCACAACTGACTGGTTATGACTGCAGGTTGTGTATAAAGATGGAAAACACGGTCAAACTAAAAAGTCATAGTACACACATTCGTTCACACAGACGCAGACCGACCGTGATGGCGACACACTGACACTACAGACTCAGACATGTGACACATGAAGCTGCCGCCGCCCCTGCACTTCCAACATGCCCGTACCCATCTTACTGCGTCTGTGCAGCAGCCTGCGTTACGACGATGTAACCACACTTCCTGTCTCTGGGTGGGTTTTATTTTGTTGTTATTTTCAAGGAAACATCCAACTTGTAAAGTTGGCAGTCTTCCATACAACATAACCATACTGATCCTAAATTATATATTTACTTTTGTTCATTTAATTTTTCCATTTATGGCCCAGTGAAGTAAAGCTGAAAGTAGAACTTTTATTTAGTTTTAACTGTTACCTGAGGCCTAAAGTATGTTGTACGTTGGTGGATGGTGTGATGGCGGTTTGAAGCAGGAGGCTCATGGTGATATAGTTTGGCCTCATTTCATTTCCACACAGTTTGAAGTAGAGTTTAAGAGGGAAAGGCGGCGAGCGCCGTGCAGCTTTAGAGCTGATGGAATGTAAAGTATCAGGCCTGTGGTGACGTCTTAATGAGATTAATCCATCCGTGCCCTCTGTACCTCTCATAAAGTAACCGTACGCTGCGTGTGAGTGGATTTAGCCTGGACGAACACAGGGGTCATTGTAAAAACAGGCTGCTGATGCCGACACTCTGATAATCTGTGGGTATTTTAAACCCAAACAGCTGCTGAGATGCTGTAAAATGTAAAAACTCAGCAGCTGATGGAGTCTAATGTGCTTTTCCACACATAAACCAGGCGCTGTGTCGTAAGCTGCATAACATGAGCCGTCACATCTGTGTGCTCTGCTCCTGTGGCTCTTTATAATCAACATGCTGCAGTGCATCGTGTCGATTCCATCAGCCACCCGTCCACACTCTGACACCACCCACACCATCCCCACGCACTCACATGTGGAGTTCAGAGAAGGTCAAGTACTGGACAGTGACCTTTCCGAAACCTTTCAGAGTCAGAGAGCGGAGTCAAACGAGCCGCCCCACCTGACGCTCTGAACCGAGCACCATCAAAGTACTCTGTGTGCGTGTGTGTGTGTGTGTGTGTGCTTTGTGAATTGGAGGGTGGCTCTTTGTTGTTATTGACAGAGGGTCCGTGTGTGATAGAAGCCTTTCCACTACAGCTGCTGCTGCGACAAAAGCACAGACCCTCAGAGTGTCCCTGAAGTGCTGGCTCACTCACACACACACACACACACACACACACCTACACACACACACACACACACACACTATATCTACCACAGTACTGTAGTTACTAATTGTCATGTACTCTACCTCAGTATACTTTATTTTATTCACTTGCTTCACTACATGAAGAGGTAAACGTTGTACATGCAACACACACCAGCTCACAGAGGTTAAAGGTCAATGACTTTTTTTCTTAAACTAACTTGACACATTAACAAACATCAAAGCAGAAAAAAAACAAAGCACCAATAAAGCACAAAACCTGAATCTATGTAAAATGTTATATATACACACACATGTCAGTCAAAGCCAATGAAACGTTCACTTACCTGTCAGAGAAAACAGTGTCAGTGTGAATTTACACGTCGCTCATCCGCAGCTCAACTTTTCCCTGAGGGCTGCTACACGGTGCGTTCACTGACTGCCGGAGAATTACAGCTCCCAGGAAGAGCTCGCACACACATTACATTTAACAACTAAACATCTCCATCTCTATATCCTCTAAACATCTCTTCAGATTTAATTACACAAAACTATTATTTACTGCCACAATAATGTGTTTAAAACTTTTTTTAAAAATGGGCTATGGGGAAACATTGGATGGGTCCGTGAATGCAGCATAGCCCTGCCCACCCACATGCAGATTGAAACTCATTGTTAAAACAGGAAAAAGAAGAAGTGTAACAATACGTTCAGTGACATTTATGGGTCACGTGGTTGTGATGCAACCTCAGAGCTGACTTCAGATCAGTTTCACTTTTCAGTAGAGAGACACAACAACTTTATCATAAAAAGTTAGGAATGAATCATAATTTACATAATATGTACATAAAATATGTACATATTATGTAAAGAAACTGTTTTAATTTATTTCATTTTCAGCTTTCTCTTATGTATAATTTAGTTTATGATATCACTAACATCAGGTTATAATCAGGTATGCTAACTAATCTGTTATTAGCATTTTTACTTTTGATCACATGACAGTGACAGATTTGTGAAAACCAAAATCAAATGGTGATTAAGAGTGATCGTTTTGATGCTCTTATATGTGTAACATAAAACCACATTCAATTTATTTTGTTGCAGTTATATGACTTGTTACATTACATGTGATGTGCACAATATATAAGAACATTAAAACTACAGTTTCTCTTTTTGTGCTGTCAATCGAATCAGAAAGAATCGATAAAGAGATGCGGCTCCTCGTCTTATTTTCTCCACCAGGAGGTGCCAGTGTTCATGTAATGACCCATGGCTTTGCAGCATGGAGTGGAATACTTCAGGGTGGATGATGCTGGTGAAAATAATGTGGGAGTCGTAGCATCTGTTTGGACCTGATCTGTATTAAATACTTCCATAATTCCTTATAATACATATATAATTAATGTTTATAATACGATTTGACGCATCATCAATCAGTGGCTGTTTTCTTTAGCGTGATCAAAAGACTGCATTCGTTTTTGTTGCCAGTCGTCCATTCATACACTATCTCTCCATTTATTTGTCCATCCATCCATCCTGTTCAGAGGCAGGAAGAACAGTCTGCGCCCACAGCCAATCATAAATCAGGACACAGCTGCAGATATCAAACGTGTGGCCCCTGACATCACATCCATCGCTTAAAGTCATGCAGCCGGATTTATTTATTTCTTATTTGATTAGGGCCTGTGTGTGTGTGTGTGTGTGTGTGTGTGTGTGTGTGTGTGTGTGTGTTGTTCACATAGATGATAACACACTTCCCTTCAATAACTTTTGCGGGTTTGGCACTTCTAATTATTCACACACACACAGTGGCACACAGATTTACAATTACTTTTACACGGAGAGTTTACACAGGGAGTCGGTTTATGACACTCTCTGTTTACATGAAGCAGAAAGACGTGTAGAAAACCCCCAGAAGTCCATGTTAGTCCAGTTAATGTGTGGAACATGATATTTACTGTAAACATACTGATCATCATAAACCGTCCCGTCATTTACTGTCACTGACACTCTGCTGCTCTGACCTTCATAATCTGATGATGTATTTTACTTACAGTCAGGTACCCTCCTTTACATTGTGAGCTGTTTCTACAGTTTGTCCTTCACTGGCCTGTAGTTATATGTACTTAAATAAATCCATGCCGACAGCAGGAGTGGATTTAGAGGTCAAAGGGCATTATACTTTTACTCTTTCCAACTTCGAACAACAATTCTGCAGGTTTTCAGTTTGTTGGCAAAGATCGAAACCACTTTTTTCTCCTCTGCTCTCAATCTCCTGCCAAAACCAACCTGCAGAAGCTGCTCGAGGCTGAAAACCTTCACAGCTCTGTGTGATTCATTTCACTTTTTCATATTTAGCCCTTCAAAAAGAAAAAAAAATCGTCTTTTATCTTTGTGCTAAAAGACGAGTTGACGTCTACAAACATAGGAATGTCATATTTTCAGAAAATTTCAATATGCCACATTTTCCATTGGCAAAAGTTCAAACTAATTCTTGTCGGTAAAACCACAACAGACCTTAGGTGGTTTTTCGTTCATTGCACTAAATTAATCCTCCTGCAAAGAGCTCAGTGGGAGCAGATTCAAATCCAGCCAAGGCTTTTCCCCTCCTCTAATCAAATCCCCCGTCCCTTTCAAAGAACATGCAGAAAACAAAAATCTTCTCACTCACACTGATTTATATTTGCATCTGTACATTGACTAGCCGTAAAAGCAATATTTTCATATCTGCCATTTTTCATTAGGCACAGAGACAAAGACTCAGAGAGAGTGGAGGACATGTAACGTAATGTTAAACACTATTCTTTTGTACACAGCTCTGATACGGGACTGAGGGATGGAGTCTGTGCTCTTTTTATATGTTTCCATGGAAACCAGTCCAGCAGCCAACCAGCTGCTACAGTGAGCCAGCCTCCTCCTCCTCCTCCTCCCAGACAGTTCATACACACTCACACACACACACACACACAACCCTAAACTCCCCACCCCCCTCCACATTCATATTACATACCGACACACAGATTTTTATAAGCTGGCAAGTTTTTTTTTTTACACAAAAAATGAAGTAAAATGGAAAAAAACAGACACACAAACACACACACTCATTCTACCTGAAAACCACAAAAACCCAGAAGCATCCAGTTGCATTGCAGCCCGCGCACGCATAACTAAACTGTGACATGGCTGTGCAGCGGTTGATGATAACGAATAGAAAAAAGGAAATGAGTCAGTTTTTGAAAAGAAAAAAAAACCAAACAACTGTGACATTTAAATTCAGGTAGATTGAAATCAGCCACAGTGCAAAATCGACTGTAGGTGTGAACTGAGAGAGAAGTTGGCCAGTTTACGACCATGAGACCGAGTGCACACAAACAGAGCACAATAATTCCAATGCTACGCATGAAACATCTGGGCTGAGCGCATGCTGCAGCGCAGTACCACACAGTACCACACAGTACCACACAGTACACTGCAGGAGGACAAAGAGGACAGAGGATGATGTTTGTGCAACATAAAGGAAAATAAATCCAACAAAGAAACATCACAAATTGACATGAATAAATCATTTGCTCCTGGCAACATTTATATGTCTCTGTATCCTGTGTGGACATAATTTTAATCTTTATTTAAAAAATATTCCATCACAGATTAAAGCCCTGCTTTCTTTACCTGACTGAAGTATATGTTATCAAGTTTTAAAAGTTAAAGTGCTTCTTATATCTGCTGCCATTTTGGATCCATTCATTGTTTCAGAAGAAATGAATGCGATGTGTCTTATTACTTTTTAGTTCGACCCACATCCCAGAGGGTGACGTTTATGACCTATACTGCAGTATCTCTTCCATCTCAATACACAATCTGCTGTCACAGCCCTAGATAGTAGTTCATTAGATTATTAGTCTCTGCTGTGCATTTCATTTGTATATATGCATATATGAAGCATATGAAACAAAAAGCTGTTTCCTTTTGAACCTAGAATAAAGTTTTTTGCCTCCTTTTTTATTTTCACCTGCATGAGGAAACTGAGAGGAAGGTGTTAATGAATCTGTTATAAACATTTCCTGTGTCAAAATATTAAAATATTCAACGTTAGTCCCCACATAGCCACACTCTCTTCTCATCCGACTCCTAATTTCACATTCTCTTTTTAACGCGCTCCCTCTCCCTCTCTCCCTCTCTCCCTCTTTCTCTCTCTCTCTCTTATGCTGTCTTTGTACAAAGCAGCAGTTTATTTCCATTTTTATCATTTCACCCGCTCCCCTCCCCCCGTGATACCATCAATGCATGCATTACCTTTTTGAAAGTGAGATGAAGGGAGGTGTATTTACACTCTCACTCTCTCTCTCCACATATCAGATGTAGTGTATAGTTCGCTCGCTCGAGCCAGGCATATGGAAAGTGAGGTGTAGCAGATGGGAGGGAGTCCCACAGGCGGTCCAGATGACTAATGAATAATGAAGAACAGAGCGGAAACTGCTCTGTCGTATAAACAGAGGTGTGATGTTGGGGATAGTCCACCGCTCAGCTAAACATTAATCAATACCGAGTCGTGTCTCAGCATCAGAACCACGTGTACGCAGCATCAGTTTGTCTCCACTCAGGCAATTATTAGCTCATCTAAAGGAGTGTGTGTGTGTGTGTGGGGGGGGTGCATGCATCTCTCAGTACAATTCATTAGAAATAAAGACGTGATTATTCCCAGAAGAAGGAATGTGCAGAGAGAGAGAGAGAGAGAGAGAGATGTTCAACATCTTATCGAAAAAGAAACCAGTGATAGAATGAGCTTCATCTTCATCATATCTGATTGTTTTCTTTCTCTCTCTCTCTCGGTGTGTGTGTGTGTGTGTGTGTGTGACCTAGATTTTAAGTCTGCAGTGCAATGCAAGTTTTGTGACTGTGTGTGTGTGTGTGTGTGTGTCGAGTGAGTGAGTGAGTGAGTGAGTGAGTGAGTGAGAGTTTTCCACACCAATTAATGTTTCAGTTTGTCACGACATTAATTAATTCTTGCATTTTTTTTCTACATTTGGAGTGGAGGCTTTGGTCCTGATTCTAAACACACTGTGTGTGATTAGATAATTATTTATTAATCTAAGAATTGGTTCAGCTCATTTTTGTGGTCTAAATTTCACTGAAACTCAACATGTTGGCATGTAATGGCTTCTGCCAACTAGTGTTTTGGCGGTGGAACTGCAGAAACAGTGCAGAAGTAATAAAGATAAATAATGGCAGCAGAGATTCTGGTCTTCGGTTTGACCTCACTATCTACTGTCATGACTCCGAAACCAACATGCAAACAGACGCTGAGCTGAAACCGTGATGTGAAATCCTCAGAGACTTGTTATCCCAAAACCTCCTCATTATTATAATGACACATGGACGCAGAGTGAAAGTTGCTTCCTGAATTCATGGTTAAAAAATAAACTGACCGTGAAATTGGTAAATTCCTTAGATGTAAATAAAATTTCAGGCAATTTAATTAGTGATTTTAAATTTTTTCCATAACCCCCCTCAGTACTTTGTATAGTGTAGTCTCTTTTCCTACAGTACCAACGTGACCTGAACATCCCACACAGAAGGGGCTTGTTCCATTCAGTTGTAGGTTCATTATGTAGGAGGAGACAGTGATAGAAATGTTTTCCATTATATTGTGACATGTGACAGAGAAAACATATTTGCTGGTTGGACTGGAACTGACGTCACGATCCATTGCATAGAATATTGATTTAATGGCTGATGATTCAATTTAATCACAAAAGATTTTTAAGGCAAAAAAATGACATAGAATATAAACAGAGCTGCAGGATTAGTTCATGAACTGAATGTTCATGAATCAAACCCTGTCAAGAAAATAACGTGCAAAATCACTGATAATGAAATTTGTTTATTAAAAACATAGAAACATACGAGAGTTTTTATCAGCAGAGAAATTTAATATTAAAACACTGCATCTCAATATTTCAATAGTTAATATCAGCTATTCAATTCGATCGTTAACACCATGACTGTCAAGGTATTGGACATATTTGAATATTTTCTCTCACTGTCTTCATAACTGCAGTTATAAAAAAAAACATTCAGGGGCATCACCTACATTAAATGTCTGTTTAGTCCTCGGATGTGATGACTTAGTTTGTATCCACACATAAGATGAGGAAAGTAATTGATAATGAGGTTGCCAGGCAACTGTATAAGGTAGCAGCTTCTCACAGCGACTCACTACAAAGAGTCAGAGTTGAGGAAGCGCTGTGTGTATGTGTGTAATTGAATATATTTATGTGTGTGTGTGTGGGAGAGAGAGATAGTGAGAGAGGAAAGCTATTAAACAGAATCAGCAGCATCCTTACAGAGGGCTGGTGAGACTCAACACGTCTGCTGGATTTGAAATGCTCATGTCAGGTCACAGTCACAGGTTCTTCATCACCTATGACCTCAGAAAAAGAAGTGATGGCTGTTGCACAGAAAACCTGAAGCAAATGTTCCAACAGTAGATGGACAGAAACAATAATGATAAAGGTTTATAAATGTTTGAATAATTAAATAATTTACTTTTCTGGGGGGAGGGGGAAACTCAGCAATGTGAAGACATTACCTTGGACCATTTTCTGCCATGATATTCACCAAAAGCTTTTTTAAAAATGTAATTTAAAGTTTTTCTCTAAAAGAAAGAGTCTTGAAATGAGAAGTGACAGGTTGTAGGATTATTAAAGTGTATTGTCATCCAGAAAACAGAGCTTTTAGACTATTCTCAGTTAATTATCCTTACTGAAAGGTTTTATTTTTATCCCTTGGTACAATTATGTATTTACAAGACATGATATGAAACACTACACTGTATATGCTGTACGCATGTATAAGATTTGGAAATGTAGTCACTCGGTCCAAATTCATCTTATTGGGGATCAGTCATACTCTGTCAACTCTTTATGCCAATAACAGTACTGATGAACGCAACACAACGTTGTGTTTTATATGCATTTCCTAAGCTTTAACTTTTATTTACAGTAACATGGCACAGTGTA
>JAFBJQ010001123.1:1203-30002 GCA_016785345.1 Trinectes maculatus
CAAAACCTAATTTTTCATAGGTCAAAAATCTGAAAAAAACGTAAGGGGTTAGTATGTCGAAATTGTCCAAAAACGTCCAAAAATTAAAAGTGGAAATAATGCGCTAGAATGGCCGCAAATAGCATGTAAACACCCCCCAGAATGATATTTTGTTAATTAGTCGCCAGAAAACCTCATTTTGTCATAGGTCAAAAATCTAAAAATAACGTAAGGGGTTAGTATGTCGAAAATGTCAAAAAACAGCCAAAAATTAAAAGTGGAAATAACGCGCTAGAATGGCAGGAAATAGCATGTAAACACCCCCCAGAATGATATTTTGTTAATTAGTCGCCAGAAAACCTCATTTTGTCATAGGTCAAAAATCGAAAAATAACGTAAGGGGTTAGTATGTCGAAAATGTCAAAAAACAGCCAAAAATTAAAAGTGGAAATAACGCGCTAGAATGGCAGGAAATAGCGTGCAAACACCCCCCAGAATGATATTTTGTTGATTCGACGCCAGAAAACCTCGTTTTCTCATAGGTCAAAAATCTGAAAAAAAAACGTGAGGGGTTAGTATGTCGAAAATGTCAAAAAACGGCCAAAAATTAAAATTGGAAATAACGCGCTGGAATGGCAGGAAATAGCGCGCAAACACCCCCCAGAATGATATTTCGTTGATTAGACCCCAGAAAACTTTGTTTTCTTATAGGTCAAAAATGGCAAAAAACGTAAGGCTGTAACCTTCCGTTTTTGTCAAAAACATAAAAAATTCAAAATGGTAAAATTTGATAAAAATGTGTTCAAATGCCATTAAATAACATGTATTCACCATTAGGAATGAATAACCATGATTAGATGCCATAAAACATCATTTCTTGATAGCTCAAAAAACTAATGTAAAATATGTCCAAATTAAATATATATATATATCATAAAATTACATAAAGTTCAATGCTTTACAGTACTATAAAGTGTTTTTCAGTATTTCAGGCGTTTTACGAAAAAATTTGAGTCGTGAAAATTGTCCATTTCGGTTACTATGATGTTTTTTTGACGTTCTGAAATTTAAAAAAAATTTTCTCAAAATTTCTTACACCTTACATTAACTTGACCTGTGTATTAATTTTCTGACGTTTTCCACAAAATGTTATTTGTTTTGAAAATTTCAAAACAATTATACTACGATGTGTGCGTGATGTTTTGGATGTTTTTTTAAAAAAAATTTGATGTCTTACTATACTATCATGTTTCATTCTATGTTTTTGACCTCTTCCAAAAAATTTATTTTTTTGAAAATCATGAGTGACTCCATTGGTTTGGTAAAAATTTTGATCAGAGCCTCATGACTAACAGGGATGTGAAAGATCCTTTCAAGAAGACACAAGAAACTTACTTCATTGGAAACATCCACCACAAGATTGTCTTCACTTTTGTCTCCATCACTGTCCTGCATTGAAAAAGAAGCATGGCACATAAAGGATGGCAAAGGTATATTATTTGGCAATATTCAATAAGATAAGGTATAATTTTAACCATTGTCCACTCAGAAGAACAGTAAACTGAATGTTTACACAGAGACCTTTAATAATTGGGATGAAAACATGCACAGATGCACATATGTCGAAATATCAATATGACAGGCTTCTCTTTACTTCCTTCCCCTCAGTGCACCATGCAATATTTAACCGGCATACTGTTGCCATATATTTTTTACCAAACACCTCCCTTCTCAAAAAACACTATTTCGCTCAGTTTCTCCCTCATTCACACAAACACAAACACGCATACATACTACTGCCCTTTCTCCATCCACAGCACATTTTTGCTCTTCGTCTATCCAATTCTCTCAATCTATTTTTTTTCCTCTCTCTCCCTTTTTTCTGGGGTGAGAATGATGGCACTTAGTCACCATGGCAACAGTGCTTTGATGTGATCATGGCCTGATATTCCTATTGACATCAGTGTGGAGTGACATCAGTACCTAATTATATAGAGCCAAAACAGGGCGATGTGTACAACCTGTTCCTACAGCAAAAATACAAAAACACAGAGCGAGAGAGAGAAGTGGAAAGGGGAGATGAAACAAATTAGCAAACTGAGAAATGGAATCTAAACGAAAACAGGGAAAAGACCAAAAGTGAGAAGGAAAAAAAGAAAAACTGAGAGGGATAAAGAGACAGAGAGCAATATGGAAGAGCTGACGGCAAACGGAGAGAAATGGAAGCTGTAATGTGGCTCGACACAAAGAAAGAGAGGAAAGACAGAGTGAAAACTATCTGTGCATGTTCTCCCTGTGAACTCATGTGAAGATGTGGACTGTTGCTGATGCCAAGCAGATGGGGGGTGGGGGGGGCGGTCAGTCCTGAACAGACAGACTCCCAGTGTCAATCAAGCCTCCAAACGAAAAAAAAAAAAAAACACACACACACACACACACAGCCATCTAATTCATTGCAGTTATCTGCCTCTCTCTCTCTCTCTCTCTCGCGCTCTCTCTCTCTCGCTCTCTCTCTCTCTCTCCCTAGCATTACGTTCCCTCTGGCTCCTTGCACTTTCCCGCTGAACCCATCCAAAACAAACAAGACTCTGCCTGGCTGCAGGGCCCGACCCCCATGTGGCTTATAATGTCATATACCAAATCATACACAGACGCATGCGCACACGTACACACACGCGCATGCACACCCAGATGTACACACACATACTCATACATCACAATGCCTTCAGTATTTCGAGAATCACGTACATTCACATCAATAACATACTAAAAATATTTCATTGTAATTGTTTGCCGCATGCGTAATTGCTTGTTTTTGCTTGACATTTTTAAAGTTACTTTATTTAACCAGTTTGCTTCTCAGGCAACCTTTAAAGCAACACCAGTCGTCAGGACAAACCTGAACACCTACATAGGAGTGGGGTGGGAGAGGCTCTTTGTCATCACAGCGCCTCCTCTTGGCCTCAGCTCCTCCCTGTGAGGCGGAGTAGGCTCCTGATGGGCCCTGGCGCTCCTCATTGGGCTGGCTGTCTGTTGATGACACCGACTTACTCTGGAGAAAAGCGGGGGACACAAGTAGTCCGATGAGCTACACACGTTATGGAACACATAAACACAGTCGTATATGGCAGGTACAGCTGACGTAAGCACAGGTTAGGATGTGTCCACAGAAGCTAATTAGTGCTCTCCCCTGACACACCAGCCCTCGTGTAAAATATGACTCTCATTATGAGGTAATAAAGCTGTGCGGGCATATTTACAATACAGCCTGGCCTGATGCTGAGGACGCAGAAAAAGCTGATGGCAGCATTGTGCTGTTTTTGTGAGTTGGGGTAGGGGCCAGCGGTTCGGAAAGGGCCACTTGTCATTCTCTGTCCCCATGTGGGGAAGACAAGAGGTGAGGGTTGAGTCACACAGGAAGGAGCCCACAGGGCTGACAGGAAGGAGCGCTGACAGGGGAGAGGAGAAACAACACAATGGGCCTCAGTGCAGCTCAACAAACTTCCCTCTCTTCTTTCTTCTCCTCCTCCTCCTCCACCTTCGTCTTGCTTCTCCTGACTTCCTCTGCACCCTCTCCCCTCATTCAAACTCCAACATGTTTTACTAGTGTGGGGCTCTAAGACAAACGCCAATTGATATGCAACTCTCCCATGCCTCCACTCCCTCCCATCCCAGCATCGTAATGCTTGGCTACGTTCAGCACAAACCTGAGCTCATGAGAAAACTATTTTCCTGGTGCTTAACTATCAGCATTGTGTTTGGCAATTTAATTATGCTGAGGGTTTCGTTGTGGATAGAGAGAGGGAAAGTAAAGCCAGTAGTGCTCTTGAATCATTTTCATTTTTGCAATAAAGACCACAACAAAGAGATGCTGGTATTTCTTTAACAACATTTCCTCCATATTTTTCTTCCTCTTTAGTCCTTCTCCTATTTCACTCTCCATCTCCCTCCCGCCTCTCTCTCTCTCTCTCTGTTATCAACAGTTACGCTGATGAACGCCAGCTGTACATCACAGCCCGCTCAGTGAGAAAGTCCTCACATGGCTTCCATAAAGCAGCAATCTGCAGTCACAGAGAACAGCACACGCCATAGATGTCTGAATTTCAATCCACCCATTTGCGGTGCATTCATTCTCATGGCAATTACCAGGGACTTATGGCTATAGTGACATGAAGTATGGGCAAAACATGTATACCTTTCATATTTCACTGCACACGGAATTTACTGCTCAACTCAGGATGGATTGAATTTGTTTTACCCCCACCCCCACCCCACCCCTGGCATTTCACATCTACTTTACAGCCAAATAAAGGAACGTTATTATTCAACACTGACAGCTTATTGATGACTGTGTGAATATGTATAATGTTTGGAATCTTGTTAGGAATCTTCAAATTGGATTGAACTCGCATTATCTGCTGTGTTTAGTGACCTGAGATATTTATGGCCTCATGTTCCTGTGCATATTTTACATGAACAGTCTTATTTTTCTTCTTTAAGTCGTTGTTTTGCCCTGCAGACAGTAACTGGAGCGTCCTGGGCCGTACCTGACATTAACAATTAACGTTTCGTCCTTCCATATGTTCTGTCAGTGTTGTAAATGGCAGGGAAAATTTGCGGCGCCAATAAACAAACTCTCTGTCGTCCATTAACTTGCTTTGCACTTTCTTCCTTGATGACAGGGAAGTGCTGCGAGATCAAATGTTCGCGTGATGCAGAAACCTGCAGAGGAGCTCAAGGTTAACAGAACTGAGCAGCCATTGTCCTGGTGCTGATGTGTGCGACGCCTGGCTGAGCTCCAGCACTGCACACAACCTTTTTTTTTTTTTTTTTAGAGGCCATTTTAGAGAACATCTCAATTTCCCTCGCTTTATCACTGTCTCACACGCGGATGTGGTGCACACAACACTTATAGCAACGTACTCACATACACTTCTACTCACCCTGCTGGGAGCTCCCTCTGGGACGGCGCGGAGAAAGGGAGGGGAAAAGAACAAAGTAGACAAAAAGAGAGTGAGAGAGGGGAGACGGGGGAGGGGGGGGTGAGGGAGGAGAAAATTTGACGTCAGTCCTGATAATAATAACAACATACTTCCAGTCAGCCAAGGTTAGGGTGAACGATGACTGCTCGTCTCTAATAAAGATACAGACCCACCATTGTGCTTGATTTCAGTCTCCTCTATCTTTCCCCCTCTGCGTTCTGCAACCAGACAAAGCTCTCTGTCTTCCCCTGCTGCCTCTTTCTAACCTCTCACTCATTCTTCATCTTGTATGTAGGAGCAGAAACACACACAACTACACACACACACACAGCTGCAGACAGGCACAGGCCCTCACACAGATGCTTAACACGCCAATATGAACACATTGATCTCTCTATCTCGCTCCCTTTCTACTCTCATTCATTTCCTCCTACTTTCCGCCCTTTTTTCTTTTTTTTCGAAACTTCAGTTTATTCATGAGAAAGTCGCTCTTGGCTCGACGCCTGAAACGGAGAGCACAAAGATAAGATATTCCGTCAGGGTGAATGAGAGTTCACCGGGAGAAAAGAGTTTCTCCAGCGTTTGCCTGGGTGCCATGAATATGCCTGTCCACATTATGACAGAGAGGAAGTTCAGAGCCAGTCCCAAAAGTGAGCCGCTGTTTAAATTACCAAAGAAGAAATCAAGAACGTTACTCTGCATTTATCTCATCTAAAATCATAGACTGATTCTTCTTCTCAGGAGTTCTCTAACTGCTGCTTGGTGCCCAGTTCAATGCGAAATAAATTAAACTGAAATAAACTTACTGAAATTATGAAACACAACATTTTTAGAGGGGAAAAAAAATATCCGGACTCTCTTCCATTTCTTGGTTTCATAATGAATGTTTCCCTGGTTTGTTTTGCTGCCTCAGTTGCATTGAATTTGTTAAACATCTTCTCAAACTGTTCAATGATGTCATTGATTTCCAGTAATGAAACGTTTTGTGCTATCTGAGCTGGAAAATAAACGACAAATGTTTTCTGGCAGAACAACTTGAAGGCTGCGAGGCCTTTTAATGCAAAAAAAACCCCCAAAAAACTAATTTTTTAAAAAACTCTTCACTGATTTTTTTTTTAAAAAAAGCCCAATTAAAATACGACCACAGTTTCACTTTTGCTCTAATAACAAGCAGAGTACTTGCCTTAAAATCCCCATCTACTCTTAACAACGTTATGAAAAGCAGCACATTTCCTTTGTTTTGTTTTCACTCAGTTGATTTTAATGGTGAGCTTGGAAAACTAAACGTCCGTCTTTCTTTCGCTACTTTGAGGGAAATTCAGGATGAAAAGTTCAGGGTCCTTTACCTCGAAGATGTTCGGGGTCAAGGTGGTTGCGCTCGTCTTTAGACGCAAGATGGGCCGAGACCCCCAGGGCCCCAGTCAGGGCCAGAAGCCCTGAGCCCCCTGCACCGAGGGACAGGCCCGATGGGTGCGGCGTCAGGGGGATACCAGGGGCATGGTGAGACAGGTGCTGGAGCTGCTGCTGCTGTGGCCACAGGGTAAAAAAGGGAGTGGGGAGGAAGGGGACGGGGAGGAATGGTGTCATACAAGGGGGGGTGGGTTGTTAGAAAAAAGAGAGTGATAGAAATTGAGCAGAAGAGAAAAATAAAGCGAAGACGAGTGAACAAAGAGGAAGATGGGGGAAGTGGGGATTGTGCTTGGAACGGTGAAGGTGAGACGGAGATGAGGGTGAATATAATGAAATCCGCACGGGAAGCTCGACAGTGAGGGAACGATAGAGAGGATGTGAAAGAGATTAGTGGATTAAAGAGGTGAGCGAGATGGACACCGAAGATGAGGAAGGGAAACAAGGGGAAAGCGGGGGATGAAGAAAAGGTGTGTTCAGGATACACAGGGAAAGACATCAGAACGAAGATGGAAATAAGCAGAAAGAATAGAAAGAGTGAGGCAATTGTTGGGATTTATGCTGACGTAAAGGCAGGGAGTGAAAAAGAGCAAAGGAAAGCGCGGGGGATTAAAGGGGCCGAAAGACAATGTATGAGTCAGAGAGTAAACGAATTTGGAGCGGAAAGAAAATCATGGTGGAAGCAGCGGAAAGCGGGGAATTGGACGAACGGCAGAGAGAAAACAGAGGGAGCGGGTAAACGAAAGCAGGAAGACGGGAGGAGAGAGTGCAAAGGATGGAGAGCAAAAGATAAGACTCAGCAAAAACAACGGCGGAGGAGAAATGAGGACAGGCACACGAAAACAGGTAGCAAATGACCAAGCGGCGTAAAGAAGGAGGGGCGGAGAACATGCAGACGGAAAAATGAAAACAGAGAGGAAAAAAGATGGAGGATGGAAAGAGTGGCGAGCAAAGAAACAGCTACAGATAAAGAAAGTAAATCATCCAAAGGGGAATAAGATGATGCATTTTACACACACACACACACACACACACACACACACACATGCACTTCTAGAATAGAAGGACCTGTGCTGAGTCTCACACACATTACAATACATTAGTGGCAGCATTGCTTTAAGTACACAATAATATGATCTGTGCTCTGACTCATCTACCACAGCATCACTGTGTCTGTATGTGTGTAAACATCAAGGATGGAGTTAAGAACCAAACCCGGAATCCAATTATATTAGTACTACAACAACTGGATGAGAGTAACACAGTATTTAGCGATATGAGACAGAGTCAGTCCACACTTCAGGTCAGTGACAGTGAGATGCACATTAATGCTGAAGAAGTGACGATTCACTTGTAGCAGTGATTGTGTCGTTCTTTACACACACTACTCTCTGAATGGGATGGTTCTTCATATCTGGATTTGGCTTAGTCCTTGAATTTTAATTTGAATAAATACATAAATAAATAAACCTGTGTGATTGAATCTTTCTCACATTTGAGATCACTTTTTACGATATTTATAGACCAGTGCTGAAATGATGTAATTAATTGTCTCTCTTGTAATTGTCAGACCAGCTGGAGTACGAGTATTAGATGTGCGTATCGACGTGTGCGTGTTTGTGTTGTCATGACGAGTGGAGGTGACTCACCCCAATAATGGCATTGAGTTCTGCCATGGTGACCTGCTTGGCTCTCTCCACTGCTTGGACCACCTGTTGCTGGTGCTACACACATGCACGCACGCACACACACACACACACACACACACATTTAGTGCAACATGTACAGTCCATAAAATATTGGTCATGATTGCACATTGCAAAGAAAATTTAAATAATTTGAGAAAATTTGTTTCACACTAAACATGGTTTATACTTTGTGTACTGATGTACTGTAACGCAACATAAGTAGGAATGCAAATTGTACACAATGTACATCCAGATATGTAACTACTCAGATGTGTATGCACTGATATGCTCATACATACACGTACTGCCATACTGACTAAAATCTTTGTTATGTTTACACAAAATCCCATTGTAATCAGTCATACCAACGCAAATATGCACATGTGCAACAGTGCGTATGAGCAAACACACATGAACACACACACACACACACACTGTCAATATTGATCAAACTGACAGAGCTCTGACCTTCCGGTCTCCATGGAGCAAATTCATCAGTGCACACTCACACTCACAGACATGAAGAAGAGTGTCTGCAAATTTGTGCTCCAAATTGTTTAGGTTACATAAAGGAGACGGCACAGAGTCATTTTAAAATCTAAATTTAATTACAGGTAACAATAATATACATTTAAAAAAATATCCAGATGCTGCGTTTAATTATTTGGTGAAACAGGGTTTGAGAAGCTATCAACAGATCTGCTGATTGATCACAAACACAGTGGGCTGCGTGTGGCAATTTGAAATAATTGATGAGAAAATGGTAAAATCAATAACATGCGGAATCGATGCAGAAGGATATGTATCGATTAAAAAAAATCAGTAGAGTAAATTACTACATCACAACACGCTACATCCAGCCTTGAAAATGACCATAAGGCTGAATATGTCTCAGTGAAAAAGGAATGTTTTAAAATACTGTGAAAAAAGTTGTATAATACTGTTTTACCATGAAACACACTTACACTAGAATAAAAATTTATATTCATTTTTTAATATTCATTTATATTATTTATATTTATATTAATTTTTTAATCGTTTTTTTTAAATGTAAGTGAATAGCCCTTTCCTGCCTGTGTGTGTGTGTGTGTGTGTGTGCACATATTGTGCACACGTGCATGTGTGTGTAACCGTTGTGATGTTTACCTCTTGAGAGAGGAAAGGGATGATCTGAGCACAGATGGCACTGAGACGCTTGACAATCTCCGCCTGTGTGGGAAAGAGGGAGAAACGAGAGGGTGAAACAGGAGGAGAGAGGGAAAGGGATTTATGGCCATGTCGCTCGGTGTAAGATAACAAGTACACAATGAAGCACAGAGCGCGTGATGCACCTTTACAGCACATTAGGCCTGTGCTGCATTGAAACACACTCTTAATGAGTGAGGAGGTTTGGCAGTGACGACTCTATAAGACTGAGGCGAGGTGGAGGAGCGGGGGGAGGCAGCATCCGAGCCCCATCAGCATCATCTGGCCTTTTAGCACCATCACACTCTCATTTAGCTCGACCTCGCACGCACAACGTCCCTCTCAGACCCACAAAACATACAAACAGACAACACACACACAGTCACAAGGAGCCGAGAATTTCAGAGAATTTCTCTTCCAGGCTCTCCGCCTGTCAGAGGCGGCCATTCAGTGCCATTACGTTTGTCCATTTCAAAGATCATAAAAGCCGGGGGAAAAAAAGCTTTATCGTGGACAGGAAATGGCGACTAACATCTTTCACCCCCCCCCCCACACACACACACAACACAAGCACACAAGAACACATGAAGATGTTTGCTCTCCCTGTTCCAACATATTCTCTCTCTCTCTCTCTCTCTCTCTCTCACACACACACACACACACACACACACACACACACACACACAGAACCTCTGCTGTGTGTCTAATTCTATCTGTCTGAGTGCCCTCAGCCTCATTTTGTTCCCTTCTTCACTCAGCCGTTCTCCCTTTTTCTACAACAGCTCTCACAATGAGCCATTATTACCCTATTCATCCTCATGCCGAGAATTTCAGAGAATTTCTCTTCCAGGCTCTCCGCCTGTCAGAGGCGGCCATTCAGTGCCATTACGTTTGTCCATTTCAAAGATCATAAAAGCTGGGGAAAAAAAAGCTTTATCGTGGACAGGAAATGGCGACTAACATCTTTCACCGCCCCACACACACACACACACACACACACATCACAAGCACACACACAACACAAGCACACAAGAACACATGAAGATGTTTGCTCTCCCTGTTCCAACATATTCTCTCTCTCCCTCTCTCTCTCTCTCTCTCTCTCTCACACACACACACACACACACACACACACAGAACCTCTGCGGTGTGTCTAATTCTATCTGTCTGAGTGCCCTCAGCCTCATTTTGTTCCCTTCTTCACTCAGCCGTTCTCCCTTTTTCTACAACAGCTCTCACAATGAGCCATTATTACCCTATTCATCCTCATCCTCCCATCCATCCCCACCCTCACCCATGCATCCGCCTCCCCTCCATGTGCTCGCTTTCTATCGTTATCTTTCTATTTTCCTATTTTCCTATATTCCGTCTGTGTGTTTTAATTCATCCCTTCTCCTTTCCCTCTGCAGACTTCATGTCGTTTCTTCTCGTTGCTGCTTTGCTGTCACGCGTCCACCTTTCTCTCTGCATCCCTCCATCCTCACTAACACATGCTGTTGGCCCTTGAGGATGATGAAGAGCACGGGAGAAAGACAGGCAACGGACTGACAGAGCTGTACGCTCCATCATACAAAGGCCCACACACACACACACACAAACGCACGCACATGCACACACACATGCTTGCACGCACAATCAACAAACCTGTCAGTTACGGCCAGCCTCATCATGACTTCATTCACTTACCATCAGCGGACACACAGCACTGTTCCAAGGACAAACACGGCATCATCACATCACATATATGACAGTGTGTGTGTGTGTGTGTGTGTGTGTGTGTGTGTGTACATGCTGACCACAGTGAGGGAAGCAATTGTGCGAGAACGGAGCGTGACTCGCACAATAAGTTTCATTGCAGCTGGAGATACATTTTTGCCTGTAACATAATGTTGTCATTGACGATAACCTCCATGTGTTCGACCAGGGCATTTTCAACACGCACAAGGTTGGGGACATTTATTTGTCACGTACACACCACGTGAAATGTGGCAGTCTGCGAGTAATCGCACAAAGCGATACAAGATTACACACAAAACAGCACGCTGCAAAATTTGACTCGCAAAAATAACAGAAAAAGTCCTTGCACCCGCAAGGTGAAGTAGTAAACACAGCGAGTGTGAAGCTGAGCAGCTTCGACCAGATGCGTTAGGTTGTTCCTCAAAGTGCTGATTGAGCTGCAGCCGCTCACATTCAGTCAGACAGACTGTTCCGCTGATTTGTTTGCTATTGCAGAGAAAGCTGATTGCTGCAATACAGCGCGGCAAAACAGTACGGGACAATAATACTGTCTTGGTTCCTTTAATAAACAGTTTTCAGCTGCTTCCATGTTTGTACTGACCCTGAGCTTTCAGTCTTGGATAGAGGGGGAAAGGGTTTTTGACGTGGTTCAACATGGGTAAGACTCACAGCTGATGACCACGTCAATGCAAAATATATGTAAAATATGTGTATCATAAACACATAGCTTTAATTCACTTAAATGTACTGTTATCTATGCAAAATCAACTGTCAGGACCTCGGTCTCATCTCTGCAGCTACACCAGACTGCTCCCTACCACGCAACCTGTTGTCCTCACACCACAGATCAATTCAGACGACCGGTCATGGTTCTGACCGGAATGAAAAACAATCCGACAGGACCTGGGCTGGACCATATGCCAGCATGGAACGGACTGACACGATCAGTTATTATTATTATGATCGGTTTACTACTATGATCTCATCCACTGTTTCTAATATCGTCATCATATTATTTCATCTACGACCATAAGAGCATTCAAAAAAGCAGCATATCGTCCCTGTTATTCATTATTATTATCAAAAACACTTCAAATATTTTAAGTTACGACAATTTTGTTATATTAGGTTACAAGTAAGGTTACTGTAAGTAAGTCTGATCATTTAGCGCATGCCGAATAAACGCATGCAGTCCCAGCTAAATCCTGTGTGCTTTACAGTGGAAGTGAGCTGAGCTGAGTGGAAGCAGTCTGAGCCGGGCCAGGTGTCAGACACAACACAACACAGTCTCATTTCTACAGCTCTGCCAAAGCACAGCCACAAAGGACTACTGGCAAAGACTGGCCGGATGGATGGATGAACGGACGGAGGGATGAATGAATGGATAGATACAAAGGAAGAGTGGGACTGGTCAATAAACACTCGAGGGCAGATTCGCCGCCAGTTGGCACAAGGACACAGCGAGGCAGGGAAACAGAGAGGCCACTCGTGAAACAGAGATAAAAGGTAGATGAGAGAGCAGGAAGCGCAGAGCGGCTTTTTGTATAGAAAAGAGCAAAAAAAAAAATCACCCAAATTATTCTCAAAAATACAGATGAAAGGAGCAGGGAAGCGTAATGTGAGAGGAAAATGATGCTGCCGGGGAAGAAGGTGGAATAAACTGCAGGAAAAGGACAGCGTGTTCCAACAGCTGTGGAATCCTGATACAAACAGCATCATTTATAGACAAGGATCAAGAATCAAAATAAACGGATCTCTGCAACTTGGCAGAAGAAGAAGAAGACTGATGTGAGTTCAACTTGGTGCAGGTGAACAGCGACTTCATATCGTATATAAGTGCGAGTGTCGTTCACTATGCAAAGCAAACAGGTTAAATGAGACGCAACATCAAGATTATTATTCATTCTGAAACATCAGGCAAACAAAGATGTCACTGCAATCATTTCCCCCACGATCCAACATTTTGAAGAAAAAGAAAAAGAAAAGTCCTTTTCCTGCACACACTGCTCATATTCCAGCCACCATCAAAAATCATTGCAGGAAATGAGGAGAAGAGAATGGCAGATGAGATTAAAAAACAAACACTGATTGTTCTTCTATGGACAAAAATGGCTTCATGTTGAAGGGATGTGTGGCCACACCAGAAGCAAACAAACTCCGGAGGTGAAATGTCACTACCAGACACTCAAGTCAACTGGTACTGGGACAACAGCGAAGCCTCTTCCCTGTGAAAGATCAGCATTGTATTTGCTCTCCCAGCATGACGCCAAGCAACAGTGACCACGCTCGTCGTGCCAATAAAGCTTGGTGAATTTGAATGTGATGAGCGTGGGTTGAGATTGGCCCGGGAGGAGGGAGACGGTGCCCAGGTGTGCTCAGGCGCTGCCAGCTGTGCCTGCCTCCGAGTCCCACTATGACTGAGCGAGCCAGCTTTATGGGGGGCGGGGGGGTGGAGGGTGCCTCTCTCTCTCTCTCTCTCTCTGTTTGTGTGTCAATGTGTGCGAGCGACACACCTCTACTTCCTTTATTACTAATTGTCAGCTAACGTCTCTTTCGTCTCTCTCAGCTCCTGCTCTCTTCTGAGAAAACAATGAATGAGCAGTGGTGGAGTAAAGTACCTCCAGCTGCAGGAGACTCCTGCTGGCTCAGACGTTTTCAAAAAGTAAATGCATAACGTAGCCTAAAATGTAGTGCGTGAAGTTAATGGGGAAAAAGGACGCATGCTGAGTCAACTGAAGTTGGATGAAAACAAAAGATTTTTTTTTTTTTTTCCCCCCACTTTAAATTCCCTGTGACTAATTTCTCATGAGGTCCGTAATCCAAAAATAAATCTCATTGGAAATGCTCTCGAGTTATCCTGGGTGAGAGCTGCCAAATAAATGTCTCAGAATGTAAAACATCTGAGCGGAAACATTCTGCAGCGTTGTGAGTGTGTGCTGGTGTGTGTGCTTTATGTGTGTTACAGTCACAAGCTTTATCCACTGTCTATCCCCCGTGCACTCACACACACACACACATACACAATCTGACAGATCTAAAATGATAAGTGATCAGAAGACCATCTTCTTCACAAGAAGATACATCGATATCGCAACCGACAATAAATAAACACTGAAATGTGCACGTGCAGTGTGCACAAGCTAACCTCACAGTAGCCAACAAGTTGACACCAATTAATCCGAGAGCAGCTGACGGCTTCATCTGATTGGCCACACGGTGTCAACACATGACCCATGCATCCTAGAGTGTGTGCATGGAGGTCTAACACACAGGTCGAGGCAGCTGAGGCTCTATCATCAGGGTGAATCCGTATAATGGTATATTTAGCTTATCTGATCCATGCAGTACACTGTATCTGATTCTTCACTGATCCATCAGCCACTGTCGGTCATCTGCTCCGTCCTTCTCCCCCTGCTGCTGATGTGGACTCATCACACAGCCGCCCAGGAGGAGCCAGCGACTGTAACTGTCGACTGTAGCTTTGAGTTGACAGAAATGTGACGATGAAGCTGTTAGTCGACATCTGCGTCGCAAACACGTCTCAATATTGTGACGTGATGCAAGTACAGTGTATCACTGAGTACTATACGTGAATCAAACATCTGACTACCTCGTTAACTCATTAACCACCAAATGTGTTACTTGATGAAGGTGAAGGATTTGTTTGGACTCTTGCATGTAGCTGTAAATTGCAATAATGTTTTTTTGGACATATTCATACTTTATGTTAAAGTGGCTCACAGCCTCTTGAATGTACTGTAGTGTGTATCTGCATTTTATTTACTTAACGCACACACAAACATGCAAATACACAAATACAATCCTGGACATTTCATCTGTCCCCTGCTTTCTAACCTGATCTCTCTCTCTCTCTCTCCTCTGGGAAAAGGTAGAGGTAAATATTTGTAGCCAAAGACGAATACCAGTACTAATCAGCTGCTCACTGGGCTGACAGCGACAGAGCAATGAACATCACCATTTCTGTTTCCTCCCTGTCTACTGCACCCACGAGACACACACACACACACACACACACACACACACACACACACACACACACACACACACACACACACACATAATATACACACCACCTTCCCCTCCTCTCTTTGCTCCCCATGCAATCAGCCTTCTACTTTCTCCGGCCTGTTGGCTCATTTTTCCATTTCCACAGGATCTCTCTCTCTCTCTCTCTCTCTCTCTCTCCCTCTCTCTCTCTCTCCCTCTTGCTGTTTTACCTCAGTGCACTTGGCCTCGCTCTTCTCCTCTCTCTCTCTCTGCCCTCCTTCTCATTCTCTCTCATGTCTTCCTCCTTCTTGCTCTATCTCTCTGCCCTGCTTCTCCCTCCGCCCTCCCTCTCTCTTTTCTTTTCTTGCTCAGTCCTGTTGTTTCCTCTCTCTGCCCTCTCTCTCTCTCTCTCTCTCCTCTGGGCAGCGTGCCAGCTCCTCTTCCCTGGCGCTGAGCCAACTCCTCTCCTCCTCTTCGCTTCCTCCTCCCCTCCCTCCCTTCCTCTATCCCCCTTGCCTCTGATTGATGGCCTCTCTATTCTGGAAGGAGAGGAAGGAAAACAGGGAAAGGGAGAGAGAGAGAGAGAGACAGAGAGAGAGAGAGAGAGAGAGAGAGAGACAGAGGGAGGAAAGGGGAGTAGCAAAACACACACAAGGCGCGAACACAAGCTCGCACACAAAAGCAGTAAAAGGCGCACACACAAGCTCCCAAGGAGTCGTGCACACAAATACAACTACACACACGTACATACACACATGAAAGTCAAACAGACGTGAACAAGTGCGCACACACACACACACTCAATATTATGCTCACAAAAAAAAATCATGCCACATGCACAAACACGCTCACACACGCAACAAGGGCACACAGAAAACCAATCCAAACAGAGCACAGAGCACACAAACAATGAGCTGTGTGCAGAGCCTCCTAGCATGATACCAACAAGTGCACACACACACACACACAAACACACACACACTTTCTCAGAGACGCACACTCACATAAAGACGCCGCTTCAACCTTCAGTGCTGAACCAATACAAGACAGGCAGCAGAGCAGACAGAAGAAACATTTAGACAGACAAGTACAGAGAGACAGCTCACTTCCACACACACACCTACACACACACACACGCACACACACACACACACACACACACACCTGTATGATGCATGGCTGCATATGGATGCACACATGCATGGTCTGCATATGCCTCTGCAGTGTACACATACACATGCACATGAACTGTACACATACACAGGGCATCTCTGTAGAGCAAGTGAATCGGTGCCTCGCCCCCCTCCCCCCCCCCCACCCTCCTTCGAGCTCTCACTTTCTCTCTACGTTGTTCATTACGCCATTAGCCATGTTTACACTGCCAGCTCACCGGCTTGCACTGACAGGCACACGGCTTCCGTTTCATGTTGTCTGTCATACGGACACACACAAACAAACAAACGTGCATATCGCACACACACACACACACACACACCTCCACACAGAGATTAATGAATACATCTCAGTGTTTTTGTGTGGGAGAGGTGTTTGGAGCATCCATACACGCACTGGTGCAGAAGAAGTGCACAGTTTCTTGAACTGACGTCACGGGGTGTGCTTGAAACGGTCTGCACGCTGAGTGCTGGTACGTTCACTGTCTTTTGAAATACCTCTATGTCCTGGTGGATGCAGGTACAGTACGTGCAACCAAGTCAAAACATCTCGGATTCAAAGACTAAGAAGAGATACTCAAATGTAATAGAATTCAGTTTCTCCTGCAGCGCTCCCTGCTGCCGACCTCAGTTGTTTACTGCGGCCCAAATCACACCAAGTGTACCGGCCATGCTATCTGTGATAACACTGAGAGCGGCCCCTCTTTATGTTTACCCGCCATATTTCATACAGACACTCCATTTACCTTCACTGCTGGAAACATGACCTACGCCAAAAGTGGCAGCTGTTGCTATGATAACTACCTCTACGACCAAATAAATAAATAAATAAATAGATAGATAGATAGACAAATAAATAAATAGATAGATAGATAGATAGATAGATAGATAGATAGATAGATAGATAGATAGATAGATAGATAGATAGATGTCTGCGTTCTAAAGGTTTAAAACAAAGACTGATCATCACAATGTAAAAGCCGCACACATTTACATTTACATTTACATTTAGTCATTTAGCAGACGCTTTTATCCAAAGCGACTTACAGAAAGGGAAACAATCAAGGTAGAGTGAGATAAGAAGCATTAGTGCAGCAATAGTGCTAGTGACAATTCTTTAAGGTGTGGAATTGTCATGTAGTGCTAGGAGAGAAGGTGCTCTCTGAAGAGCTGGGTCTTCAGGAGTCTTTTAAAGGTAGAGAGGGACGCCCCTGCTCTGGTAGGAACTGGTAGTGCGTTCCACCAACGGGGGACAACGTAGGAGAAGAGTTTGGATTGCCTGTGCTAGGAGTTGGGTGGAGAGCAGGCTGGTCTGAGAATTGGCTGCTGATTGCTGCCACTTTGCCTGTGAAGAATGATGCAAATGTATCAGCGGTAAGGCAGGTAGGAGGAGGAGGAGGCGGAGGGTCTAGTAGTGATTTGAAGGTAGAGAAAAGTTTCCGGGTGTCAGTGACACTGTTGACTTTGTCGTTGTAAACAGCAGTCTTTGCAGCAGAAACGCTGGTTGAGAAGGCGGCTAAGAGTGTCTGGTAGCTTTTGAGGTCATCGGCAAGTTTGGATTTCAGCCATTTTCTTTCAGCAGCTCTGAGTTTGGTGCGCTGTGAGCGGAGGGCATCATTCAACCATGGGTGGGATTGGTTGGTTCGAGCCGGCCTTGTAGATAAGGGACATAGGCGGTTTAGGCATGAGTTCAGAGTAGCGCAGAGTGAGTCAGTGGCATCATCAACCTTCAGAGAGGAGAATGTGCTGAGTGGAGGTAAGGCAGAGGCGACAGTAGAGGAGAAGTGGGTTGGTGATAAATTACGGAGGTTCCGGCGGAACGTAACCATACATGGAGGAGCAGAGGGTTGCTCTGATAGAGTGACATTGAACTGCATAAAAAAGTGATCTGATAGGTGGAGAGGCGTTACCACCAGTGCATCTGTGGCACAGTTTCGGGTGAGAATCAAGTCAAGATTTTTGCCAGCTTTGTGAGTAGGAGGACTGTGGACCAGCTGGAGGTCGAAGGAATTTATTAATGACATAAAGTTATCAGAGTCATAAAGTTATCACAAGCTACACACACAAACACATGCAGCCATAGATAATCCCATACAGCCTGTGCAGCTACACAGAGCTCCGCTGCCAGGGTGACGACATTATTGCTCTAAAAAAAAAAAAAAAAAAATCTGTTTCCTTGGGGTTTTCGTCATTGTTTTTTTAGTCTCATCTTTCAGTATTTTTCCGTCTCTCAACTCACTTTCCATCATTCCTACAGGGTTATATCACACTCTATCCCTGCCCTGTTGACCCTTTGACCCATTAAAGCTATCCGTTAAAATAAGAATAATTGGATGTTAATAGCAGCTGAACAGATATACTCTGTCGCACGTATCACAGTTAACAGATTGAGCAGCAGACTAACACTGTGTGCACATGTGGCTCTTTCTCCATGAAAAACCAATAGAGAAGCAGTCGGCTCCGCTGAGGATTGAGGTAGGCCTGGTTTGAGAGCTGATTACTGTGATTGCCACTCTGATGCACATTGGGGTGATTGCATGCCTGCTGCACAAACACATACAGCTAAAGTGGAAAGTAATGCAGAGAGGTCTGTCTGCCTGCCTGTCTGTCTGCAGAAGATGGTAAAAACTTTATGGATGTTTTGATGGTGCCAAAGCTGCTGGATCTCCCCTGTCACAGCAGCACACACACAGATGTGTGGATCCATACGTTCTATTGTGTATGCTGTAATTAATGGTATCTACTGTTACTCTACTGTTTTTACTCTTATGTCTTCCTCAGTCCCTTCTTCCACCTCGGTTTTCTTTTTTTTTTGAATCCGTATGCCTGCTGAGAAAAAACAAAAAAGTACGGACATTTCCTGCAATGTGCCTTCACAAAGAGCGCGCAAAAAGACAGCGCCTCTCTTCTCTGTCACACAAAAACACAGACACCCACACTGTCAGCCTCATATGTGAGGTGGTGTAATGAAAGGAGGGAGCAGGAAGGAAGGACAGCCAGCTGCTTCATCTGTCCTCAGGAGTCCACAGGGGAAACAGCCTGGCTGCTCAGCATCCTGACTATCAAACACCGCTTCCTATAACATCCTGCCTGCTCTGTGAACCACACAGGATTTCCAGCCAGCATTCTGATACAGCCTGGAAAGGCTGACCGCTATCAGACCCCGCCTACTGTATGTGAGCCTGACATTATGAACCAGTGTTTCTTATAGTAAAGAAAGCATATGCTGTATGCATGTTTCATTCTTATGGGAAAAAAAAATAAAATTAGATGCCCAACATTCCTGGCGGCGCTCCTGCCTGTACGTCTCCGGGCTTTTATCTTTATGCCGTTATGATCCCAAATGGCTTATTAAAATTAGTAACCAACAAGTGGTTTACAATCCAGCTCAATGACTCACTGACACATTATCACCTTTCAGTGACTGGATCCTTTTCATCCTTTCTGCCGGTTCAATTAAAAGCAATGCATGTTTTTAATTGCCTGTGTATGTTCCGCATACAAAGTCTATGTTCTGCATACACAGGCAGTGACAAGATGAAGCCACTGAGAAACACTGACCTCGGCAGTTATTTAAATGCTGCCACAGTAGCTTCCTTGCTGCCCCCAGGGGTTTACTGAGGACACTACCCCAGCAAAGAAATAATGGACCCAACTGCTGAACACGCCCATTATCTCCGAAACTGTGAACATGTGCCATACTGCATGTGTGTCAACGCCAAAACACGCGTCTTACTGCAAGATAGAATAAATGATTATGTTACATTTTGCAACACCATGGTCCTTTTAGTTTTGCTGGGCCAGCAAGTAAAGTAGCGTGTATCACACCTGTACATTCACACGGTACAAAGCGTCACAGTGAAAGATGGAGATCCTTGTAGAGAGCCAGGGATTTCAGTCTTCTAAAGAAAAGGAAAATTACAGGCCTGCTGTACACTTTATATATGTGCAGCACTTCCGTATTACTTTGGTACTACCATTATTATTACCTCCGGTAATGATAATGCCTGTCAACACCCACACAGGAGTTTTATTATAATTGCTGATTTGAGCTAGGTTCGAAGCTGATTGGTTCAAACTGGTCTCGAACATGTTAATCATGCATCAAAATGTGATGTGGATCATCTTTACATACAGTTCCTGATCAGACAGTCACCCCACTCACTGAGTACTTATAAGGTTCTGTGTGTTGTTCTACAGGCCATGGAAGTGAAATAATATCTCAGTCACTTCCTGACTGTCAGATTTTCCCAGGCTGCACTCTGGTCACAAGTTTTTTTCTTCTGTTGCTACATTCTGTTGCTGGTAACAAGACACGAGTCCAACAAAGCTACTATTCTTCTTCACCTCCCACCATCATCCTGTTATTCAACTGCGAGAAGCAGCACGTCACTGTAGCTTCAATCTATTCACCACGCTTCTGACAGTGGTAGCGTGGCCGAGCGGTCTAAGGCGCTGGATTAAGGCTCCAGTCTCTCCGGGGGCGTGGGTTCGAATCCCACCGCTGCCAGCATATATTTGGGGAGGTGGTGGCGAAAAGGCTAAAGAATCAGGCTTTGGACCCAAAGGTTGCTGGTTCGAATCCCAGCTGAACAGAGGATCTGGGTGATCATCAAGCTTGGAAACGTGAGGTGGTCCACCATCCCCTGCCTCTGCACACAGCAGGGGATAAAGGCAATAACCATCCCAGCCGCAAAAGAGCTGGAGCAATGAATTTAGAGCAACCACACAGAGCAATGTAAAGTCCTTATTGCCTCCCTCACTGCTCCTGGGGACACGGCTTTATATGATATTATATGATAATGAAAGCGAACCATGTGGGATAATATGGCAAGTGCATGCATGTGCAAGCGTTTCCATGTACCCATGCAGTGAAAATGAGAAGGGGTGGGGGGTGGGGGTGCGGGTGGGGGTTTATACTGCCTTTATGTAGTTCAGATGAAATCATCTGCAAAGTGGAAAGAGACACAGGCAGGAGACGGAACGGGAGCGAAATGGGAAGAGACGAGAAAGAGTGAAATTTACAGAGCGAAAGAGAGAGAGAGAGAGAGAGAGAGAAGATGCAGGGAAGAATAAAAGAGGCTTAGAGGGAGAGTGAGTAGACCCCACACAACTGTTACAGCTCAATTAATGGCAGGACATGAGACGGTCCAGCCAACGATAATGACAGAGTGTGCGTCAGAGAGAGAGAGAGGTAGAGAGAGAGAGGGAGAGAGAGAGAGAGGCAGTGATGGCAGTGATCATGACAGGATGTTAGGAGGAAGCTGGAGGGGGAGAAAGCGGAGGAGGAAGAAGAGGAGGAGAGGAAATAAGAGCAGAAACTGTTAAATCTATTCATGATTCATGATTTTTTTTGACTGCAACTCAAAGCTCTCTCTCTCTCTCTCTCTCTCATCCCTCTTTCACAAAGCTGCCCCTTCCTTCTTTCCTTATCCCTTCATTATGTCTCTTTCTTGGCTCTCGTTTTCATCTTCATCTCCCCCCCTCATCTGTTCTGAGGTCTTTATCCGTCTCTTCCTGTTTACCCTCCTCTCTTTCTTTCATCGTCTCAGTTCATCCCCTCTTTTCCTCTCGTCCCTGCTCCCACACTTTTTTCCCAGCCTCTTTCTGCCCATCTCTTAATTTGTCTTTTCCAACCACACAGTCGCTCACATCCACCAAGCCCTTCCTTTTAAACAGGCCTATCTCTCTCTTTTTCCAAACCATTGCAATTACTCCTCCACCCCCCCTTCCTACATCTCTCTTTTAATGTCGTTTGCTATCTCTCCCTTTTTAATATGTCTTTATTTTATATTCAATCACACGCCATCCTGACTTCCTTCTCTTTATTCTCTCTGTCAGTTTCCACTTCTGTTCCATCCTTTTCTACCCATCACACAACCTCTCTTATCCCCTTTTCCCAACTCTTTTTTTCTCTCTTTTCTCCCAGTTCCTCATTTTTTCTTCCACCTTTCTTCTTTCTCATACCCAACCCCCCCCCCCCCCCCCACACACACACACTCTTCTCATAGCCTCATTCCCTACTTCCTGTCACAAGCATCTTTTTTTCCTCCCTCATTCGCATGACTGTACCTCTTTGGTCTCCTTCTGTCATCCTCACCACCTACCCCCCCCCCCTTCCTCCTCTTCTTATTTTCCACCCCCCCCCCATCTCTCACCCCCTTACACCCCCACCCCCCCCACACACACACACATCTCTCAGAGGTGCAGCCAGCACCCCAGTCCATTTCTTCTTTGGCGACAGGAGCTGACAGTCCAGTTCTGCTGGTGTTTGCTGCCAGATCTCTCTCTCTCTCTCTTTCTCTCCCTGTGTCTCCCTTTATCTCAGCCCCTCTCCTCCGTCTCCACTGCCGAGCAACAGATTCTCTTCTTCGAATGAAAGTAGGACCACCAAGCATTTTGCCTGGTGGTTTGACCAGACTGCGTTTACAAAAGTTATTAGTATCACATACTGTAGCAACCAGATATAAACACCAAACATCAACGGCAACACAACAAAAGTAGTAGTGGTAGTAGTTTGTGTTGAATACAGCTCAGTCAATAGCTGTGTGTTGTTGGTGTCTTCTTGAATTTGGAGTAAGAGTTTCAATATGGAAGTTTCATGTCCATATTGAGGCAGAGAAAAATAAACATGAAGGCAGAGCTTTGTGTAAAATACTCCAGGGGGAGCGGGATATTTCTTTTTTTTTTTTCCTCTTTAAATTAAATGTTACATCAAGATTCACTGCAGACACATCTCTGATAATCTCATTTGCCATCACTGCCGCACACACAAGCAATGGGTTCGATAATGTGTCCTAAAAAATAACAGAGAAATCCTGCATTAGTAAAATGAGACTTGGTCTTTGTTGGTCAATGAAAGACAACAGTGGGACAACAATGACACCTGAACACACCTCACCTTAAAACCAACGTGCTATTTAGAATTTTAACAACATGGGCCCCAGACAAGAAAATAACAGCTGTGTTGTCTGAAACTAGTAAAGACACGTCAACCGGTAATTGGCCGATTTCATTGGACAAAACTTCAGCCAGGAATAAGTGTGTGTACACAAGTCCCTGTATTTGGACAGGGTCCCGCTGTTTGATGTTTTCCTGCTATAATTACCCTGATAGCTAAATGACACGATGATTACGAGGTTAAAGTGCAGAGAGCGGAGGCTTTCATTTCGGAGGCGTTTCTTTGAAAGATCGTTTCCAACAATGAGCGCTGCTTTCTAACCGTGTGTCTGGAGCACGCTGCGAGCTCATTGTGCCACATGAGAAATAAATCGCCTCCTGCATTCCGGGACAGTGTCTGAGTCAGGCTGGTTCAGAGAGTGAATGAGTGTGTGTGTGTGTGAGTGTGAGAGAGAGAGAGAGAGGGAGGGAGAGAGAGAGAGGTATCACCTTACAAGAAGATGCCATTCGACGGGATAATGATTCTGTCTATCAACATGGAGTTCTGTCAACCGAACCAAACAAACCAAAGTCAACATAACCAAACAGATGTCTGTCTGTCTGTCTGTCTGTCTGCCTTTCAAGCAGTGTGACCTACACAGCAAATTAGCCCCAAGCCCAGTGCAGGAACAAGCTCTGATGCCACCTCATGAGGACTTGGTCCTCTGACCTCCTGATGCTGTACATCAGGAGGTCAGAGTGCATGTGTGGACCAGCATTCTTTAATATCTCCATAAGACTCACTACGACACATGTGTCGTCCCTGTAGCTCCCAAACGACCCATGATGATTGGAGTGCTGGGATGCTGGTTATGTGTTTTCTGTAATGTGAAACAGATCCAGCCTTTATCGCGTTAAATATGTTACGCAACAAAACCCACTTAAAAATACTACTAAGTAAATGCAAAACATAATAGTACAAACTATGCACACCCATTCAAAATGACACACTGTCATACAAAGTCCCTGTGTAGTAAACATTCACTTCCTCCTACTGACACACAACATCCACATAAACAGTCGCATCCTCAGTACCACAATGAGAAGACACATAAAAGCCGCTTACCTGCTTGTGCATCTCGATGTTGAGACCGTAGGACATTTCGTAGTACTGTGGAGACAAACAGACGACAGAGCTTCCTTAGCGTTTCATACACAACATTCAGTGTTACAGTGTCTCCAGGTGAACATCTGTCGCTCAGCGTGGCTGCTCATGCTGCTGTTTGTCTCTCTGGCTTTAATGAAAGAGAGAAAAGGCCAGTGTGAAACGACGTGGCGTGTGTGTACATGTGTATCGTTTACGTGCCTGTTACTACAAATATATATCTACACAGAGTAATGAGCCAAATTGTGTGTATGTTTGCTGAGAATGCTGTGCACTTTGTAAGTGTGTGTCTATACACTGCATGTGTTGAATAATGTATAAGCTGTATCTGACACCAACATACTATCTACTCATATTTTATACATATCTATTATATTTATATTTATATATTGAAGGGAAAAAAACACAGTAATGCAGAGACCTGTGTCAGGTGCAAATGCAACAATGCAACAATGCAACAATGAGTCAATGAGTCACAGCTTCCCATAAGCTCCAGCTACCAATCAAAATAAGTTCATTATACACAGTTTATTTCAACCAAACTTTCCCTGATACTCCTAACCATTTATCATTTAATTGAAAATAATAATTACCAGACTACATATACAAAATATGCCTATATTTATATATACACAGACATACACTGTTTATGCAAAACATGTGACACCAGCAGATCAAACAAACCAGTTTGTGTTTGTTAAAAGCTTTCTGCCACCACCACTGCACATTTTCACTTGCAGAAACGTGTTGCTCTCTCTCTCTCTCTCTCTCCTGTGTCTGTGTGTGTGTGTGTGTGTGTGTGTGTGTGTGTGTGTGTGTGTGTGTGTACACATTAGTAATGTGCTGTGATGGTGTTGGTGGTGAGCGGCGAGCAGACAGCAAGGATCCGTCATGGTGACAAAGGCAGCCTCTGCCGCCAGATGAGCAACGCTCTGAATGATGAGAGCGAGACATGACTCTCCCACTTCCTCTCTCTCTCTCTCTCTCTCTCTTCATCTATTCCCAACCTCTTTCAGTCCCTCCTCCTCCCTCCATCTTTTCTCTTTGCCCTCCTTCTCTCTGGTTATTCTCTTCCTCCTAACCCCCCCCCCCTCCCCTCTGTCAGTTGTTATTTCACTCTCCATTTCAGTCCATCTCCTCAGTCTATTTCCTGTCTGCTTTCACTCACCTGCTCTCTCCGTCTGTCTCTGTCCATGTGTGTGCCCATTTATCTGAGTTCTAATCCAATTTATCAGTATGAACATTATTAGGTGCGGATCTGCCAGATCACATTGAGGTCTGAATTAAAGGCACAACAATTCAGAACGGTAAAACAATCCGCTTCCGCATCTCTACACTACGTAATAATGGCTGCATGTATTACACAACACAATGCAGAGCAACATCACTGCACTCCACATAAACTCCTCATTCAATCATTAAAAAGAAAATAAATTCATACCAAACAATCGTTCGAAGAATATTTAGAATATAGACTGCATGTTGTGAGGAGGAAAAAAAAGGTGACTGGATAAAAATCGAATGAATGTGACAGATTTCATCAGTTCTCCCTCAGGCTGTGACATGCTGCCACATATTTCTGCTGCCTCAGTGGCAATGTCTGATTTTTTTTCCCCCAGGTTATTAAAGTTCGGGTTTTGAAAAACAATTTGAAAAACAATCGCAATTTGACTTCGAGAGAAATAAACATTAAAACAACCAAACAACCAACAATGGTTTCAAATATGCATATATATATATATATATATATATATATATATAATACTATACATATATAATCAATACTATCAATCTCAGTATATTATAGAAAATTATACTCATTATTTATATTTATTTTTATTTTAGGGATTAGACGCCACTGGTAGCAGCTGGAGATGTCATACCATCAGGTGACTGTAGAGTCAAAGTGTGGGATTGTTATCAGGGGAGCAAAAACTTGGATTGGTGCTTCCTGGCTATGCCCCTATTGGCCAGACTCTTTATTGACCGTATGAATTATTACTCCTGTGTGCCAGGAGCAAGACTGAAGAAGACTGACACTTATATGATACTGCAAAACATCTTGACAGAGAGGTTGAGGTGTATATATTGGTTGGTAAGACGTGGGACAGGAAAATGCATGTTGCTGTCTGTCTGTCTGTCTGTCTGTCTGTCTGTCTGTCTGTCTGTCCTTTGCTTTGTGCTATTCCATCCATCTCACCTGTCTCCATTCTCTGGTGCGTCTTCACTCTCCTGTCAACGCCTTAACTGTCTTCCAGCCAATTACCTCATCTCTTTCTTTTCCTCTTTTCCCTCTCCCACCTTTTACACTCCGTCCTCTCATTCTTTCTACTCATGGTCATTTTCTCCCCAGTCGTCTTTCTCCTCTACTCTCTCCATTTCCTGCTTCCTCTCGTCTTCTACTCGGCTCATTCACTCTGAGCACTCGTTCGCTCTTGTCCTTGTCAAGTGCTCCCCCTGTTTTCTTTCTTTCCTTTCCCGTCACAGTCGAGCTTACGTTCTCTCAGTACTTTCTTTTTTTTTTTAAATGGATACAAAAACACGCACAGTGAGAACATCTTTCTCGTGCACACACACTGTATGAACACACCTGATGATAGGCACATACATTAAAGCACTCACCAACAAACAGCTTAGTGCGAGCTCTTTGTGTTTCCATGCCTGCCTCTCCTCCTCCAGCCCTCTCAGCATGAAAGACATGTGCCATCCCTCTTTGTTCACCATCCCTCTCTCCCTCCGTCTCCATCGCTCATCAGCCCCTCTCGTCACCTCGCCATCATTACACCTCTCCTCGCCCCTCCCCACCCCTTCGACTCCACACCTGTCTGTCTCTTCTTATTAATTCTCCCTCCATCGCTCCCATCAGCCTCTCCACCTCTCTGTCATTACTCTCGGATTTTCATATTCACGCGCCCCTCTTTCATTCCCACCTCGCCAACATCCTCGTTTCATTTAGTGACTCACTTCTGCCCGCCGCGTTTGCAACTTAGCGCCGAAACCATGTGCCCTAGGATTTAAATACAACCTTGCGAGATCATTGCGTAGCTCATTTCAGGACAGGAATTTCATAAAAGTATGATGGGAAGACTGCTCTGGAAGGACGAAGGGAAAGCAGAGGGTTTGGGTTTGTGACTGTGAACTTTAAGGAGGGTTGATTTCTGAGAGTCAGCGGAAAGTTGTTTTGACTTTGCATTGACTCGTTAATTAAAAATGCCATAAATTCACATAAATTGCGTTCCACGCTCATGTTGAGGGACAGAAAGGAGAAAAGAATAATAATAATAATACTACATTTTGGAATGAATTAGAAAATTATACACAGAAAATGTGGGACATTCGACAACTACTTCAGCTTAAACTAACACATAGGTCACTGGTCCCTTAGATAAGATTCATGGGAGATTACCAGCAGCAGGTGGACTGGACCTTGGTGGTCATGGTAACAATAATAAACAAAGGGATAAGCTTGGGGGATGGCCATGAATAAAAGAACATTGACAGTCACATGAGAGACAGTTCCATAAATGGCGATTTTCCAATACTGACGCTATAGTACAGTTACTGACAAATACTGTAAATTAATTAATATATCAATTGAATGTTATAAAAATGAAACATTTCTATATTATTTATGAAATAGTAAGGAATAACAGGCTGCTCAAGATTACATTACCCGAAACTCCATTATATTCATATGTGTTTATGTAGGTCAACATCACCTCCACCGATAACATACATATTTATAAAACGCAAAAGGTTAAACAGAAATACAAGAGAAGGCAAAACAAGCTGTTCATCTCTTTGCATTATGTGCAAATGCCTCATTGTACGGCCACTTGAGAACAGCAGATAACAACGTGGGAACGCAATGGCTTCTTGGTCCCCGCAGAATAATTTCCTTCATTCACGCTTGCCTGTGAGTCATAAGATCAGATACAGCGAGAAGAGAACAAAACAGCAGTCGCCGGAGAGAGAGAGCGGCGGTGTGGAATTATCGGGGTTTGAGACGCCCACGTGTGGTAAGAATGCTCCAAACCGTTTGGAGAAAAGTTGTTTGACATTTGCCCTTTTTACTGTCCGTCCAATTCAGGCAGGGACGGCGAAGGCTTTCCCTGGAAGCCGGCAAAAAAAAAAAAAAAGAGTGTGGATAAAGTGAGTGAAACGCAGTAACAGTTGTCCTGTGGGTGTAGGCCAGACAGCACTCAAGTGACTATTGTACTATTTTAGAGTCTATACAGCACTTCAGTGACAATGCTCTGTGGGAGTTTGGCCCGGACTGTTGTATAGTGACAACTGTGCTTAGCAGACTGTAAATGTGTAACTGTGGCGTGTTTACAACTTTGTGTAACTCACAAATTACCGTTTACATAAACCTGTTTACCAGAGTTACTGTTATCCGTATCTAGCTAATGCTTTAGAAGCATGTTTATGTATGGTCCTTAGGCACAAATATACAATCATATACAACAGTATACAGGGGGTCCTCGAGTTACGTCGGTCACGAATTATGTCGTTTTCGTGGTTACGACACATCTCCCGTGAACTTCCTTGGGGGGGGGGGGGGGATTGCACACAAACACAGATGCGTTCGGGGCCG
>JAFBJQ010001123.1:30161-40161 GCA_016785345.1 Trinectes maculatus
CATCTAGTGGCACAATGTATGCACAATGGCACAATGAATGTATGGTCCGACTTACGTCGAAATTCGGTTTCGACACATTCTCAGGAACGGATCTCCGACGTAACTCGAGGACCCCCTGTATATAGTGTGATGTTGTGTGGGTCATCCAGTTGTACAGCTGTACTCTTCTTGTGGTCTTGTCTCCGTTGTGATCAGACGTTAATAGGTACATCTTTCATTTTCACCCCCAAACCTCCAATTAACCCCCACTCCCACAAGGCCTTATATAATCCCTCTATAGCGACACGGTGTTCTCATTCAGTGTCATGTGTCAGATCTCTTGTCTGACGGGTTGTTTGTAGCTGATTGCAAACCACATGTGGTTAATGTCTGTGTATGTGTGTGTGTTGTGTGTTAAGCCTGGCAGAGGGACACTAAACCGACTGGGTGATGTCAGAAGAAAACCCAGCGCAGCCTGACGTCAGTGTCTAGCAATGAGGATGTTTTAAAAGAATACAAGTATTATTGGACTGCACCTTTACCAAGAAAACAACACAAAACAATGACTACATATTGTGAAATATTCCAGTACTCTAAGAACACAAAGTGACAAGTCATTTACTCCTCTTGTTGTCGTGTGTATCTCATTGTCAGACAATGTGTACAAACTAATACGTGAAAGCTTTAGCGCTTTCATTATGAAACTTCCAGCATCTAAAATGTAAACGTATACATTGTGAGTCCACGCATCACTGAATACGACTTCTCACCTCTGTCAGTTCAGTGGACAGGTTACTTTGGTTAAATGAGGCTGCAGTGTCGTTCTTGTCTATCTGATCGCACACTAACGTCACACTCCTCTAAAACTCTAATAACTCATATCTGATGTGGATCTGCCGATAATAACACACACACACACACACACTGCACTGTCATCACCAGGGCAAGACAGGGGAGAGGATGCATTCCTGCACTTCTCTCAACAGGCTGCTCTCTCTCTCTCTCTCTCTTCCTCTCTCGTTCCTTTTCTTTCCTCCTTTAATCTTGTCTGTCCCTCCTCCTTTCCACTCTTCCATTCTTCAGGGAGTGTTTGCTCTTTCAAGCCTCCCCCCCACCGCCCCCCCCTGGTGTTGAGAGAGTGTCAGACTGTGGTGCCAGACTCTCTCTCTTCCTCCCTCTCTCTTCCTCCCTCTCTCTGTCTCTCCATCTCTTCTGTGCGTTCTGCGAAGAACGCTGGCAGACTTTAAAATGAGCCTCAGAAAGTGGGTCTAATCCAGGGTGATTTATCTAAATGGGACATTCATGTGTGTGTGTGTGTGTGTGTGTGTGTGCGTGTGTGTGTGTGTGTGTGTGTGTGTGTGTGTGTGTGTGTACATCTCTATTCTTAGGCATGTAAGGCTTTCTAGTATGTTTATGGCTCATTTACATGCGTGTGAGCTTCTCATGTTTATGTGCACAGCTCGTGTCTCACTTGAACACACATACTGTAGTGCTGGATAGACACTCAGCCTCACTGCAGCCAGTTTCATCAGAGGCAGAGCCACGACAACGAGACGCGGCTGACCTTGAAGTTGATGGGGCTTATATCTCGTAACATGTGTACAGTATGTACAGTGCGGGTGGAGGTGGGGGGTGGGGGGTGGGGGTGGAGGACCTGTCCAGCCTGTCTGTCTGTCCAGCTCCAGACATGTCAGACAGGTTTAAGACTCTTAAAGCAGACTCAGTCCGTCCCTGCATCTGGCCCTGCTTAAATCCCCTCTCTGACTCCCACTGTCAGAGAGCAGTGTTTAGATTAGTGAGCAGCGCTCCCTCTTCACATGCCGCCTTCTTCCTTCCCTTCATTTCATTTCTTTTCTCATCCCTCCCTCCTGCCCCTCCTTTGCTCGATCATAACTACACCCTCTTTTTGCCTGTGCTCTTCTCCCTTTCTTTCCTCTTTGTCTTTTCCGTGTCCTTGTTCTGTCTTTGTTTCTTGTCTCTCTGCCAAAGCCCCCGTCCTCTTTGTGTCTGTATCTCTCTCTCTCTCTCCACTTCCCCTTATACTTTTATTCTCTCTCTCTCTCCCTCCCTCTCTCTCCTTCCATTTCTTTCTCTATCCCTCTTCTCTCTCCCTTCATTCTCCAGCAGTCTGTGACTGTATTGCTGCTAAAGAGAACATAGTGTGTCAGCATGAATCAGACAGATGAGCTGGGAGCAGAGTAAGAGGCTGAGAGCACCACATTAATCCACACTCACACACACTCACACACATGCACACGCACACACACACACACACACACACACACTACATCACTGCCTGAGGGGATGTACTGGACAGGAACAGATATATGTTTGCGTGCACGGACGGACGGACACACACACACACACACACACACACACACACACACACACAACAAATGACCGTATGGCAGTGCGTGATACAATCCTGGAGCAGACAAACTGAAATATTTAACGCAAACACCGTTCATTGTGTGACACCACTGTGAATATATTTGTTTCTGTAATCAACAATGGTTTTTACATCGGAAACATTTTATTATTTAGTTACAGAATGAATAACAGATATGTCATAACTGAGATGTAGTTTGTAAAATGAAGTTCTAATATTATCATGTATATTATTATGTCGTGTCAGAAAAGTAAATCATGAAGCAGCAGCAGAAAGTCTCATGTTATATTCAGTGAAGGTTTTTAACTTGGACATTTATGGATCCGTCTCACACGCTGAACAAGTGGGTAAAGACCTGCAGGTGCTGACTGCAAGCTGTGCAAACATCAAATATCCAACACACACACAGCCAGGGTCAGGAAGCCTGTCTCACCTGGATCCCCAAACCGCTCAATCACAGCTCACATCTCGGATTCATTTAGAGATTTATCGTCTGATTATCAGGCTGCGACCGGGTGAGTGATTTTCTTTTCACACTAATTCTTCTTTAAGGCAATACATTTTTTTTTAAAGCCAGCAGAGGTGAATGCAGCTCTTCAGACGGGATTCATACCTGCACTCTGTGCGAGGATGCGACCGACACGTCCACGCCCCCCTGATTAGCCCTACAACACAACCTTATTTAAAAATACACACAGGAATTCCAGGACGAAGGGGCACAGTGAAATCCGAGAGCAGTGAATTATAAATATAAAAGCCAGAGAAAAGCAAAGACTCCCACATACTCTCTCAGTGTGTGCGGCATGTGTGTGTTTGTGTGTGCATTACGCATCGCCTGTGTCTCACTACACAAACAAAGAAATGAGCCAGTCTGGAAGAGCAGCCAACATAAAACCTAGACTGCGTCCAAAAAGCTAAAGTGAGTGGGCGTGCCAAACATACCAGCACACTACCATATACCCAAACCTGGCTGTGCTACTTTACTGCAGCGCCGCAGCAACTTCAGAGGGTTATGGCATCATCTCTGCAAGCATGAAATGTGTAAAACCTATTCATTGCCAGCTATAGATTTCAAGTAGGAGAAATAAAGTTCCCAACTTCGAAAAAGTTTCGGCGCCATAAGGAGATTTCCTGCTGCAGAGTAAACTAAACAGCTCCTGTTAAAGCACGGAGGCAGGAAGGAAAGCACTGTGCCTCATATGTAAATACACTCACTGCAGCTTTTCCTTCGTGGTTTGTTGGCGTCACATCCTCTGGAATCATTACGTTGAATTTCAACAATTTTGTCTACATCAGCATTCCATACGTCCATTTACTGATGACCCTTTAACTAATGAGCTGAATAACTGATCGCATGAACTCAGTTTCATTCCACTTCTTTCATGTCACAAGAAGTTCACCATGTGAAATATCATTCACGATGAAAAACAAAAAAAACTTGTGTTTCATTGTCACGTCTGCTCACGTGTTAATGTGTTAAAAGTTCAACAACAACAAAGAACCCCACGTGCATCAGGCGTGAATAATCCTGCGTAGCCCCCTCGCTCCTTCGCAGCCCCTCGGCCTGGCGCTGAAAGCGCCTGCAGCTGATGAATGGTAACGGCGGCAGTGAGCAGTGCAGCGTGGCGAGCAGAGCCCCAGCCTGTGGAAACAGGCCTCAGTATGGATGACAGGACTAACGAGCTAAATATAGCCTTCTGGGTTATCTCCTCTGTGGGCGCAGCCAGTCCGTTGTTGCTTCACATTATTTACGTGTCTGTGCATGCACCCTGTCTCTCTTTCACTCCCTCAATCTCTTCCTTTATTTCACGCCCGCCCCCCCCACCCCCTTACACACACACACACACACACACACATCATTATCTGTTTCTCTTGCACACCCTCTTTCTCTCTCTCGCTCTCCAGTTCATCCCTTCACAGCATCCTTTCTTCAAACCTCCATCTTTCCTCTCCGCATTTCTGTCCCCTGATCTTTCCCATTCCTCTCCGGCGTTTCTCTCTCTCGCTTCTATCATTTCTCTTTTATTCTCTTCATCTCTGCCTCCCTTTGTATCCTTCCTTTTTCGTCTGACACAATCTGAGCTCTTTCCCTTTGAGCCTCTCTTTCACCCCCCCCCCCTACAGCATGCCTATGAAGTGGCACAGCGCGGTGCACGCATCATTAGCGGCCGTGCTCGACACCGCAGCGCGCCCCAGTTCAAATGATGTCGCCTGCAGTGACACTATCTGCAGTGCTCACCTATACAGCTACGTCATCTGCGTCTGACCTCCTGACACGGAGAAAAGCTGAAGCTGAACTTTAACCCTGGAGAATATGCAGTGTATAAAAACCATTTAATGTGCAATCAGTTTCATTCAATGCCAAGACAGAAGTGTGTCCCTGCCGGCACGCTGCCACTGCTTTTGTCTCAGTGGAAGTGTTTGGAGATCTGCAGTGGAGAATGTGGATGCTGGTCTGGGCTATTCGCTCCACATGGTGATTCTGTAACACCGCAGCTAGAAGGCGGAGTGTCAGAGATTAGGGCTGTGGCTGGTTTGAAGAGGTCTGTGGTTTTCAGGGGTTTGGCTTTGTCTGTGTTCAGCACTGTACATTCATTTCCATGCATCGTTTGGTGTCTCACGTCAGATTAGTGTGCCGAGCCTTCTGTTGACGACCGGTTGAGGGTTTGTGTATGGCAAGTTCAACAAAACCTCAACAAGTTTAACGTACATTAAAAAAAATAGCTTAAAAGTGTACATACAGATGAAATAGTTTTACATTCGTAAGAAAGAAACATTAAATATAATGTGATGGTGGCGAAAAGAGCCTTAAAATCAACAAAACGATTCGGCAATATCAGCGTCACGCACAAAACAATACCTAGCTCGTGGCTGTAAGACGACATTAGCCACCATATTATAGCTGCAGAGTGTATTCAACACAACAAAGTTTGTTTTATTGCTTATTAAAAGAACAGGTTTAGTGCTGCACATTATTGCTCACTACAATAATGTGCAGCAACTATTTTTCTCCAAATGAGGAAACGCAATATCTGCAGTTATCTGCATAATCCATTAAAAACCTGCATATATCTTTTAACGACTTAAAGAAGCAGTCATCAGCAAAATAATAAATGATTGTTTTCAACATTAAGTTGAACAGAAGATTCCTTCATTAACTATTCGGACAGATGCATTTGCATTTTCTTTAACTGACATGGGTAATAGGAATACTGGAATGTTGGGTTAGTCATAATGTCACTAACGTTATAGCCTTTTATAGGCTGCAGACTCCAGCAACATCCAACTGCTTCTACCTCCATTCATCTGGCTGCCAGTCAACCTGACTGTCCGCTCACACGCTTTTCTCCCCCCGCCCCACACACACACACACTATTTGTCAGTCTATTTGTCTCTCTGGTCTCCTGCTCCCTGTCTATCCATCTGTGTGTCTATCGAGCTTACGGCCGTGAGCCCGCCTGCTCTCCCAGGTTTATGAAACGCGAGCGGCTTAGCAGATGGTGCATATCGTATTCTGGTCGGCACCGTGCGGGTTTTGTACCACAGACACAGGCTTACGGTACATGTGAGCCTTTAGTCGCGCAGATACGGCGACACAGGGGGAGCTCAGCCTGTTAGCGCGCGGGGGGAAAATACAAAGGAGAGGAGGAAGAGACGAGAGAAACGGACTGAGGAGTAGAAACGTTGACATCGTCGTGTAAACAACTTGGAGATGCAAATGAGAGAAATCATTTCAAGCAGAGGTGATGGAAAGAGGGAAAGCAGCATTTAGAACAACAGATCAGTGAAGAGACCAAACCCAATCAGTCCACCCAGTCAAAGTTACATTTACAACTCTCCTTGTTAGAATTATGTAAGAAGTTTCTATTTCCAGGGTTGAAGTGGTCCAGTCAGTCTGACAGGTCACAGTCCAGCTGTGGTGAATGAGAACAGGACTCACCATGATGTAGTGTCTCTGCATCTCAGTCTTCTCACTGGCCAGTTTCTCACACTCAAGCTTCAGGCTGCACAAGGACAAAAAAGGACATGGACACACACACACACACACAGACACACACACAGATTAAATGTTTTATTTGCGTCCATTGTAATGAGTTGTGATTCCCACAGGGTTTAGATATTGCTGAGGTCAAATATAGTCCAAGGCTTTGAGAGAAGAGCAAAAAAAGGTCTTTCAAACCATGTAGTCAGGCTGCCTGTTACTGCTGACAGTGACATTGTAAAATATCACCTTCATTATGGAAAGAGACAGCAGGATGTGTCTTTTTCTGCACTGCAGTCCATCAGTGCATGTGAGCATGTGTGTGGGAGGGTGTGCGGCCGTGCACGTAATGTGTACAATCTGTGTCTAGAGCTTTGCTTCTGAGCTCAGTGGATCCGAACAGAGTACTGTGAGGTTGAGCCTTTTTTTGCGGGGTGGTCCTTTAGTGTCTCGAGTTCAGTCAATCTCAAATGAACCTCAGTTACTGAGGTCATTATTAACTTGATTGTTTAAACAGTCAAGTTGGGAAAGTGTGTCTAGGTTTAGCAGACACAGTCAACAAAGGCTAAGTGAAATGGTTTATTGTCATGAAAAGCTGCGCTGTTGTTAGCTTTAATAAGCACGGTGTGCTTAACACTAATCGCACAACCTATTCACAACCAATGTGAAACGCTACTAATTGTTTGTTTGCATCTTTTTGCGTCTGAGTCTGTATAACAGCTGTGTAACAGCTCCAACAGTCCTGTACATACATATGTGTGGTAGTGTGGCAGCATCACAGCAGGCTCTGCACTATGCACACAGATGTTTTAACCTCCAGTGGTTTATCTCTCTAAGCCAAGGTCACCTCTGCTCTGCCATATGTTAACGTGACCATTAGTGACCACAGTGGAAATTTAAAAAAAAAAGTGTTGCATTGATATGTTGCAGTTATTGTTGATATTATTCACAACAAAATAATAATAATAACAATAATGGAAAAGGGCAATTAGCAGGAACATAATGAAAATAAAAAATATTTATTTACAATTTGTGAATATGGGCTATACAAATAAAATTTGACTGATAGATTGATTGATTGATTGATTGATTGAAAGGAAAATGGCCTTTTACACGCACAGATACAGTGAACAAATGCTGTGATCATATCTTAATGTCGCTTATTATTGTAAATTTAGACGGAAGACAATGTATGGATTTTGGCAACGATGCGGAGTGCGATGTGTGTAAAGCTTCGAGGCAGAGTTATGTATGAAGGGCTGCAACTCACTCTCTGTCTCCAATATTTTGCGCGCTCAGCGTAGTAATAAAGATTAAAGGACAGCACTTCCCTGCTGTCATATTATCTTTATTGGTCCATATATCCAAAAGGTCCAACGCCCATTCCTGCTGAGCTGAATTACAATGTGTTGTTTCTATAATTATCACATTAAGAGCAGAGAATATATTGTATTAAAATATGGAAGAATATGATTAGTGGTAGTGATTTATACCAGGTAATTATTTTATTTCAAATGATTTATCTAATGTTTGCTGACCACTGACATTTATGAGGTGACATAGTTATAAAACAACGTGCACGGCAGTGTATAGTATGCATGTATGTGTATCTGTATGGTGGGTGATATATGTTACACTCACCTGTGATACTGAGCTTGGAGGAACTGGAATTCCTCCTTGATACGGTCCAGAGTTTCCAGGACTGTGAACTTGAAAGACTGGCCAGGTTGCAAGGGGACCTGGAAAAACATGAGAGAACGAGAGCATGAAATACAGACTCTGAGACAGGACGTGATGATGTGTGCGATTGTGTACGTTCACCTGTATGATTGTGATCGGGATACATTTTAGTTTATAGATGTGTGAGTCAACAAACTTGGTTTTAGGGTTAGAGTTGGGGTTTAGGTCAGATTATGGGTTAGGGCATCATGTGTGTGTGTGTGTGTGTGTGTGTGTGTGTGTGTGTGTGTGTGTGTGTGTGTGTGTGTGTGTGTGTGTGTGTGTGACCAAGGCAAACGGCAAAGGGAGGAAAAAAGCCAAGATGAAAGTGAGAGGGAAGGTCACCTCTCCTTCCCACACATCATAAAACCTTGTCCTCTCTCTCTCTCTCTCTCTCTCTCTCTCTGTTCTCCTCCTCCCCTAATGACTCTCCTTCCCTCCACCGCCCTCACATCCTTTCTTCCTCTCCTCCGCCTCTCCCTCTCTTCCACATTAGCATCCTCTCCACTCTGCCAGGTTGCTAATGTATTCCAGCCTACAAAGAGCTGAGAAGGGAGGAAACGTCAAATGAATAACTTATAGGGAATCATGGCGTCGTCTCTCACCTGCTAAAAGCTAAAGGAGGCCCAACAAAACAAGCGCTTCCCAGGGGCCACCCAGCCCCCCCCCCCTTCCCGTCTGTTGTGAAGCTGCTCTCCTCCTCTGTTATTTTGGTGAAGTTTAAGAAACAAGGGCACTGTGGGTGCTTGTTTTTGATGCTGTAGTTATTTATGTTAGGGGATGGATGGATGGATGGATGGGTGGATGGATGGATGGATGGATGGATGGATGGATGGATGGATGGATGGATGGGTGGGTGGATGATCTGATTCGTCTCCTTTTCCCAAACTATTACAGTCAGTGCTCATGACCTGTAAGTTAACAGTCTCACCAAGAGCGCATTCATGTTCACATCACCAGACCACAATGCCTAGAAAAGATCAACGACCTCCATCTGCACAAGTTCCCTGGCATCCAGCCCAGCATCTCACATCTCAACCTACTTCTACCCATCAGGAGCTGTGCAGAGCTCCATGCTGCTTGGAGACGTTTCATGTCTCAGTCTTTATGAGACCTGAGCAGGTCCAGTTGTATATGTGTGTACACACATGTGTGTATCTGTGTAAGACAACTGAAGAATCTTCACCGACTCATCATTTTTCCCTCTGATGTTAAAAAGTGATGCGGCAAACAGAGAAAAACTGAGCTGATTTAAAGACGTTAAAGTTTACTGATTGAATATTAAAGGATTATCGGCTGCTCTGGCTCTAAGAGTGAGGTTTATTGTGACTATATTTTGCAATGACAAACAGCAAGGGTGCAGAAGTCCGCCTTAAATTGGAAAGAATGCGTTTTAGTAGGAAAATAAATGCAATATAATTCTATAGACCCATAATTATTCATAAGTGTGTGGATTTTACAGTGTTTTCTGTTTGAGTAATTCAACAACAAAACGCAGCTGGGAATCCATCCTTCTGCCTCCTTTGTTATCTGGTCACATTTCTGTCCATCTATTTATCAGCCCATACAGACAGGCGTACTGCAGCTACGGCTAAAAGACTTGCGGTTTCAGTGGCGGGGCTTCATTAGTCTAGACAAGCACAATTCAATTAGATTTCAATTAGTCCAACAGTGGAGGTCAGAGACGTGGTGGGTTCCCCAGTAATTAATCCAGAGCCGAGCTGAGCTGAGCTGAACTGAGCTGAGGCAGGCGAGGCAGGGACGGCTGGATGGGCACAACGCACACAAACCCTGTGGGTGTGTGCGTGGGGGGTGGGGTGGGGGGGTAGAAGGAGGTGTCTGCCAACAGATCCCCACTGACCTTGATTCACACCACACACACACTCAGTGGGGGATGGAAGGCGGTGGGGGGTGGGGGCGTGAGGGATAGA